>KV425573.1:32282-68154 GCA_001632425.1 Neolentinus lepideus HHB14362 ss-1 | reverse complement strand
CCCGCCCAGGCCCAGCAGAGCCCGCGGGTGCAGCAGCAGATCGCGACCCCGCAGCCCCAGGCGCAGAAGACGCCCCAGCAGCAGCCGAACCCGTACGCGCTGGCGGCGCAGAACGGCGCGTACAACGTGCACCCGGCGATGCAGGGCCAGCCGATGGTGCAGTACCCCGGGATGTACTTCCAGCGGATGCCGCCGGGGTACTGGGGCGTGCCTATGGGGCGCGGCATGCCGCCGGGCGTGGTGAATGGGCAGCAGCACCAGCAGGGGAACGTAAACGCGGGGCAGGTCAAGGGGCTGCAGGGACGGACATAGTTTCACGTTCGTGCGGTAGGAGTTGGGGTGCTCGATTCGTCGTTGCCTCGATCGCGTTGGCGGCTTTTTATTGTATTTTTGCGTGTATAGTAAGCAGGAGGGACTTGTATTTTGTACTACGTATACCGGCCATGGATCGGCCCAACATACATAATCGCTGCCCAATCGCCTGTGCGGCATATGGATCAGATGCGCGGGGCAGACGAAGCCTTCTCATGCTTCTCGGCGCACTTCTGGCAATCATTATCTGAAGGTCAGTGGGGGAAGCACGGCTGGATTAGGCAAGCCATATCCGCTCGCTTTGATGAATTCTAGTGTGTTGGGTGGAGACAATTGGCCCTGCAGCCACCATGTGATGCTGGGCATCAGCCAAGTTAATTACTTTCGTTATCATGAGGTCGGCCTGGCACAAATGTGGATTTATGGAAGACATATAGGAGTGGGTGACGAGGTATCAGTAATTGGACGACGTGCTGCGCGCGTAAAACCCGTTTGCAGTGACGCTCGACACCGCGACACGGAACATTTTCCGTGCTCGTCGTATCGCAGCTTGTGGTGCGGCGTAAGATGCCTGCAGTAGACATTTCTCCGATTCCGTGTGGTTGGGTGCTTTACATCGACAACGGACATACCTACAGAAAGCATTCAATATATCATATCACATAACGGACAGAAGCTAGCAGGAAAGTTTATGGCACGAGGAGGGACACCCACCCCTCGTTGACGTCTTCAATTGCCTCCCAACAGTGGGTTGCGGGCGCGCCATCGGCTGCAGATAGGAGTGGCAGTTCCAGGATTGCGTGACACGCCAGGGAGCGTCGCGCCGAGCCGAACAGGGACCCTGAAGTAGGCGCAATTGCCACTGGCGAACGCGCACCGAAAGAGGGAAGCCGCGGGGGTATAGAGACGATGGCAGTAATTACGGAGCAGCAGCTGGCGAGACGAGAACAAAGGGAATCGAAACAACGGACAGGGGCACACACTCTGTCACACACATACACCGGCCAGTACTCACGTCACGTCACTCCCTCCCGACCCCCGCATCGCTCTGCCGGTCCTGCGACCCGAACGAGTCGTCGTCCTCGCTCCCGCCCTCCCCGTCCGACCCGCCCCCGGCGTCCTCCCCGAACCCGTGCTGCCCGCCCGCCCGGCCCCGCCCGCTGCCCCCGCCGCGTCCCCGCGCCGCCTCCCGCGTCCTCTTTTTAATCTGTGCACAACGCGTGTCAGCCACCCGCTGCGTGCCACACACACTCACGTACCAGCTTTGCGTACACGAGCCCACAGGCGTTGCACAGCGTCCGCGGGCCTGCAGCATCATCAGCAGCGCACACACATAAGTAAATGGCATAAACGCACCCATCGGCCCGCGTCGCCACTCGGGCGTCGACGTCGCGTTGCAGCCCAAGCACATCTGCCCTTCTGCCACGGGCGCGTCCTTCTGACGCAAAGGTACAGCAAAAGTCAGCAGTCAGTGCGTCAGTCTACGCCCGCAGATCACGCACCCGCGGTTTCGGAACGACGCCTGGAGCCGGCGGGCCTTCTCTAGGCATCTCGGGTGCTCCCGTGGGCGGTCGCTCTATCGGCGGCGAGGGCTCTGCGGGACTGGATTGCACTGTCGCCTGGTGGAGCGTCGCCTCTAGCATCTGCAGGCCATACTGCGCAGACTGCCACATCCGTTCCACCGTCTCCTGGGGTGGCGACCGTGTCTGCGCAGGGAGCGGTTCTGCCGATAAGACCTGCGACTCGTGAATGACGAGCCGGTAGGACTCTAGTAGCTACGCAAGGAGGCACATTAGTTTCCGCAGCATGTATGTGTGTGTCAACAACAAGGTTCAATATAGCCCCACTGTGTAGTAGCACTCACCTTGTGAAAATCGAATCCAGCCTGGGTAGGAGGCATACGACTAGTTGGCTGGGACGACTCGCGCCCCCGCGGTTTGCCCTGTGGCTGGGGCGTCGACCCGGCTGAGCGGACATTGCGCGCTGGAGGTGCTGGCGGCGGATACGCGCGGGCGTCGGGCGAGGTGTTCGGAGCAGCGTCAGGTCTGCCCGGGCCGGACGCGAACGACGGGTCTTGTTGCACTGGCGGCGGCGCCGACGCGAACTGCTGGGGCTGCTGGTACTGCGGCCACCCCTCGCCGGCCCATTGCGGCTGGACCGGCGGCGGGTGGTGCTGGTGCTGTGGATGTGGAGGCGCTGGGTAGTTGGCGGGCGGGGCGCCGTAGGGCGTCTGGTACGGCGAGGGCGCGGGCTGGGGCGGGTACGAGGGCTGTGCGTGTGGATGCGGGGGTTGGGCGTGGCGCATGGGGCGCGGGGGCTGCTGTGGCATCTGCGCAGAGTCGTAGTCGGAGGCAGGGTAGGAAGGATACTCGTACTGGGGCATGGGTTGTGAGCCAGGAGGAGGATGGTAAAGATAGCGGCCGTCCGAGGCCATGGTTGAAGATGGGCCAAGGGCCTCGTCGAGGGAGGAATAGGGCGGGTCTTGGTAGCGGTCGGAGGCTGGAGAGTGAGAGTCGGGTGAGTACTGGTAGCTGGGCGGCATGGGTGTAGAAATTAAGAGAACAAGATCAAGACAACATGGTGTTTGAGGAAAACAACAAGAAACATGGCAGGGCAGACCCCCGAGAGCCAATCTCGGGAAACCCTCTTGGAAACTCCTGTAAATCGCTCGGAAACCCCTCTTGGAATGTGAAACTCGGCCGATCCGATAAATGTATCTTATCGACCAAAAGGTAAACGAGATTTCTTACATTTTCCGACCTGCGATGCGGCGCCGGCTGGCGATCTTGCACAAAACCCGCGGAAATCCCCTTGACAAAACCAGCACTAAATATTCGCAATTTGATGGCGGGCTGCGGCGCCGGTGCTGATAGGGCACTGCAGAGCGTCGGGCACAGAACGTATATCCCAAGGCGCACTGTATCCCCGTATCGTCGCTGCACAGCGCTATGTCTCTTAAGACTTAGAGCGGATGTCCACGAAGCTTCGCCGGCCCTGCAACTTCCTCCATTCTACCAACGTTCGGCATTCGAAGCACAATCACAGGTACAAACAGTCACGAGCCACACACGCGTTAATCACGCCAGGAACTACTAAGCGTTTTAGCTCTCCAGTATTATTGCCTCCGCGGCGACAATCAATTCCAGCGAGATAGACGATACTACACCATGCGTAGAATCCAAAACATTGCGAAACGAGCGACAGCAAACTTCATTTCCGAAAATATGTGCATGTCCAAGCAATCAGCCCTATCCTAATCCAGCATCCGGAGCGTGCCCTCCCCCATCATCCACCCCCTCGCCAGCCCACTTGTTCTGCGCCGGGACATCAGCGTGCGGGGGCGCAAAGCCCGGGTGCACGTCATCGTCCACAGCATCCTTCTTCTCCGGCGCACGCGCGCTGCCCTTCCCGCTCGCAGCAGCAGCAGCGCGCTCCCTCGCCCTCCGCCTCCGCTTCAGAATCGTCTTGCGGCTCCGCACCGCCCGCCTGAACCGCTGCTCGTCCCCGTAGAACAGATCGTACTCGCAGAACGGGCAGATCCACTCGTCCGCAGCGTTCGTCGCCTGCGCAGCAGGAGTAACCTCGGACTTCTTACGACGGCGGGGTGGAACTTCAGCCGACAGGAACCTCAGCGGGGGAGGGCTCAGGAAGTTTTGCGCGTTCACACTCGCCTGCGTCGGATTGGCCTGGCCCGAATGCGGAAGCCGAGAGGGCACGTAGTTCCGGAGATGATGCGGATTCGACGCATTGGCCAGAGCGGAGCGTTTCTTCTTCTTCGTACGCGTCTTGGCGCCAGCCAAGGACGAATCCACAGATGAGTTGTTCGGATCACTGTTAGCCTTTGTAGTCCGTGCCCGCTGCTTGGTGCGTTCTGTCCGTTTAGCTTTGCTCAGAGAAGAAGCAGCTGCCTTTGCAGCCTCGGCCGCTTTCGCAGCCTGTCGGGCAAACTCGACCTCGAAGCGAGAGTGCAAGGCCGCCACCTCCTCCTTCGTGGCAATAAGCCTCTCTGATGCTGTAAGAGATGTTCAGTAGACAGAATTTGGAAGTAACAAAACCACGCACTGGCACTGTGGCAACTAAAAGTAAACGCTATGTGGCCAGACACGAAGCCATACTGCTGCATTGAGGAAGGAACATTCTGGTGCAACACCCGAAGGGCACGGGCCATCCTCGCAACTTTGCGCCGAGAAGGTCGCACCCTGGGTTGCGCAACGTTCTTTGGTTCCCCACCAGGGACGGGGCGGTTGAGGAACGGATGATTTGCTGAAAGCGCCTGATCGAGCGCCAAAGTATCACCATGGGAGAGCGCACCGAGCACAGCAGACAACTGCCGCTTGCGGTGCTTCAGGAGCTCCTTATGCTGTAGCCCCACCTTTGTGGCCTTCGACAGCTTCCCGTTCTTCTGCGCGAGCAATCCCGGCGGAGACCCCGGCCGATCAGCACCACCACCAGCCTCCGCCTCCGCCCGCCCGCACCCTGGGACGCTCCGGTCCAGCGCCTCCTCCTCCTCGCCCGACTGCGCCGACCCAGGGTCGACCCCGCGCGCGCCCCCGTGCGCATTCGCAGGCACCTTCCGCTTCTTCGTGTTCCCCGGCTGCTGCAGGTGGTCGACGTAGTCGCCGTCCGCGTGCTCGTCGTCGTCCCTCGGCGCGGGCACGCTCTCCCTGAAGTCGCTCTTGAGCAGCTCCTGCACGCCGCCGAGGATGGGCATGTAGTACGACTGCAGCGCCATCTGCGCGGACAGGCTGTCCAGCTCGTCGGTTGTGGTGTCGGTCGGCGGGCCCACGTCTTGCGGTAGGGGCTCCATCATGCGCCTGCGCTTGGGCAGGGGCTTGACCCGCCTCATCGAGGGGAATTCGGGGACGTCGAAGATAGGAGTCGACGCTCGGTGCATATCGTCGACGCTGTGGCGGCGGCTCTAGCAATCCGAAAGTAACTTAGCCATGTAACCGACACACGAGAATCACCAGCTAACATATCTGTGACCTTCTTCCTCTTCGCTTAGAATCGCGAATTTTCTGAAATTTACTGAGCTCGTCGCCGTTGAATGATGGTATGTCGTAGCCTGCCACGACGCAAAAGAAACCCCGAATATGTAAGCAACGGCATGCGGATAATAACGCCGGACGTGGGTGAAGTTTATCCATCTTTCGCACACAGTTCGAGTGATATTTGTTGCAGGGAAAATGAGATAAAAAATGCTATTGACTACGATACAAGATGTGCGATGCTCTAGTAATACTGTCTCGTTGTGCTTGTGGATATACTATGTCCGACTGCGTCGTCGCAATAAAAAAGGGGTATCGCGAAACGAAGACTGACACTGAAACAACCTGCTCATTTAATGCATGCGGAGGCCCCGCTGAAAACCTTCTAATGTGGAGAGAATGAAAAAGGGTAAGATGTGACGCACGACTGGGGCATTAAGGTGAGGCGTCATATACTGAATAAAGGGGAATTAGGATAGGGCCGTGATAATCACCATGAGCAGATATAGCAACGAGACAAAATCATAACCGGGGTCGTTAGAGCAGCGCAGGATTCCAAGTCGAAGCCGATAGCCATAGAGAACATGGGTAGGAACAGTCCAAACGCTAGAATTTTGATTTGAGGTCTTGAGGGAATGCATGAGAAGCCATAGAAGGATCGGAGGTCGAAGCATATGTTGAAGAACATGACGCCGTTATGGCCAATGTGGGCAAGGCAGCCCGTTTACCACCAGCTGCCTCCACCTCCACCACCGCTGTATCCGCCGCCGCCATAACCACCTCCTCCACCACCATACTGCGGTCCACCTCCGTACGACGCACCACCCTTGTATCCACCACCTCCTCCTCCTCCACCGTAACTGGAGGACCTATAGTCGCGAGATGCGTTACCGCGACCGCGACCTCCTCCACGGCCGCGACCACGGGAGCTGCCACCGAAGCCAGAGGACTCATGAGCGACAGTTTCCAGCCAACCAGGAATCTCCTGGTTGGCCTCGCGCAAGAGCTCGATGAGGTCCCGCACGATGTTGCGGTTGCCGCGGTTGAAGAAGGCAGTCGAGACGCCGGTGTTACCCGCACGGCCAGTACGACCAATCCGGTGCACGTAGTCGTCTATGTCGGAAGGCAGGTCGTAGTTAATGACATGAGTGACATGCGGGATATCGAGGCCACGAGCAGCAACAGCAGTTGCGACCAAGATAGGCGTACGACCAGTTTTGAAAGTCTGCAACGCCATCTCACGCTCGCGCTGGGTACGATCACCGTGAATCGAAGTCGCAGGCAGGCTGTTGGCCATGAGGAAGTCCGACAGCATGTCTGCCATCCTCTTAGTCTCAACGAACACCAAAGTCAACCCACCCTTCGGCTCGCTGGCTAAAATGTCGAGCAGTACCGAGCGCTTGTCGTTATCTTCAACGTATTCAACCTTCTGAGTAATATTCTCCGAGGTAGAACCGACACGACCGACGGACAGGAAGATGTAGTCCTTCAGGAAGTCCTTGGCAAGCATCTGGATGTCACGAGGGAAGGTAGCACTGAACATGAGCGTCTGACGTTCATGCACGCCAGGCATGTCTTCTTCCTGGACGATCCTACGGATCTGAGGCTCGAAACCCATATCAAGCATGCGATCGGCTTCATCCAGTACGAGGTACTGAATGTTAGCCAAACTGATACGACCACGCTCGATAAGATCGACCAAACGACCTGGAGTAGCACTAAGAAGGTCACAGCCACGCTCGATCAGGCGGATTTGCGAATTGATGTCAGCGCCACCGTAAACGACCGCAGGCCTGACCCAAGAACGGTATGCGAACTTGCGAGCTTCCTCGTGAATTTGGGACACAAGCTCACGGGTCGGCGCCAAAATAAGGGCCGTCGGGTAGGCCTTGCGACGAGAGTTGTATCCAGTCGCCTGAAGGTCATGTGGAGGTGGACGAGGACCCGAGGTAAAAGATGCAGACAGGATCGGGAATAAGAACCCTCCGGTTTTTCCGGAACCAGTCTACAAATATACGTTAGCAACTCCACTCCTCGACATCATAGAGCTTGCTGGTGCATACCTGAGCACAAGCCATCAAATCTCTGCCCGCCGCGACAATAGGAACCGAGTATTTCTGGACAGGAGTAGGTGAAATGTACCGAGCGAACCCGATATTCTCCAGGAGAACAGGGTCCAAAGGAGGGTTCGTAAAAGTAGTGACCGGCTCCGGGACACCAGAACCAGTCGCCTCGACAGGAATGTCGTCGTACTTCTCAAAGTTGATACCGGTGTGCTGCTTGGAAGGGTCGTCCGGCTCGCCATAAAGCTCCTTCTCCATGCGCATGTTCCTCCCTCCTACAACGTGTTTGCCATCTTTCCACACTCCGAAACCGAATGTCTCGCGCTGCTCGTTTTTGTATCCACCAGCACCACCGGGAGAACGTTCATCTAATCCTCTAGGGGGGCCGCGCGGTGACCCAAATCCACCGCCACGTCCTCCTCTATCGTATCCGCCTCTGCCTCCTTCGTATCCGCCACGGGCGGAGGGTGTCGATGAACGAGAGTCGTTCCAGCCGGTCCTATAATAGATTAACTTCAGCTCAGCGTCCAAGAGAGAAAGGGCCAACCCTGACGTACGCGTCAGCTATCGAAGGAGAAGAAGCAGCCCGCTGCTGATTTCTCATATGAGGAGGGACATAAGCTGTTTTAGCAAGACCCAGAGAAGCTACAGCGCCTAAGTCAGTGTGTCTGCTGGCGCGTCTCAAAGATACCAGCGACTCACCAAACTTGTCCTCAAGACCAGTAGCACCATTTACAGATCCATTTGACATATTATCGAATCACTGCGAAACACGAGAAAGTGGTTTTTGTCTATGAAGCGGTACCCAGAAGATGGGAGTTTGAAGAGAAGCAGAAAATGAGCACACGAAATTTGACTTTTATATGTGGCGACTGCTGACTTAAGCAACAATAACTCCATTCGGGAGAGAGATTTTCCACCCTCATTCGTGGGAGCATGCAGTGCGCTAGAAATAGGGTCAGGGCAAAGACGGAAGTATTTGGTGGCTTGTGCCACAAGGCTCGGCTTCACCGCCATTTCCGTTGACCTTCCTCAAGGGGCTTCAGCAAGACTATGCCTCCATAGGACTATGAGACGATACTATGGTAATGAACTAGCCAGCACGAGGTTTCTTATTTGAGTTCGCGGATATAATCCGATCCCACTCCTCCTCCTCCTTCGCCAGGCTCTTTGCCATAAAGTCAACGGTCCCGCGATGAATGAATTGTGCCGGGTATTTAACGGTGAATCGGCGGAAAGCTTCCCACCAGGACGGGCCCCATGCGTAATATAGGGCACCAAAAATCGCGCCTCCAAGATGTGCCCAATGGTTGAAGTATCTAACACGCGCAATCAGCCTTGCTCTCTTGCGAGCGCAGGAACACTCACCGCCATCCTCTTAGTATACCTATCACATCTAGCAGAACAAACCCGCTGACGCCCCACTGTATAGGCATTGTGAGTCCAGGTGGGAAGAATAGCGAAACCTCGGCATCAGGGTAGGCTAGAGCAGTAAGGACGACTGATGCATAGATTGCACCCGAAGCCCCTAAGGACGGGTTTATCTGCGTGTTGGCGGTGACAGCTTTGCTGAACAGTCCTTTCGCAGGCGACTTCGGGTTAATGACGAGAGCCACGACTCGCGGATATACAATCCGCGTCCATGCTATATGTGAGAAGAGACTCGCGAAGAGGCCCGCTGCGAAACAGATATGAGACAAACGTCGTTGAAAGGACAGGTATGCACATACAGCAAATATAAAAGGCAAACAGATGGTGATGCGCTGATGATTCAGGCATACCAGACGGACTGTTGCGTTGTTCACGAATCAGATATTGGCCCGCCGTTGCCGCTTTCGAAAGTAGTATCAGAGACGCCGATCGCAGCACGGACAACAAAAATGGACACCTACTAAAGCTTGTCAAGGCCATGGAATTTAACAGAAGATGCCAAAATGAGGAGTGACTGAGCGCTGGTATTTAGTCGCTGCCTATGCACATAGATGAATGACACACACCTGAATATACTGGTGAATAGTGTATAAGATTTGCCCGAGAGAGGATCATGCGTAAATGCTCGGTTCATGAATGGTCGCGCTTGGGGTATCTTCCACACCAGGAAAACACAGATGTTGCACGCGACAAAAGTCCAACAGACTCTCCTCGCCTCCGAGGCATCGAGGATGCTCTGCAAAGATCTTGCAGTTGCAAAAATGGGCAAGCTTTTCACTGTTTGAGGGAGATTAGAGACGCTCTCTCTAACCTCGAAAAGCATTGCTTGGAGGCGCTACGAGCTCGATGTGAATTGGACTTCGCGATCTGTACGAGAATCGCACCTTTCCCAGATGGAAATATCGTGCGCGTTTTATGTCGTCAGTAGTAGGCTCTTTCCCCTGGAATACAGCACTCTGTTTCAGATGCTCAATCCATGCTTGTGTTTCAAGATTCGTGCTCGCTGCCGCTCCAATGTAGATACCAAGCGAGACAGCCAAAGTAAGCTGATTCGACCATTAGCAATAAGCACAGTACGGAGATGCTAACTTACACCGATTTGATTTGCGATGCTTGGTCTTTTGACGCGTTCACTGAATGACCTCGTCGTGTCAATCGTCGCACGGGCTAACTGATCTCGGAACGACGGGATTTCCGAAAGGCATCGTCGTCCTATTCGTCTTGATATTTCATGAGGATGAAGATGTAGCGACGAGATGCGTCTTTGCAATACCGACGAGAACAACCATGGCGAGCGGAGCATTCCTTCGCGGTTTGTAATCGAAAGCTTCGGCAATTCTAAACTTACGCGTCAGACTGACGATTATATTACCGTGACCCGCCACAACTTGAAGCTTGACCGGGACCCCCAGCGCTCCCCAGCATCCGCGCATATATGGACTTGGAAATGCACAATACCCACTTTCTCCTCCAAAACAATGTCGGATAATACTATGTCTACCAGGTCTCTGCTCAATTCTGCTCTTTCGAAGTTGTCGAATGCTCGGCCTGCTGACTTGAAGAACGCGCTACTTGTGCGGCGAGACCTGCGCCCTGGGGAGACTGGATACGTCGACGGAGAAGGGAAGAAGCAAAGTTGGAAGCAGTGGGCGGAGGAGAAGCTGCGGACACGAGGTGGGGAAATGAGTACGGCGGAAAGGATATCCCTGTTTCCAGGATGGGCTACAAGGCGGTATAGGGAAGTGAATGCTCAGAACTGTAAGTAGCCATTTCTTTCTTGGTGAAGCGATACACTCTGTATCCGACCCTACCATGCACTGTGCGAATGAGTCGTGAAGGGATAATTGAGCGGGTGAATGCCCATGTAGTCCAGCACAAAACACAGGTACTGTCTGTCTGATTACTCAGGATGCTGTGTCGGACGTTTGGCGTCGCTTTTATAGCGACATGCGTCTCAACTTACTCTTTCGCCCTTAGAATTTACTTTCTACTTGTTAGTGGTGCGGTGGGATACCGAGGTACGACGCCGGATGAATGCAGCAAACAACAGCGCTAACGCTCAATATTCAATGGTTATGTCGATCTATGCTCACAACTAGCGCATACTTGCGCTGCGAAATGGATGCCAAACTTCCAAGGTCGAGGACGTTGTGTGAATAAATATTAGAGAATGTCGTGGTCTCGGCAGCAGCGCGCATGACTTGGTCGGATACAGGAGGTACCTGGGGCTTGACAGTATCACTTACCATCCGCTATCACTTGCTGTTAGATCATGAGTTCGATATACAGATATCCGTATCTGGGTTTGCGGTTAGTCATCGTCCTCCGGAATATGCTACTCGAGCCCAGAAAGCCTTCCTTCGAATGGCCAGAGGTAGGTACTTTCACAATTCACAAAATACCTTCATCCTTACTACAGCCAGGTTTTGCGGCATTGCCTAAGCTCCCAGGTCAGCTTCCTTCAGATCCACCCGCTATCTTAGCCGCCGAACAAGATTTCTTGCGCAAGAACCCTTTGCCACCACCTCCCTCCGATATCCCAGACGACTACGACATCCAGACCTTAGAGGCATCCTTGCGCCTTGTCACTGCCGAGAACGAGGAACAGCAGGACGGTGGTGATGAGGACGGAAGCTTCGACTTCGAGGACCCGTCAAGCTCAGCTACCTCATCTGTAGCGTCCTCGTACGCCTCCACGTCTTCATTAGGACCTGGAACTCCTACTCTACCTGACACTGGTCTGCCATCTGACGCTGTGCGTCGAATGCATGCCAACCTCGAGTCTCGTCTGGAGCCTTTCTGGACTACAGCTCTCTCTGGACGCGTGGTCCGTATCTCGATATACACGTCTCCGATTGCAGGAGTGCCAGATACAGATCTCTCGACACTTGCGGAGGTGTTACCTACGCCGCTGATGACTCAAGACGTGCTTACCGGTATCGACGGTTCCTTCCAGAACACTGTAGTGATATCTTGGAGCAGGATCTGCGCTTATAATTTCCACGGGACGTTGGCTGATACGTCGAGGGAACACGAGTTCTTCGTTAGGACTGAGCTACTCCCCTCTCCTCTTTCCCGGGCTTCCTCGTCCCCGACGGCTTACTATACACCTAACACTGGATTTCACGCTCGCCATCCCCCGTCGAACCTGCCCACGTCAGGCATCCATGTATCGGTTACTCATGCACCTGTTAGAGTCATTTCAGACATAGACGACACTATCAAGTTGTCGAATGTTCTCAGCGGTGCAAGAGCAGTATTTCATAACGTGTTCGTGAAAGAGCTCGAGGAGGTCGTCGTCTCTGGTATGTCGGAGTGGTATACAGAAATGTGGAAACGAGGGGTGAGGTTCCATTACGTCGTGCGTACCTTTCTATGGCAATTCAGGCATACATTAGCTTATGAGCTTTGCATTGCATTCAGTCTAATGGCCCTTTCGAACTGTTGCCTGTTATCAACGATTTCATTCAAATATCCCATTTACCGCCAGGCAAGTCTGCCCATTGTATAACATTGTATATTGCATTTGTTTGCTCACACTTGTTTGTTTTGTATCTAGGATCTATCAAGTTACGCTCCTATGGCCGTCGCTCATTGTTCAACGGCCTATTGTCGACTCCCGCCACGAGAAAGCGATCAGGTGTAGTGGGAGTCCTTGACGCATTCCCCGAATCGCAATTCCTCCTCGTTGGCGACACTGGGGAACAGGATCTCGAGCTATATTCAGTGATAGCGGCGGAACGGCCGAAACAGATTCTGGCTATATTCGTCAGGGATGCGACTGTCGATGAGAACGTCGACCCAGTGGACGACCCAACGGGTCAGAACTGGAAGCCACTGAATCCGACAACACTCGATCGTAATCAAACGGTGAAGCCATCGAAGGGGACGAAAATCCCAGCGCTTACACCGCTGTTGACTGGCCGACCGTATCCGAAGCGACTGGTTTCAGCTAGCGTCTCCCCATCCTCTGCCACGCCAAAATTTACCAAGGCGCACTCACTAGATCGGTCTCCCCCGATTTCCTCGGTCGATGGTCCTGGTTACTTCACCTTAGATACCCCATCTACACCCACTTATGCTATGGGCTTCTCTACTGAACCTGAATATGCCACTTCGATATCCTCCGATACATCCAACTCATCCGCTCCTTTATCCGGCCGCTCGTCCCGCATTTGGATCCCTGGTGGATCACGACAAACCTCCTCGCAATACTACATCTCCGATGCAGAGCGCAGGCGACTGGACCTGCAGACAAGGATATGGAAGGCAAGAAGTCAGATTCCCCGACATATACGTCTTAGAATATTCCGTCGACCAGAAGAGTGCGTGGAGGCGTTCGAGATCCTTGGACGGATGCAAAGTAATTAAGAAAATACAAAAGGATCGGAAGGACTACATAAATAGATGAAGGGACTGCGTCCAGATAGTGTGGTGATAATGATACAACTATGTACCAGCAAGGCTCAGCAGCGCGCGTAGGAGGAGGGGGTTGTTAATGGTGTAACGCTATGGTTTGAGGGGTGATGTTGATGAGTTTGCAGCTGCCTTCGTATTCTCCGCCTTTTTTATCATTCCGTTGATTTCAGCTAGGTAGCCGTTCATTTCCTGTATTATGTATGATAAGCATGACGTGGAGTAATTACTCTCGGTTATATTCAAGATAGTCTACGCACCGTATTATTTGGTTCAAACTGCAAGCCCAGACTGATCGCGTCTCTCGCCTCCTTCAATTCACCCATCTCCACCAATGCCTTCGCCTTTCGGAAATGTCCTTTACTCCATGGCCGCTTAAGCTGGATGACGGTCTCCGCATCCACCAATGCACCTATCCGGTCACCCAACTCAAGGTAAGCAGCGGAGCGATTTGAGATGGCAGTTGTAAGTTCGTCGCGAACAAGCTGGCTCGCTTCCCAGGGTGGGCGTTGCAAAGCGTAGCTGGCTGCGAGAGTATATTTTGTGATAGCCTTGTCATACTGATTATTCTTGTACAGAAGCTGCATTGACGCTGTAAGTAGCGGTTCAATGAATGGCAGATTTTCGACACTTACATTGCCCTCCTCCTTCGTGGTAGTGATTACTTGTGAGAGCTTGGGCGTCACAATCTGAGCTGGAGGCGGACATCTCAGATTCGGCTGAGACGTAAGTAACTTCGCTATCCGGTTTGTCGTGGTGAAATCAACATCACAGTCCGAACACTTCTCCAGTTTGTGTTTCGCGCAGAAGACCTGGCTTTCGCTAGGACCTCCGGTGGTCAGGTCCACCGGTCTGTAGTCCGCGTCGATGAGGGCTTGGATGGCGGGGTCTGGTGTAGGGACGACTTGCGGCGGGGCTTGTGGAGGGGTGTGCGTATGCATTGGCTGGCCGGGTCCATGCGAGTGCATTTGTTGAGGTTGGGCCATTGCAGAGAGCGACGAGGGACCTTGAAGATACTGACAGTGGGACTAGGTAAACATGCCAGCAACGCATTGCACTCTCCCGCCACCGACGCGATTCGTGGGAAATCAAGACCTTTTGGGACCGCAATTAGCGGCGCGCGTCGAGACGACCTCTCACCCCGAGTCGTGACTCTTTGGAGAGACCCGCAATGTCGCCGAAATCGAGGTTTACTAGGAGGAAGTCTCGACGTACTACTCAGAAGGTCGATGTGGATGTGCAGCAAGCAGAACCAGAAGATGCCGTGAAAGTAGACGCGGAAGAAGACAGAGAGGGCGAACCCAAGCCTGGCAACGAGCAGCCGGGGAAGGAGGCAGAAGTCTGGGAAACATTTAAGGAGGAATTCTTCGAAAGTAATGTTCGAATTACTTGCTTAAATGACAAGTCCGCATTCTTGATGGGATGGAGTGTCGCTCATGTGTAAACTTAGCTGTAGAACAACTACCGCTATCGTTAGAGAGGCACTTTGCGCTGGTGAAGGAGCTGGATGAGCATGTGCACGGTGAGGACTTCGACAAAGACCGGGACGATGTCTGAACCAATTGTTCTACAGAGTACCAATCCTCCCTTCTGCCCATGCTTCAACGCTATGCAGAATGGCGCAGACTGCGAGCTGGCATTGTTACTTCAAAAGACAACGAGAAAGAAATCGCTGAGCGAACAAGTTCGGCGGAACCAATGGACGTCGATCCACCACCGAATACTGCAGCTGATCTTGCGGATTCTCTCCGAACGCCGTCCCGCCCCAACGGTGTTCCAATGTCTCCCTCTAAGTCCCCCGGCGGGAAAGCTTCTTCAGTCCCTGCCGTTGTAGATACCCCAGCACAGCGTGCTTCGTCTTCGAAACCATCAGAACAGACACCTCAGAACTCAACGCAAGCTCAAGTGCTACTCTCTCGAGTGGCCAGATTCTCTGAGGAGATGGTTTCTGCATCACAGGAGAAGGTCAATGTCGCGAAGTCCGCTTATGATACAGTAAGTCCGTTCTGTCCTGGCACCTCCAGCACTAACACGCCCACGCCAGGTGGACAGACACATTCGCCTTCTGGACCAGGCAATCAAAGAGCAGGAACTCGTTCTTTCACATGGTCTCCGACCAGGCACGCTGCCAGCCCCCATAGTTCTCCCTGACCTGACTGTTCCCAAGGGACGGACACGCGGGCAGCACAGTCCCGCTCCGGGTGACACGGAGAATATGGACGTCGATGTGCTTGACCAAGCTAATGCTGGCGCAGAGGCCGACGATGTGCCGACAATGGGAATCGTGTCTGAGGTGCAGGAGGGTCAGGTTGCGCCGAGACCGCGAAGGGGGAAGAAGGGACGGCAGAAGAAGAAGGCTCTAGAGGAGACGACAGAGAACGCGGCGCCGCTGGTCCCTGCAACCACAAACATCAAGTCGGTGAAATTAACGGTGGCGCCTATGATCACGAATGCCGCACAAGCGGCGCTGGAGACGATCGCCAATCCAGATGAGCCGCGGTACTGCTTCTGCAATCAAGTGTCCTACGGAGAGGTGCGTAACACGTCGTGGTGCCCGAATCGTTCTCATTGTCTCAATAGATGATTGCATGCGATAATCCAGACTGCGAGCGCGAGTGGGTAAGTGGAATCCGTTGGCCTTGAAGGCGCTCGTCTAATGACGTTTTAGTTCCACTACGGATGTGTGGATCTCACTGTACCGCCACGTGGAAGGTGGTTTTGTAGGGAGTGCAAGGACGCAAGTACGAGGCCCAGGAAAGGTCGAAAGAAGCGGCGATGAATATGTTGTTCTGTCTGTTGGCCTTGCATTTCTGGTTCACTTCTCTAACATTTTCCTCCTCTGGTGTATCCTATGTTGTTGTAGCGATACAATTCCCTCCCGCAAATACCATGTCATTCTGATCTACACTGACTGGACGTGATGTGGCATGATTCCGAGAAACTCTAGTTTCGGCTTGCGGGTGTTCTTTCGACCCGCTAATGAGGGCCGAGAGGGCCAAGAAACGGCTCTAGGCAGGTGCGTTGGCCTTGGCGTGGAACCATGCTATCTGTTTTGTTTGTCATACTGCTGCCTTTAAGTACAAATAGCCTCATCTTAGCACTAACTGTCGAAGCGCTGTCGCTGTGCTGGAGGCTTGGTCCTATTGGTGGGCTGCGGAGCAGAGCCCCGGATTGGATAAGCACGCCGGCGGCTTCTCCGGCGGTCCGCCAATTCCCGCGGTTTCCATAGGCGGCAGGCGCGGCAGTGCGCGATCTCATAGAGCTGCGCGAGTATAAGGTCTTCTTGCTTCCGTTTCTTTTACGCTGGACGTACCTTCTCTTCAGCTTTACTTTTCACTCAACACTGACCCACAAGCTCGCAGCGCGAGGACTCATCGACTAACGTAGCCATCACGACTAATCACCGACACTCACCTCAATTCACTCACCTCAAGCATGCTTCCTTCATTACAATGCACTCTGGCTATCTTGCTTTTAATTGCTTCTGATGTCCTTGCTGCTCCAAGACCAAACACTGGCTCGTCAACAACAATTCCCCTTGTACGGAGAGCGCACAACCGGCGCACGGAGAAGGATTGGGGAGAATGGGCGAAGAGCCACCGAGAAATGCTCATTAGCAAATATGGCGGCTCCGCTACACCTGTGAAGCGTGGTAGCGGAACGAATCTGTGAGTACGGCCTGGGCCCTCCAGATTCCAAATATTTAATAGGTCGTTAGCATCACGAATCAGAACGCGGATTCAAGGTATGTACATTGTCTATGGGACCAGTCCCGGCTAGCTCACTGTGTCGCCCCCGCAGTTATTATGGTTCAGTCGCCATAGGGACCCCGCCTGTATCTTTTAATGTTATACTTGATACCGGTTCTTCGTAAGTGGCAAGGCTACGCTCTATATCACCGCTATATTTATGAGTGACCTATAAATAGCGACCTATGGGTGGCAGACTCGGCCTGCGAGATAGGTTGCAAGTCTGTGCCCACATTCACCGCATCTCAATCGTCGACTTTCAAGAATCTGAGCAAGCCGTTCAACATCCAGTATGGCTCCGGGCAGGCCGCTGGTATCCTCGGTCAAGATACTGTTCAGATGGCGGGCTTCTCCGTCGCGAACCAGGCCTTCGGCGTGTGTAACGATGTTTCGTCTGGCTTGCTGAACAACCCCGTGTCCGGGCTGCTCGGGCTGGCGTGGAATACCATTGCGACATCGGGCGCTACGCCGTTGTGGCAGACTCTTGCCGGCAGTGGGGCATGGGATTCTCCAGTTATGTCATTCCAATTGACTCGGTATGTCTATTTGCTATTCTATTGTCTATTGGTATGTTAAGCCAAACTGCAGCTTCGTCGACGACAACAACGCCCAGACGCTAGAACCGGGAGGATCGTTTACCATGGGTAGGCCTTAGCATCGATGCTGAATTCCGAAACATTGCTCATTGGGCTTCTGTACTAGGCTTCGTCAATGAATCTCTCTACACAGGCGACATCGACTTCCAATCGATACCTTCCGGACAAGAGTCTTATTGGATCTTGCCTCTGACCCGTTCGTGACGTCTTGGTAGCATCTCATATCTTTACTGACTAGCCTTCTTGTAATACAGAAATCAATGTCCAGGGCAATGCACTAACCTTCGCCTCCTCCTCATCGAGCTCATTTGCTGCCATCGACACGGGTACCACGCTGGTCGGTGGCCCGTCCAGCGCTATCGCGCAGGTGTATTCCGAGATCCCAGGCTCCGCCCCAGGCACCGGTAACTTTGAGGGCTACTACACCTATCGTGCGTCCAAACAACGCTACATCTTCAAAGCACATTACTGACTTGCGACGAAACATAGCTTGCTCGACAGCCGTCAACGTCTCCTTGGCCTTTGGCGGGAACAGCTGGTCCATCAGCCCGGCAGATTTTAAGCTCACGCAGATCAGCAACTCGCAGTGTCTCGGCGCGTTATTTGAACTGGAAACGGGCGGGAGCGCGCCTGCGTGGATCGTCGGCGACACGTTCTTGAAGAACGTGTATTCCGTGTTCCGCTTCAACCCGCCGTCGGTGGGGTTCGCGCAGCTCTCGGAGGCTGTGACCGCCCAGAATGGCGTCAATGGGCCTGTGCCGAGTGCTACGATTGGGTCGGCGGCTGCGGCGGTGTCCGCGACGAACGGGTCGGACGCTCTGAGTAGCTCGGGCGAGAGCGTGCGCGCCTCGACGCTCACCACACTTGGGCTGCTGCTAGGGGGCGTTGTGGTTGGTATCATGTCTGTGTTCTGAAGTGGCTTGCTCTGAGTATGAAGTGGACTTATGGACTGGTGTTATCGTTATGAGTAGGTCGTGGACTACATCTGTATATACATTGCAGCGTTACATTAGCAGACTAGATAGACAGCACAGAACCTTTACTTGCACTTAGTCAGTATTGCTATGGGCACTTGGTTTAATCGCCTCTACTTGTTGCAGAGGCTCCGAATGACCGATTTCAGTCCTTGCCTGAGACAATGGAAAGACCCCCCAGCTACTATAGAATCTTGCCTTACATACAGCATATGCAGCACGACTGACAGCAGCATTCGATGAAAATATCCTCTTTAATACCCACAAGCATTGATAGCTGACGGGCGTAATGTATTGATAGAAGAATAAATAGAAGTACAGTAACGATACAAGACTGATACATAAGGAAAACACCAGATGAGGGATAAGAGACGGAGGATCTATGCACCGAAGCCATAAAGTGTGCGTCCGGAGCGCTTGAGTGCATAGACGACGTCGAGAGCAGTAACGGTTTTCCGCTTTGCGTGCTCGGTGTAGGTTACGGAGTCACGGATGACCTGTCAAAGACAAAAAAGCCTGGATTAGGAAGGAAAGGATGGAAAGAGGATGAGACGTACGTTTTCAAGAAAGATCTTTAAAACACCACGGGTCTCCTCGTAAATGAGACCTGAAATACGCTTGACACCACCACGACGAGCGAGACGACGAATAGCGGGCTTAGTGATACCTGCATGAACAGCTCGCGTCAATGAGGAATATACGGAAGTATTGGTGAATGATACGAACCCTGAATGTTGTCACGAAGGATCTTGCGGTGACGCTTCGCACCACCCTTTCCGAGACCCTAGACAATTACCCATGAGCCGTTGAAACACAGAAGTCGTTATAAGTGAAGCTTACCTTGCCACCTTTGCCACGACCAGACATGTTGTTAGAAAGTTGTTAAAAGTTGGTGAAGCGGGTTGAACTGCTTTGAGGCAAGCGGCACCAAAGGCAACGACGGAGTTGTTAAAAAGGGAACACCTCGGGCCCTATTATAGAGCGCGTTGGTGGCTGTGCCAAATAATAAAGTTTCGTGTATTCGTTGATTACGCATCACGTGCCAGTACCGCGACGCGGCAATATATAAACAGTCCCAGGCTCAATCTATTCCTCCTACTTACCCTTGCCTCTACCACCATCATCGCCGGCCTTAAGAAGTGTTTACCTCTCCGCTCCACTCTTCTTTGTATTAGTAATGGCCCGCACTAAGCAAACCGCCCGCAAGTCGACTGGAGGTTAGTACCTTCTCTTGCCTTATCAAATCTACCTGCTTGGATACTGATGGGGGTTGATCAATAGGCAAGGCCCCTCGTAAGCAGCTCGCTGCCAAGTCTGCTGCTCGTAAGACAGCCGCCGTACGCCTTCACTTAGTATCAACGATATTGGCCTTAATTTGACTTCACCCCAAACTGTTTAGGCTGCAACTGGTGGTGTGAAGAAGCCTCATCGCTTCCGGCCGGGAACCGTTGCTCTGCGTGAAATTCGTCGTTACCAGAAGTCGACTGAACTTCTCATCCGTAAACTCCCCTTCCAACGTCTCGTCCGTGAAATCGCTCAGGACTTTAAGGTTTGTTGCCCTCTTCATTCCTTTGAATTGCCTTACTAACCTCTGAATAGACGGACCTGCGTTTCCAATCTTCCGCCGTCATGGCTCTCCAGGAAGCTGCCGAGGCGTACCTCGTCTCGCTGTTCGAAGATACCAATTTGGCTGCCATCCACGCCAAGCGTGTTACTATCCAGCCCAAGGATCTTGCATTGGCTCGTCGGTTACGAGGAGAACGTTCTTAGATCGGGTTTTCACACCACTAGTGTTGTATTTCGACTTTGTATCACTATCTTATATTAGTTTATTTCCCTATCCATTGTTCTCTTGATCATTATGTTCCTGTGAGAAACGATATGTGAGAGTTAGCCTATCAGGCCCGTTTAAAAATTTCAGCGGGGCTTGGGCTTGAAGTCGTCTTGAGGATTTGGTGCCTGGCACTGGATCAAGTATATGGTTCCACAAGCCGAGACCTTGGGTACAGAATTTACAGATAGCCTCGCAGCGCTACCCTAACTGTTTTATCGTCTTCGATGTCAGGCGTGAGGTTTCACCGGATATGAAAGCTGCCGTACAGCTACGTTTCACTCGCTTCATAATAATAGGATATACCATAGACGGGAAGACGAATACTCGATGTTACATAGGCGATACTTGTAATACAGCAGGACTGTTATTAGATCTCACTATCCAGCTGCGAGATGTATATCGGATATCCAAGTTCATTACGCGTCGTGATTCATGAAGGGCTGTTGAAGGAAGAATTCGAAAGGAAACCTCAGTAGTAAACTCGCGTCGGAGAATGTGCAGGACCAGGACCGACACTGGGGTCATCGTATCCATACCGATATCGCGAATGTTGCTGGACGCGAGGGGACTGCTCGCGGGGTTCATATGCCCGCCATGACGGTGGAGGTGATGGGGTGCGCAGGCGGCGGGCAAGAGGCAGACGGCGACCGGGTTCCAAGTCCACAGGACTGGGGGCCGGGGGATGAGCGTACACGTCGTGGCGAGGAGGGTACTCATAACGGCGAGGGGATGGTGTGCGAATACGCCTTTCAAGGGGAAGCGGAGCGTACCACTGTTCATATCTCGGCGGAGGCGATGGGGCCCGGGCACGCTGAGGGACGTTGCCGTCGCTGTATCGTGATCTGTAGAAGCTGATAGGAGGCTCCTCGCGGTAGTATTCGGAAGGGCGCGGCGGCAGCGAAGGAGAGCGAAGGCGGCGTTCGAGTGGGACGGCTGGGAAGGCCGGAGGGGGCCATGCGGAAGGAGGTTGAAACACGTCGTTATGACTGGAGGTCGTTACTTGTGGAAGGAAACAGGGTTTCGCAGGCAGCCTCGCGAAAGGGTCTTCGAGACTGGGACCGTGGATGAACGAGACGGTTCCTCGAGGCAGGACGTCCCGTTTGGGTGGAGGGGCCTGGGTGCGTGGGATAGGCTGAGAAGCAATAGTGCACCTTGTAGGGCTGCGCCCTCTCAGCAGGGGCGGTGGAGAAGGAGCTCGCGCCCGCCGCTCACGCGTGGGAGGAGTCCACTCCGATGGGTCACAAGACATTATAGACGCTGATGAAGACGCGCGAGGTCTCGTCAAGGTTCGAGGGGCGAATGGAGAGGTTTCGGACGAGACAGGCATATCTGACAGATCGGGTTTGCTTGAGGAAGATATGTCCATGTCTGAGAGATCGCTGTCGTCGCATAGATCGATGACTTCAATCTGTGCACGTGGGCCTTGGACTGGGTTGTGAATATTTCGAGGGTAAGCACAGGCTTTTTGGACTTGAGAAGCAGGCAATTGACGTGTATACGAGCTTGCAGGTGACCTATGCACGTTCGGGTCTCTGGTTGCGAGGGCAGACTGTGTAGCGTCCGAGGCGGGATGTGCAGATGTTGCTTGAGATGGAGGACGTAGCACCCGAACAGGAGCAGAAGCGAGGTAGTTCTGTATCGCAAACATTTCTTTTGCGGTCTTGGGTTTCGGACGGCGACGTGCAACAGTTTTATCAAAGTTACCACCAGGTGGTGACGGTAACCGGAGCAGATCCTCTTGAAAAGCAAGGTATGCTCTCGCAGCGGCTCGGATGAGTGGCGCGTACATGGGTTCCAGCCATCCTTTGACGAACTCCAGACTCTTCTGTGTCATCATCAAGCCTAGTATCGCTTCAAAGAAGTCACCACCGCGCTTGAAGAGAGACGGTTGGACGACAACGGGTTCAGAGCTACATACAGCAAGTAAGCAAGCCTTTCTGAAGATATGAGCAAATGTCTGGTTGGACTGTAGTCCAGAACGGAGCACCTGCAACAGCATTGTCAGTCAAAGGGTGCGTTCTCCTGGCGACGCTCACAGTATACAAATGCGGCGTCCCCTCGGGCATGAGATGTTTGAGTTGGTTCGCGATGCACCCCGATGCCGTTGCATCGCCCAGAAACGCCAGCCTCTCCCATTCTGCATACGACATCGTCGAAACGTTGGGGATGCCTTGTGTCCAAGAGTAGTCGATCAAGTCTGGAAGAGGAAAAGAAAAATCGTCGGCTTGAATTGCAGCGATGACCGCCTGCTGCACGGCGCGAAAGACGTGGGCCATGGCTGCAGTGGCAAGGAACGACAAGGCGAGTTCGAAGTTCGAACCACTAAATAACAGAATTCCCAAAAAGGAAGGCAGTGCTTGTGGGTCACAAGTACTGACTAGGACTCCTCGCGGTATTAGTGATGTTCTTTTATCTGTCTTTCCTCCGTCCTCCGCCCGTCCAGGTTCCTCCAGGACCGGTGACCATTACACCGCAGATTGCAAACGACTTGCGGACGGAGTTATACAATGATGTCCAAGATATCTTTTACTCTTGGTGCCCCGTCTCGAATGCAAATCAAGAAAACACTTATCCGAAAGATCTTTCAGGAACTCGACCAGTGAAGCTCACTACATGGAGATTGAGTAGCGCTTATAAGGAGCTGTCAGTTCCTCCTCCGCCAGGGCTACGAGATGGACAGCTATGGAGGCTCATGCTGACCGCCCAGGTTCAAGGCAATCCAATCATTTCTCTGACTGGCGAAGGACTAGGGTCATTGATTTTCCCTGTACTCTCCATGCCGATCTTATTCAGTTCACGCAATATGAAAAGCAAAAAACAGGACCAAATCGAGCGGATATATCGTTTTCCTGTTCCATCGCAAGATGAGCAAGCGGTAATGGTCATCAGGGAGCAAACGTCCTTTGACCTCGACAAGGTTCGTTCGACTTGGCATGTCCATGTATGTGTGCTTGATCCAACGTTAGGTAGTAGAAAATTTGGGATAGCGGCATTGGTCTGAGTGGTTGGATAATTGATGTATTTAATGATCAGAGCGCTCTGTTGCCGCTTGTCCAAGATATGAAGGCGGCTCTAAATCGCCCTGGCTTCTGCAATTTTGTCGAGCTAGGTAGGTCACTTATTTTGTTTATGCATGACTAGGAAGTGAAATGTCATGAATGTGTACAGGAGCTGGCACAGGGATCGTATCTTTAGTCCTAGGCGCCCTGCGGTCGGTGCCCGATTCCAGTGAGCAAAGCGGGACTCGCATTTTCACCACGGATCTTGGTCAGTATCTTTGAATCTAGGATAAAATCACGTTCAAAGGACTCATCTCTTGGTTGACCACCTAGCTTCGGCTATGCCTCCTCTTTCTCAGAACATCGAATCCAATTTCCAGCTCTTCTCTTCCCACAACAAGCCGGAAGCGGTTGTATTGGATTGGGATCAAGACCGCCTTCCGGATGAATTGCACTGTCTAAGCAAAGGAATTGATATCATACTGTAAGCAACCCATGAAATGAATGACATGCACTAACTAATGTAATCTTCAATAGGATGGCCGACGTCACATATAATACATCCTCCTTTCCCTCCCTCGTCCGCACGCTCTCCTCTCTAGTCACTTTTTCTACAAGCAAGTCAAATGCACCGCTGATACTTCTAGGCTACAAGGAGCGCGATGCGGGAGAGAGGAAGCTGTGGAGTATGGTAAAAGAGATCGGCGCCGACTTCGAGAAAGTGGGTGAACGCCATGGAGCTGGGGGTGCTCCGGTAGAGGTATGGATAGGCAGGGTTACGCTTACGAGCAATGGACAGTGCTAGAGACAGAGATATGCAGAGATATGTGTTTACTCGTATCAGTGTCTTCAGTATACGCTCCGTGCAGGATCGCTGGTTGAAAAGTAAAACATAATTACCCAAACAGGCAGGTATACTCCCAAATCTGATGACTCTATCGAGACACGTGCTATCGGACGCGATGCGCGACTTGCATCGCGTCCACGATGGCCACCAACGCGTCGACACAGTCCGGCAGCAAACGATGGACGCACTTCCATTCGGCGTTGCAGCTCGCCATTCAGCGCGTTTCTCACAAATGGACGTACGTGTGTTCAGCTTACTGTTTGTATTTCTCTGATCCTGGTCGCAGATATGAGGACTTCACGGAATGTTTTCCGCAATATTGTGAAAAACAGCCGGAAATCTCTTCGTCGCTGCATACGACACTTGCGCGGCATATGGAGGCGCAGATATCAGTGCGTGTAGTACGCAGGCTTACTCTAAGCGTCTGCTGACTGCGAGACAGGCGGCGGCTGATGAGCTCCTGGGGGAGTACAATGCCAAGGAGAAGATCGATATTCTTCACGCGGTGGTGACGGAGGCCCGCACAAGGAGACAGAGAGGTGGAGAGGAGTTGACAAGGAAGGACCTGTGGAGGGAGGACCTGCAGCCGAGGCAGGCAGTCCGCTCGCGCACGATACCTGTATTGGAGCACGAAGTTGAGAGGCTCAAGAAGACTTTGAAAGAGGTATGTGGAGTGACATTTTATTCAATTCTTAGTCTGACTCATGGGAATCCCATCATGCTGGGATTCTGTTTCAGCTGGAGGAGCGCAATCTACGGCTACAATCACAGATAGAGGCGAATGTCAGAGCGCGGAAGAAGGCGGATGACCAAGTCGCTCAGCTCCTTGACGTTGTAGATCAAGTGCGTTCGAACCCTTCGTTTTCGTTGCGCTTGTCGTTAAATAACTGCGCCCAGATATACGCAGAATGGAATAAGCTCCCGATGGATGACATTCAGGAATGGACACTCAAGACGGCAGAGATCACAAGTGCTGCGCGGCCGCGCTGAGCCCGCGTGCTCCAGAATGTCCCGCTTTTTCGAGTTCTGTATGTCTTTATCGGATCTATCTGGCGCGCATACTACTGTACATCTGTTGTCCATATGTATCTCAGGCACCCATCTAATGATACCCGCTCATCAGAGTAAACTCTGACGACACCACCAAAGCCTCCGCCGGCATTTTGATGTTCGAAGGCGCTGCTGAGAAAACAGGCCTATTCTTAGAGCCGCATCTTGCCACACCAACAGAACGGCTGGCTGGGCCCCCATCTGGCAATAAACGACTAACGGAGACGAACAGATCTATGGAACAACCCGGAGCGGTGACCACGGAATATATCATCGGAGCCCTTACAAGAGCCGGACAGGTTCCTGACTTGATCATGTACTTTCGTGCACGAGTTAGTAATGAAGGGAGTCATACCTCCTGCGCGCTGACTGCGCGTACCGATACTCTCCCTTCTTCACAACGGTCATGTCAGTGGACGGAGAAGCTTCTCTCTCCTTGCGCTTCGCGATTGTTGGAGCGGGGATCGCGGGCTTAGCGGCCGCGTACCGTCTAAGACAGGCTGGTCATGAGGTATGTGTGCTCGAAAAGCGGGATGGGCCTACATGGGTAAGTGGTTGCTGCCTGGTGTGTCTGATGGAGGTTAATACCTGTCATGTGCGATAGGGTAGGAATTCCGTGTGTTGCCCACCGAATATGACTAGGATATTATACCAATGGGGCCTGCGGTCCAAGCTGGTAGATGTAGCGCTCAAACGGAAGGGCATCACCTTCAGACATTGTAAGTAGTATCGCCATTTGGCTCCGTCGGTATTACTGACAAGTGCAACGGTCAGGCGAAACGGGACAACCCATAGCTGAGTATAAGTACTATGACTGGATTGTGAAGGATCTCGGAGCGGATTACCTGTTCATGAAGGTAAGTCCTTTCCTTGTTCTCATCAAACCAGAGTGTTGAGTATCATGAGTAGCATAGGGATCTCTACGAGATTCTTTACGGCCTAGCCGTATCCACTGGCGTTAAGATACGTTTCGGAGCGAACGTGGTCGGGATTGACCCGTGGACGCCATCGGTCTCTCTATCCTCTGGCGAGATAGTGAAAGCGGACATAATCGTCGGGGCAGACGGTTTGGGTAGTGTTGTTCGCGGATGTATGGCAGAGTCTCTGGCAGAGTCTCGGACAGACGTAGCACAGGGGGGAAGGATTAGACCACTATTCATGGCAGCGTGAGCTTTTCAAGTGTAGTCATTTAAAATGTTAATTGTTCAGAATCGTTCAAGCGCTACCCTAGATAAAGAAGACATGGCAACTGATGGAGAGCTTGGTTCCTTGCTCAGCACACCTATGGTATCAAGCTGATGTCTCGTCGTTTCTTGCGATGCTAATTATTTTTATTATAGGCCAATTTGTGGATGGGACAAAGACAAGCGGTGTGGGGTTGTCCTTTAGTACGTAGTACTTTTGGGTGATACGGGTACTCACGGACTTACAGAAAGCCTAGCCCCATGATCGAGGATACTCGCTCATGGTGGCCCTCCCTCCTAATGGATGTGAAGTCGGCGAGGAATATAATCGTGAATACGGTACTGATCGGATTCAGTTGGATTTTTCCTCATTTGAACCAAGGTATGGATTGGATGACATATCCTAGGCTGCTCTGGTCGTTACTTCGCTTCGCAGGCTACAGAAAATGATCAAGCGAATAAAGTCGTTCTATCCAGTTCTATGGAAGGCCCGTCGACCTCTTCCGTCATTAGTCCACGACAGCAAGAAAGTAGTGCTTCTGGGTGAGGCAGCGCATCCCATACCAGTTAGTTCCTTGACCGACGAACTCGTTTCTGTGCACTTCGATTAACTGTTTGGACACACAGCCTAACATGACGCAAAATACCGCCTTAGCCATCGAAGACGCGGCAGTGTTCTCCAACCTCTTCTCCCGAATAAACTATCGCGCTGAGATCAACCGATTTGTGTCTGCGTACCACGAGATCCGCTACCCCCGTGCCCTAGACGTCGTCTATTCCGAAATGGGTAACATGTGCTTGATCAGTGGGATGGAGCACCCGTACGGCGAGCAGTTGAGAGAACAAGATGTGCGCACGCCCACCGTCGTGGGGATCCAGGACGATGCACTGAGTCCTGAGTTCATGTGGCGGTGGGATGAGATGATCAGGATGTTCAATCATGATGTGAATGATGATGTAGATGAGTGGTGGCATACGTGGGGCAGTCTGATGAACAGGGATAAGGAGGGTTCAGAGAGGTTGATGCGTGACAGTGGAGGATTGATCTCAGAAAGAAGGACTGCTTTAGTCCGGCAGGCATCCAGGGTTATGGTAGAGACCAACTGAATATTCTTATGGTAGAGACTAACCGGACCACCCGGATGTCAAAGCAAGCCGATGAGATGGGTAAAATAGGGCACTCAGTATACTTCACATATGTACATTCATCATGTAGCAGCTTTGGCCTAATTCATTAACGAATCGCGACACGTCTAGTTCAGCGTCTGTCTTGTGAAAAACGGTGTATATAATTATGGACACTACGGATTGTTCAATCATCATGGTGTATTAGTAGAAACACTATACAAAGAGCACCCGAATCCGTCATTAGTAAAGAGAGTAATATTCGATCTTGCACAGGGATCGAACGGCGACTAAACGGGGGATATTGTCCTGTAGGCCAGCTTAGATGCTGAAAGAAAGACAAGATGGGATGTACAGACATCCTTGTGGTGGAAAGAAGGTGCACGCAGGATAGGACGACTCTCTAATACAAAGGATGCCGTAGAGCAGAGACCTCGAAGGAAGCATATAGACCAACTCACCAACTCTGTTATGTCCTACACAGACAAAACGGATGAGAGAGTGTATCGACCTCGATCGACCACATAAAGGACGTCTTCTCATTAATAAATATCATTGGTAAATCAAAACGAGTTCCACGCCACTCACCAATCTCACTGTTCGCGGTCACGAGCGCGTTAACGAGCGACGCGTAGTGCAAGAAAGGAAATCTCCAGCTCTTTCATCCGGTAGCAGGCCACTCCGCACCTTACCACATCCTCTTGTTCTCTCGCACAAACTCTAGCATGTCTTCAACACAGGCACAGAAGGAGAAAGACGCTACGAAGAAAGATTTCGCTCAGCTCGTTGATCTCTTCGAGTATCTGACCACACAACCTGCGAGGCGCAGGACCGCTGCTATAGAGGATGAGTTGCAGTATATACCTGACGACTTGCATGACATAGTGAAGAATATTGCACCGAACATCTTGGATAGAGACCGTGCTGCAATTTGTACGGTTCCGAGGGATTCGGGTTTCTGGGAGAGCATGCCACAGCACTCTTCCTCATCTGCTTCCACGTCCTCCGTAACCGAGGAAGCGCCCAACAAATATGTGTTTACATTCAAAATGCCCACCAAGCGTGAAGACCTTCTCGTATGGGCGGCCAACGTGGACCCTGTTCTGAAAGATAGCCAAGAGCGTTTCCGCCCCCTTCCTCAAGAGCTCCGTCCGCGGAAGTGGAAGGAACAAGCCGAGAGGAAGCGACGGCTGAGTTACGGGAACTTGAAGGTCACAACAGGAGAACCAAAGATTCCGGAAGAGAGGCTACAGAGAACGATCAAGAAGAGGTGTATAGTGGTGAGCGCGAAGAGCGCGCCCGAGCCGGACGATGTACCGTACGTACTCCATGTGTACCGGCCGCGTCGCGCAAGGAAGCTCGCAGAAACCAAGGACAAGGCTGAAAGCTCGACTTTGGAAGAGTTGGAGAAAAATCAGGACTTCAAAGAGGGTTTGAAAAAGCTGACTTGGCGAGAGAAGAGAGCGTCGATCAGAGACGATGATGAGGTGGATTCTGACGACAGACTCATAGACTAAATAATACTAGAGCTTCTCCGAGTACTCAGTGGAAGGGAGTTGTGGGATTAGGTGATTCCTCTCACCTGCTAACTGGTTTCTTGCGTTAAGTTTCCATACAGTAGATGAGAATAAATTGACTCTTGTCAAAGAAATTAGATAAGCCTAAGTGTCGTATGAGTGGTAACGAAGCTGTTGTGATTCATCATCGTCAGTATTTTTCGTCTAAGTCTCATAGTCATCAGCTCGCAAGGGGCTATATCCTGCTGTCGCTACGTATCGCGCTATACTGTATCCATTTATTCTGCACACTAGATCCCAGTACGCCCTAAATGCGACGTTAATCGCACCTGTCTATTCCATCCTCTGGAGATATCCACCACGAAAGCTCCGTAAAATACTTTCTTCGTGATTGAGATTCCGCCAAAAACAAGATTTACGGACTCTCTGCGCCCATTGACCATCCTTAGCCCTGGATTGATGTCTTTTGAGCGAGAAATCGTACTCCGGGCCTGCAGTACTAGTTGCCACAAAATGGCGGAAGCCAGAGTGATATTATTCTCGGTGCGTGACCGGTGCTGCGGGGAAAGGTCACGCTCTTGGCGGCTCTATCGGACTTTGACCAGTATTTATAGCAGGTTATGTCGTCCAGATGACGAGATACACTCTACTGAGCTGAGGAACCCGCGGTGTTATTGGCAATGACAATGACGGAGTGGTAGTGTTATATACTTGAGGAGCGGTGCGAAGCCTTGTCGATTCAGATGTACACCAGGTCCAGGGATTCAGGCCTGTTCGGAATCATCACTGCTGAAAGCCACAATCGAATCGCAGACGGAAAGATGAGCTCGGGAATGTGTGATGATTGCTTCAAAGGTGTGTTAGAAGAGTCGCGAGTAAATTGCTCCATGCTCACCGATGAACTTTACTAGCGGTCCGCCATGAGGGCACTGCGGAAGGTGTGCTTGATGGATATCGTTATATGTGTCGATCCACCTCATTGATCAGTACTCACTCTCCAGGAAAGCTCGAAACCATTGGTGGCGTAGAGTGCTACGTCGCCACTCCTGCCGGAGACTATCCCCGAAACAAAGTCCTCCTCTTCTGCTCAGACATCTTCGGAATATACTTAGTGAACAACAAGGTTAGTTTCACCTCACCTTTGACAGTTCCGTAAGATTGGTATGGTGGCTGATTACCTGATGATGCAGTTGCTCGCTGATGACTTCGCAAGGAACGGGATCAAGGTGGGGGATCACCATCATCGCCACTGATATCCCGATGATCGAAGGGGAAACGTGTACACTTAACAGACGATCATCCCGGACTACCTGTATGGTGACCCTATCACGGATGACATGTACAGCGGAAAGGTGCGGTTACAGTTTGACTGCTCCGCCCCTTGTATCGTATCAGAATTTTATGTACTTCGTGTCTACTACTGCAGGTCCCATTCAACCGCGACGAATGGATGAGCAAGCACACGCCTGAGCAAACTCGTCCGTACCTGGACAAGGTCATTGCATCCTTGAAGGATCAAGGGGTTACCGATTTTGGGACCGCTGGATACTGTTTCGGCGGTATGTTGCCCTCTTTCCAATACTTTCGCTGGAAGTTGATGCTGTTTTAGCTCCCTACTGCTTCGCTCTCGCTTTTGAAGGCATTGCCAAGGCAGTCATGGTTGCGCACCCTTCGCGTCTCCAAGTGCCAGGAGACTTCGAGGTCAGCGCTCTCACCAATCACCTCCATTTCTATTGCTCGCTTACATGACACGAAAACAGAAATACCTTACGGTCTCCAAAGCCCCCCTCCTCATCAACTCCTGCGAGGTAGACGCAGCGTTCAACCAAGAGGCGCAAGCCAAGGCGGACGAGATTCTCGGCGGTGGAAAGTTCAAGCCAGGGTACGAGCGACTCTACTGGGAGGGATGTCGGCACGGGTTCGCGGTGAGTCACTGTTTGCCGATATGCTTAGTGTTTAGAGTTAATGAGAGCTGAGCAACGTGTCGTACTACTACTGCTATCTAGGTGCGCGGCGACATGAGTGACCCGAAGGTCAAGACTGGAAAGGAGGGTGCTTTCAAGAGCTCGGTGGAGTTTTTCAAGAAACATCTGTAGTAACGCAATCAAAAAAGGGATGTCATGTATTCATTCGGTTCCCATGTAATAAGATCGGCTGGCAGTGATTTGAATATCCTCTAGAAGTACGCGTCCATGTCACATGACATGGCCACATAGTCAGATGTGGCCGAAATGAGCTTCTGCCGCGTGTTGCCGCACGTCGCGTCGTTTCGGAATTCCGGGTTGCGTCGGACGATGTGAGATCCGTTTTCTGACAAATCAATTCTTTCGACATTGAAAGTCCGTGTTATGTGCGACCAAGTTGCGATGTCGGACGTTAATGGAGATCAAATACAGGGCAAATAGACTCGATATTAATTCATCACGTGAATTTGGACTGATGAGTGGTGGAAAGGCCAATCTGATTGATAAGCTCAAATTCAGAACGTATAAATATGCGGATCGCTGATGACAGAACCCACATTCCAAATCTCCCCTTCTACAACACTAACAGTCATTTACGATGAGTTTCTGCAAGGACTGCATTAGCGGTACGTTAATATCGACTTGAGATTTACAGTCGACTTGATCTGACACTATCTCGCAGGTGTCCGCCATCAGGGTACCCCCGAGGGTATGCTTCTGTTTCATTAACGAGATCGATATGGTGAAGTTAATCTATGCCCATCTACTCGCGCTTTGCAGGCAAGATCGAGACCATTGGCGGCGTGGAGTCCTACGTCGCGACCCCAACCGTGGACTATCCGAAGAACAAGGTTATCCTCTTCCTCACGGATGTCTTCGGTTACTACTTGGACAACAACAAGGTGCGTCGCGGCTGCTTTCGGGTTCTATTGAGCTGTCACTAATATGGCATTACAGCTCCTGGCCGACGACTTTGCTAAGAACGGATTCAAGGTAAGTCAGCTGGAGCGCAGATCAGTGTGAGGTACCGAGAGATCGGATGTGTAGGTTATTGTGCCCGATTACCTACATGGAGACCCCATTGCGGCGGACGCATTGGACGGGAAGGTACGCACCCTACACTCGTTTGTGGATTACACAGCTAAGTACGTCGGATCTGCAGACCGACTTCGACCTGTTTGCTTGGTTCAGCGGCAAGTACGCTAAAGATGGCAAAGGTCACGGCCCGGACGTGACCCGCCCCATCCTCGACAAGGTCATCGCCGCGCTCAAAGAGCAAGGCGTTACTGACTTCGGTGTGGCCGGCTACTGCTTCGGCGGTCGCTACTGCTTCGACCTCGCTTTCGACAACGTCGCGAAGGCGGTGATGGTTGCCCACCCCTCGCTCCTCAAGACCCCCGATGACCTGGAGGTGAGTCTCTCCTACCATTCAGATCTCAGTCACCGCTCACCGCATCCTTCTAGAAATACGCTGCCACGTCCAAGGCGCCCCTCCTGATCAACTCTTGCGAAGTTGACCAGCAATTCCCCATCGAGGCGCAGGCCAAGGCCGACGAGATCCTCGGCGGCGGCAAGTTCGCGCCCGGCTACGAGCGGGCGTATTGGGATGGCTGTGTGCACGGTTTCGCGGTATGAGAAAACACTGAAGTGATACTTTGGAGTTCTGCTCATTGTCTTTGTTTGTCAGGTTCGCGGTGACATCAGCAACCCCAAGGTGAAGACGGGCAAGGAGGGCGCGTTCAAAAATACGGTCGAGTTCATGTTGAAGTACCTTTGAACGTATGTACAGGGGTAGGATGCCCCCGAGGCCTTTGAGAATATAGAAGCTCGAATAGTGTTGTACGTTTGTCGCTTTTATTGCAAAATTTCCGAGGACACTTGCGCAAATGGGGGGTCGTGGACGCGCGAAGATGACCCACAATCTGAACGTTGAACGATGAAGACGTTTCGATGTGCTGCACATATATACACAGTTGGCGACGCGACATAATCTTATCTCCGAGTCCAATCTATAGTGAGTATCAATATCGCGTCGATAGAGCCATACGGCACGTAGACGGATCATATCATGTCTTGCCCATGGCAGCGGCAGTCGCGCGTCTCCTCTTATTCCCCCTCCTGATCTCGCCTAAATCCGCATCTCTCTCAACATCATTGCACCCGACCATAAGGCTAATCGCCTTGCCCAGGTCCTGAGGCTCATCGTCGTTCCTCTTCTTCTTGTTCTTCGCCTTGCGCTTGGTACCCGCTGCTCCAGTCGGGAGTGGCGCGCCGGCGGTTAGAGGTAGTGTAAATGGCGACGGGAGCTCGTCGATCGACAGAGAGAGCGGATTAGTGATGGTCCCTGTGGCGGTGAGGCCAGCGGGGCTCTGCCCGTTCGGAGTGGGCGGCGGTGAGGTGCCCACTTTATTGCGGAGCTTGCGGGTGATGTGCGAGCGCGCCTGGGAGTCCAGGGCGGCGTCTGCGTAGGCAGTGCGTATGGACAGTGATTAGCACCTGAGTAACGGTTGTGACGCGAAGGGAGTACCTCCGATCCCCTCGCCATCCTTCTCCTCCCTCGCCTTGCGCCGGCGTTCTTCGATACTCTCAAGCATACGCTCCTTTAGCTTATCCCTTCCGCGCTCCCACTCATCCTGCACCTTGTCACGCTCCTCTCCATACGCGATCTGTATTGACTCTAGCGCGTTCTTCTCTTCCAGCGCAATCTGCGCGAGGAGCGCGGACCGCTCGAGCGAGAGGGGATAGAGGCGCAAGATGTAGGCGGGGCAGGTGTCCGGCCGCGTGGAGAGCTGGATGGATACGCTGTGTTGCGCGGAGATGGCTTCTTGGAAGTAACGGGAGCTTGTCATCATCCCTTGTATCAGTTGTTGGACGAGGTAAGGGAGAGGTGACGACTCACTCGTCTTTCCGCTCCGTCATCTCTCTCCCCAGCTTACCCGCCATCTCCTTCCTCTTTCTATTATCCTTTTTCAAGTCATCGGATGAACCTAGGCATTTCCGGAACCCCGCATAAGAGTGGATCCTACCCTCCGTCAAGAAGCTACATAGTACGAACCGTGTGATCGACTCGGGCCAGCTACAGCATTGTGGTAGCTTGTGTTCGACTCTTGCATGTTTGCATATGGGTCTGTTGTCCGAGACTTGTTGGAGTGGATTGGAAACATTCCTGGTTGCGGCGGCATTGTTTGGCGCTGTTCGTGAGCGACGTAGAGTGGCACTGAGCGCAGCGGCTGTATGCTCGGAGACTTAAAGAGATGCCGAGATAGTTTCTTGATTCACCGGCCGGTAACTTCGCGTACTTCTCAAAAATTCAGTGTAAATCCTTGTAAGATTTAGACGTGTCCTTGACACGCAGTAAATCCACAAGAAATAGAAAATTAAGTTCACACTACAAGAACCAGAACGAATCCTAATTCCTGAGGGGTGAACCGAAAATCTCTACTCTAAATACATGCGATGTGAGCCTTATATACTATTCTACTAGTGACCATGTGGTAACGTAGAGGATAAGGAGTCATATCATACGATTTAGGTACCGTATCCCTAAGATAATCAAATAAACCTGAGATAAAGCCAGATTGGGGAATAAGGTCATTAAAGCGTAAAAAGGAAATTAGGCATCAGAGTCGTGAAGTCGTGTATCCCTTTCAATCCTGATCTTCGTCTTAAGAGCAAGTAAGTTACTGGGAATGGATAGGTACCATCGTACAATATCACTAATATTTTCCCTGGAGTTCAAGTGTGCTGTGAAGTGTTTGGCAGCAAGTTGACATGGGCAGAGTTACCATAAGGGTAATCACCCTCTCATGGCGCAACCCCTGTGCAGCAGCAGCAGCTATACTACCACCCACTCCATCCTGTATTCTCTTATCTTGTATATTATGGTAATCCACTTCCATTACGTGTTGCAATAGAATGCAATATGCCGTGGAGACTATGCGAAGCGAGACTTAGTCGTGCGCAAAGGCTTGTCTATGCACTTTTTCTAATGAACTACGCAGGTTTCTTACTCGACTACAAAACCGTTGAAATTCACAGACTTCGGCAGGCCGCGGTAGTCCTCGGGCATGCCTCGGGTGAAGTCGAGTTCCCACGCCAAATCCATCAGCCTCTCCAGACGTCGCTGGAGAAGCTGGTCACGAGCCTATAGAAGGGAGGGCCGGGACCTCAGGATATGCAATCCTCCCAGTAAACCTGAGGACAAAAATTACATAATATAGTCCCATGAGTTGCGCCTAGTGTTGGTCACTAAGTGAAGTCGAAGTCCTTCAAAGTGCGATTATGACGCACTTCGCTCTCCTTGAAGTCACTTTAAAGGCACTTTGAAGACTTCGCGAAGTGGGTGGCGCAAGGGCACGAGCGATTCTCACGGCTGTGGCTGTCGAGCTGAAAGCATCCTCACCTCCACAGATACGGATTATTGCTATATACACAGGACAGAATGACTATAATAAGTGTTCTACATATTCTACTCATCATCAGGAAGGTGTAAAAATGGGCTAAATGTGAACCTGGAAGGAATGTGTGCTTGCCTGACCTTGGAACTGAGGAGGCCAGTAGACTGAGTTACGAGTCCTGAGTTTACGAAGGAACGAGTCTTTACGCCGAGAATGAGCGGGTTGCCGAACAGGAGCATGATGGCCGAGAAGTCGTGGGATTATTCTTATGTAGTGGCCACTACACTATTGGATGTCCGCTTCAAAGTCCGCTTGTAGTGTCGACTACAAAAAGACTACAAAAAGAGTTTTGTAGTGCCTCTGGTCAGTTTTCAGCCTGCTCCTCAATTAAAGTGGCTCCTTTCTCTCTGATTTTTCTAATATAAG
>KV425573.1:11825-29142 GCA_001632425.1 Neolentinus lepideus HHB14362 ss-1 | reverse complement strand
ATATGCTCAAAGATATCAAAGATATCAAGAATCAAAAATTAACTCAGGACTCGTAAAAAATGCCATGCAGTGCAATGGCCTGCTTTGCTCAAGTCTGTTTGGCAGAGGATAAGGTGGGAGTACTGTGTCGCAGGTTGGCTGTTTGAGATTCGCAGGTCTAGGCACATTTGCCAATGGCCAACTGGTAGCGGTAGTTGCACCCTGTGAGTACTGAGCGCCTGACGAGCAGATGAAAGCCTCAAGAGTGTTGCAAAAGCAGACTACTAGTGGGGTAGTCATTGGGCATATGAACGGGGCAAGTACTGGTAGACCTCACACATATTTATTATGAATTTCTTGAATTTTCTTGGGATTCTCTTCATCACCAAGGAGCGCGACGAGCATAGTTTTCAGCCGGTAAGTGGGACAAATCAACGCGTCACATCAATTCACATGCATGATGTTTACCTGTTATGTCCATCACGTGCAATTCATCTCCACTTCGCAAAGTCTTTAAAGTGACTTAGGATGACTTCAAAGTCTCACGAAGTCATACAAAACTCAAAGTGGATTGAAGTCCACTTTGAAGCACTTCACTTCAGGAACAACACTAGTTGCGCCTTCGACTTCGACTTCAAGGCAAGCTGCGCGGCGATGCGGTCACGTGGTCAGGGAGATCTGTGATGCGCGCGTTTGTCTACTGGCCCATCTCCTGCAAGATTACTGCGGAGTGCCACTGCACTAATGCACCCCGTCGTGCTGTAAACCAGGGATATTTAGGGCAATAAATGACATACAATAGTGATGTGTATATTTTTACAAGCTGAATAGGTGGAAATATAGCACTGGAAAAAGAGACAAAGCTCAGTAAGATCAACAAAAGCTATGCTAGTGTACTAATATATACGGTACTTTAATTAGGTAATTCCAACGTTCCTAGTGTGATGGTTATGGCGTGTAAACTGATCTTTCGATTACACAGGTGCGGAGCGGCAGGTGCTGTGTTCGATTCTCGCTGGTGCACTGGCTGTGAATTTTATTATTGCTATCGAGTGTGCATTGCAAGTCGCGGTGCACTTTGCCTTTCTTCCTGTTGAAGTTTTCCCTTTTCTACCTTTTCAATGATAGGGCCTGGTTTTCAATCCCCATGGTTATTTAGATCAATTATATTCCCTCCAGTAGGATCATGCTTATTTTGTTAATTTGCCCAAGAGCCGCAATCTAAAGTACTACTGCATTGGATTACTGATATAAATCGAGACTTAGAGAAAAATCTGGTACTCTGCTCCGGCGCAACACGTGATTAATGGATTGGATATACGTTCATGGGAACTTGCGAGGAAGTCGACTGAGTTCCGCGAGCGGAGCTTCAATTGCGAAGTGGCTGGACTACCCTGCAGCACACAGCAAAGCTGCTATGACCTTCCTTTTTTAGTGCATTTGTCCTCAGGTTTACTGGGAGGATTGCACGTTCTCCGGGACCTCTTGCGCCACATGTGGTAAAAATAACGGTGCAAATAGTTTCAGAGTGTCCGCGGACTGTCTGCTTCCAGCAATTTATTTGTTCTGCTCGTCTTAGTTCTCACCGTCCTTCTCATAGTAGTGCTGCTGTCTCTAAAATCCTGAGGGAGCGGTAAGAGTAGTACCGTAATTCTAGCTAACGCCAAATTTACGATAGAGAAGTTGAGATCAATTCTCCTAACCACGCTCTGCTACGCGGCATACCAAAAGGGTTCCTCCGACTGACCCCACAATACCCCAACTCAGCGCTCAGCTGCCATGGCCGAGCGCCTCTGCTTGAGTTTTCGGAGTTAGTGATTGTATTGGTTTGCAGCCAGCTGACACAGGTCATTAACAGACACTGAACGGGATGGTGCCCGGTGGCGCGATGTGGATTCAGGTACTTATTGATGGATTTCCTTTGTATCGGCAACTCCACGCACAGGAAATCCGAAGTCCTCTATCGGTTTGTCGTACCTGTCAAATGTCAACTGCCCAGCTGCCTCTACTCCTTCCGAAACGGCTTGATCAGACTAACTTGGAAGTCGAATTCGACGACCTAGAGAAGCGGCGAACTTGCCAGGGATCCCACTGTCAGAGTTTGCAAACTTCAGGTATTTGATTGATTTAGTGTCGATCGTCTTGCGTGGTGTTTCCTAGTGTTATGCATGGTCTGGCCTCAATCCCGAGCCAATCCAGACGAAGCCCTATTTCAGCAGGCCCAAGCCAGGCCCTACGGGCCCGGGCTTCTTAGTATCAGGTAAGTGTGTTAAACCAAGCCTCAAATTATAGGGGGATCATGTCCTCCTGCAATTGGTAGAACATTGCAATTGTCTGACTCACTTTCTGCTTATTTTGTAGAATGTCACTGGTTTCATAGAAGTCAATGAGTCAAAAATGATGAACATATAAATACCACTGTCAGTGCACTTCAACTATCAAAATGTCCCTTTCCCATATCAAGTAATATACCATTTAGGTGGGTGTTCCCAGCTCCAACAACTCTTTAATGATGACTTTACCCCTACATCTGAAAGCCCTGGCCTGAGCCCGAGCCAAGCCAGAGCTTGACTTCCTGACAAGCCCAAGCCCGAGGATTTAGGCCAGGCCAGGCCGTGCACATCACTAATTTCTACTGGTCATGTGTTCGACGTGATTCTCAATCCAGTGGTAGAGCCGACGTTCGTAAATACACAGGCTACCCTTCGGCGCCATAACTTTCAAGAAGTCTTGTTGTTACTCAGACGACAATCGCACTGATCTCCATGTTCAGCTCGACTCGCGTTGGTGTACTATTCTCCGCAAGAGTCTGAGAGGGTCTAGCCTGTCAACTCGTTCTATGGGATGACGAAATGGGCTTACTACGGCCGTGAACCTACTGCATGCTACGTTACGTGCGGGCGGCTACACACGTTCACACTGCGTTGTGAATATGCAATTGCCCCATGACTGTTCTACAAATTCATCTGATGGGTCATACCTCCTCTTAGCGCGCAGCAGAACTGATGTTGTCCTCAAGGTCTATACAGGCGCTTTGCAGGACCTGCCAGGATGCAGAGGGATTGTGGCAGAATGAAAGACAAGGGACCCATTTACCATGGCGGACCGAACATGAAAAAATGCCGAAGACTTGTGCTGCAATACGTTGGCAATACAGCATTCATTGGAGTGCAAGGCTGTCGACCACATGTGACTGTAGTGCTTCATCCTCTGAGATCTTTACATATCTCATGCAGAACATGATTCTCCAGATAGCCTCGAGTTAGACTTCGGAAAATGCACATTCTGATGCGCAGTACGAAAATTCACGGACTGGCATGTGTTCGGCACAAATATCGAAGTTGTGTAAAGTAGTCTTCCTTCGGTCCAATTGACTATTGGGAATACATCAGAGTCGACATCTAGTTGAGGTAGCCACAATCCTCGAGGCGGTCCTAATATTGTAACTGAGCGACCCTTACACCATTTGCAGCTATCGCAGTGGTAGTTGCAACTACTGCCGGCACTGATGGTCAAAGAGAAGGGGAGATTGTATGGGTGCCTACCGAAAAGGTGAAATTGTAAATAACGACCTTTTAGTCGAGAGCGTCCCAAATGTCATTCAGCGAAACTTCTAGATATATCTGTATTTATCTCTTAGATATCAAGAGGTGATCAGGGGCATTTAAGATATGTAACAAGCCTCACCTAACCACTCGCTTCCTTCGCAGCTATCCAGACAACGTAAGGGACATTCAAAACGCCAGCTCCCGCGCTCCAGATCTTCCATCCCGGGAGGCTCAGCCACGCGTCAAGGAATTCTCGAACGACGGTCTCAGCCCGGAGTTCCGAAACAACAACAACGGTAGTGTCAGAGCTTGAAACATAGTCGATCGTGTCGACAAGAGGTTTTATGAGGCTCGGATTATAAATGCAGTCGACAACGAATACCAGTTTCGGAGGATCTTTTTTGATATAGGGAACATATTTGGACCGGACAGTAGGAGACGCCGATTGAAGGGTAACCCAGTCTAGTTCTTCTACGGCTATGTTACCGCCTTTTGAGGTCAGTCTAGGCCACCCGGGGTAGGACAGGACGACATTTTTCCGTATGAGAGGTAACAAAGCTGGGATGTCCGTCACGGTGTATCGTTTGACCATGGGAGCGAGTAGTATACTCAGCATTCCAGTTCCAGCACTAGTGATACCCCGAAGAACAAAGGTTAAAAGTCACATCGAGAAAGTTGCATATCGACGAACGCGAACCCTAGCTCTAATATGTGTGCATCGGCCAGAGTGCTTGGTTCTAGGAATGGCTCGGCAACGGGATAATAATGTTCTTGAAGAATGACATTGGCAAACGCTATGCTGTGGCACTGCTCGTCCTGGTGCTCCGGTACCGCTCATGACACAAGACCACTTGCCTTGCTTGCCACAGGACACTTCCTGTGTCGCCAGGGCGAGAACGAAGAGACGTTGTGTCCTGCATGAGTTCAAATTCAATGTTTGTTTCTTTCAACGTCTTTTTCTTCCTCGAACGTTTTGTCGCAGTGCCGTCCTGCGCGCCTGCTGGCGGTCTCAGCTCGAAGGTCACGGTCAAGGTGTCCTTGCGTGAGTCCACATGACCAAGACCTCGAAACATAGCTGTCCCACCCGCACTTTGGGACGAGGATAGGCGAGTGTAGGCTAGAAAGACCTGATTATCTATTCACCTTTGGGGTTACAATCAATGCAAGTCAAGAACTCACCTCTTCGTCGGCATCCACTAAAGCTGTCGAGTCCGACGGGAGATGTACTATGCCATTTATTCTGGACGGAATAAATGAGGTGAAACCATCATCCATTGGTGAGTGTTGCCGATACAAGCTTGCTCGGCTTGAACTCTGCCCGTGCCACATGTGGCGCAGGCATCGCGTGGCATTCTTCCCACAATGTCAGACGCGTAGGACGCGTCGAGACTTGAACTAGGAATAGTTATTGTCTGCAAGTTTGGCCTTCATTCTTTTTGGGGCGACATATCGTGTACTCCACCTATACTGGAGATACTGGCTACAAACTACGAACTCTACGAACTCTTTCTTTTGTCTCAATCGATATGACCAGTAACTTCGTCCATCTGGTTCCGCCGCTCGTGGAGTCGGGAAATACGAAGGGGTTTGACGAGTCTGGTCGGACACTAGGCACGGCATTCTCTCCAAGAGACAACTCATTGGCCACGTTTGTTGCTCCTAATGTGAGTATATGCATGTTTCTGCATCATCCTGGCCTAACCGCAGAAGTTACAGCCCTCGACATCCGGTGGAGAGCAAAAATATTGGGAGGACGCACCCTTATACTTTGCGAACCCGAACAGACCGCCGGACAACTTGAGACGCCAGGTAAGTGTAGCGCTGAACTCAGAAGCTGTCACAATTGAGCATGTTAGCTAGTTCATCTCCGAGGCAGGCCCGGTATTTGATTTGCTTGCTGCCTTGCGCAAGGGAGGAGGCACCGAAGGATATAGCGATAGGTGAGCGCGGTTTAACAGTTTCCCCGTGTAGTTCTTAACTTGTGTAGGGTGGACACCCCTTCGTATCAACTTGCCATGCACCAAAAGTGCAGGGACCTCGTAAATGTGGCACGATCTTACTGGATTCGTGCATCTGTAAGTGCAGTCATATGAATGCTCTTTATAATGGTCTTTCACAGACTTCTCAGCAACAGCACTCCGACGAGGAGTTTGAATTTGACGCTGAACATTATCGTAGTCTTCACACTTGCCTCTCCTTGGCTAACTTCTTGTATGCACCTTCCCCAGAATCAACGAGGTTACCGGTCGGCGACGATCTCATGGAATGGTTAAATATGCATTACATAGCGCCCTCCACCGAGGAAGGTGATCATTTAAGCAACCAAATATCGCCATGGAAAGATGAGACTTTCTGGCCTTATCTAACACGGTCTGTTCTATCAATTGTTTCTGTGGGTCCAGTCATTAATACTGTGCCAGAGCTATAATTCGTGGCCTCACCAAGGCTTCCATATTCTTCTTGGAAGTTCTTTCCCGCCATCCGTCGAGCGCCTTACAAGAGCTCTCCCAGAAATTGGTTCCTCTACTTCAATCTCATCCGCAGGTTCGAGATCATGCTTCTATCGCAGAATTCTCGCGGGCATTGTCTAAGTGGAAGGAGAACATACGCGCTTTGCGCTTGGAAATGGGATCAATTCCCGAAAGTGATAGGGATGACGGGTTCGAAAACTGGTGGGACCGAATGAGCGACATATTGAGCATCCTGGAGGGTCGCTTCAGTGTTCTCAAGCATGTTTGCCAAGAACTTGGTGCCGATTGGAAGGAGATCTGCGCCGCCTATGCTACGCTCGTTCACCCGACATTGAGCAGAAGTGATCTCCCGTAAGTTTCATTCATGCTCGCCCTCAATATGCCTTCACGCTATTTTAGAGAAGTAGCTGCAGACGTCCTAGATGACATGCCACCGGATCCAACGGACTTAGAAGACTCCATTCATGTAGCACTTGTGCGTGCCGAATACCGAGAGGCCTTAGCACGTGCAGCTTGCCTGGATCCTTGGCTGGCTGCGCACCTTGCAATCGTGCTAGAACTGCTGGCATATGTGACCAATGATCGCAATAAAGAGTGAGTCGGCTCGAAAGGCGATCTAAATAGAGTGCCTGATCGTTGTCACGAAGATCCGAATTATCGATTGCAGATTACTATCTCCTCGCGTACGCGGAATACCTGGGTTCTGATCCGGGTTTATGGCGATGGAACGTCTCCTACTTGTGCAGCTGTGGGGACATCGGCAGGGAGATGGCGGATGCAGTTCTTGTTCGGGTGCCACTGAAACTCGGCGTTCGAGAGGAACAGACAGGCACGATGGTCGCAGATGAAAATTCGAGGGCGACAGGAATCATCAGAATGCTGAAGGAAATCACGCAGGTTTGCAGGGATTACGAGAGACTACCAGCCATGAGGACGATATACAAGGTGTGTTCCGGTTGCCTCGCGACCATCAGTAACTCCGTTGACGAATCGATAATCAGATCGGCGCGGGGGAGCTTATGAGCATGAGAGAGTACGCCTTAGCAATGGAGTGCTATGCGAAAGCCGCCGATTGGTCGGGACTAGGTCGCTGTGTGGATCTCATTCTAGAAGAGTTCATCTCGGGTGGTTCGTTCCTGATATAACTCTGGTTGGTCTCAGCTGATGTGTTGATAGGACCGGCGAAATTCGTGCGCCTGGTAGAGAATACGGCCTCATTGTTGCAAGAGCTGACAAGTATTCCCGAAACACCTGGCATTTTCCTCCATCGGCTCACCTTTGCTGTTCGGTATGCCGAATTCCACGATAATCTGATGGGCGAACGTTTTCGGGATGCTGCAATTAATTTGGAGAACATGTTTCGACGAGACACAGTACCCAAGTCGTGGTGGGCATTATTGCTATGCGATTGTGTGGAACTGCTACAGCATGGTAAGCATGCGACGTGAATATGATTAATATAGCTTGATTGACATTTTCCACGTGGTAAAGATCCTCCTCTGTTCACGACTGAGGCAATTTGCCTATTTCTACAAAAATTGGAAGAAATTCAAACGAGAGTGGACCAGGGTTGGGCAGATGACTATCTGAGTATCGTCGTGCGGACAACGAAAGGTGGGGGCACAAAGGACGCCTTTCAACGGCTGAAAAGGGTCAGGTTGGCCACAGCTCGCTTTTACGCAAAGTGCTCTATCATAGATATCGGCGGCAAGGGCATTGCTACTTTGCGGTCGACGAAGTTGTAATGATGCATGTAAGCATGAATTGGCACTCGGATGGCACCGTTAGCTTCCCGTTATATGCAGATCTCTCCAAGATTCGCATGGCGATAAACTACATTGTTTTAGACGCCGTTGGGAAGATGTGATCCAGCAGTTTGTCACGGAAATGGTCCAGGCGTCGTGTTGGCCCGCATAAACCTTAAAAAGAGCTTCGTACGGGAGAAATCGACCGATACAAGGATGCGATCAAATAGATCCGCAGTTTGCACTGCGTTTAAGCAAACGAGATGAAGTCAAGCTTCCTGGCATTGCCGTGCGTTAACACATAAATCGTGCTACATGATTCGGCTAATGGTGTCCATTGGGCATGCTAGAAGCGCAACCACCGCACACGTTTGGGTTCTGCTCCATAACCAGGTGTTGATCCGGCAGCATGCTCAACATAGGATGAGCCCAGCGAGGATGCAAAATTAGGCAAGCTACGTACCTATGCCGGCATGTATTTTGGCAGTCGTGCTCTTCGCGTTGATGCATCTGGCTCAAGCTGCAGACACGGCTATTGCAATCAATCTGCGAAGAGCCTATGCATTAGTTTCTGGACGTATTTGACACCTTAATGGCAGCAAATACTCTGTGATTTCCAGTGTTGTCTCGATGGGAGCAGGAGTACTGGCAGTAGGTAATGATATTGTAGCACATGACAGGACTCGAGGAGGGTTCAGAGGTTTTGATGACGGCTGGCTGGTCGAGCTGCGAAAAATGGGGTAGGAGTGGACTGCTCGCTCCATGTTCAAGCAGCCGGGCTTTTAAGCTGTGTCCTGGCGACGTTCCGATCCTTTTTCGGATGAATCTTTGGAGCGGAAGGCAACAATGCGTCTCAGCCTCCGGAGGTTTAGGGCGGCGTGCCAAATGAATAGATCACGGTTCCTCACGACTTCAATATTCCCAGAAATACTTACATGTATCCAACAGTGATTATGTAGTCGGATGAGTGCTGCATGTTCGAACTAGGACGATCCCACACACCGGCTCGACGTTATTTCTTATCTGATGAGTGACAAATCATATAATATTACACTGCCTCTTCTGACAACGCCGCTCAACTGTGACCGTCATATGAGCTACTAGGTCCCAAGCATACCGTTAAGGTAGACACGATGCGAACCACCTACCTGTACACGACCAAAACCAGTGGCATGGCTTAGATAAAGTTTCCGATGCGATACCGATCTAGTAACAGGAGTAATCTTATGACGGGGCAGGGCATGCCCGATCCACAACACAACATACATTGAATACACATTTCAAGTACCTCAATTCTCGGGGAAGATAGACTCGCACAACATTTGAGGCATAGCCGAGCGAAATGAAGAAGACTTTACGTTAGTCAACAGGAACGAAGCGTATTGTATCAGGCACGAATACGGAAAGACTTGAGTCTTCCGAAGCCCAGCAGTGAGTCTTCCATTACCGAGAAGATTGCTTGCTGGATTAAGATGCTTCGGATTTAGTGCACGACAATATCAGCTGCGGGGTAGAACTTATCTGCATGCGCTGGAGCGCGGACATGGTCGACTAGCGGGCATCAATTCACCGTCGATAATCTCGTGGAGGGGAAGACGCGAGATGCAGATCTACCGTCTTCAAACGCCTCCCTCCTCCATCAGATGTACAGGACCTAGTCCACGTACGCGGTCCGCTGAACTTGAAGAGACTCGGAGCGCAGCACCTTGCTCGTGTTCCCATCTCCGCCGTTTGTCCTAATCAGTTCAACTGATTTATGTGCCAATCAGAAGGTGACAAGGATTACTGAAGGGCCATATTTTCTTAATAGTGTGTAATGGAAGTGGATCATGACACAGTGACACTACCTTTGCAGACTCGATTCACCTCCAAACTTTCGGGACACATTCCACATTACATTCTCCCAATTGTGTCGAAGTCACCACCGTCTCCAAATCCTGATTCCATCCGGACTCGTCACTCACGTGTACAGATGCTTTCAAGCCATCTAGCCAAAGTTTCGGTCCCTTCCTTAAACTAGCCGAGGATTGTGCTTCCTGTCAAATTTGATTTCAGTATCACACAGAGATGAGCTCATATGACTTATCCTCCCTGCTATATTCAACAAATTCTTCAAGTCTGGGCTGCATCTGTATGTGAAACTTCACCGATTTCTGTAGGACTTCTCTAGCGACATTAAACGACTATCTTGTGTCATCTGAGGGTCGACGTTCAAGGACAGAAACTCTCCCGTTCCATCCACCATTTATCTGGTCTGGGATCAATTACCGGTTCGTCCGTCTTCCAGGCTATCATGAATTGTACATTCATTTCTCTGTATGTTATATGTTATTCACGGCGCACCATGAGACCTGCAGCAGGTTCGACTTCTACGTCGACAACTGCACCAGCCCTTCAAGTTCTCTATCGTATGTACGACATAATGGCAAGTCGTTCCCGATCCCTGGGCGCAAGCGTCTAGCGAAAGGAGATGTTATGTCTTCGACGCGTGGCATATGTCATTAGTCGACGAGGCTTCACTTCTAAGCCTACCTACGTCCAGTATGCGAATACTGGTGCGATTCTTCCGCTCCATAACTCGGAGACAGGGGATGTATAGGATTCTCTGACTGCATCTGCGACAACATAGACGAATGCAGCTGCGTATTTCTTCACAATGGACCCTTCGTTCAATACTTAGCATGCTATCGTATATTGAAGCACCAAATTTAGCCACTGTTTGGGAGCCAATCAGCCTGAGCCCTATTCGAGTTTCCTTGACATCGAATCCCTTGTCTGAAATTCAGCAGTATGGTCCACCAACTGGAGGTGTCCGAATGACAGTCATCGCCCCGCCTAATAGTGGAGAAATGACATTTTCGAGCGGCGGGGTGAACATCCAAGGAAGTCTTGCGCTCATCCTTCGGGAGAAGTCTCTTACTGCCAGTATACCTCTCAATTCTTACTTCGTATGAACACGAGGCGTCCGGTACATAAACTCACTCCACTCGAAGACGCCACATATACTTTGTGGAGCTATCGGTTACGTGAAGCTGCTGTCGGGCAACCTACGGCTTGCCTGCAACTTCAAGAATTCAAGGAAGGCAATAGGCAAGCTGCCAGTGGACAATCTTGACGTATGTTTCGTACGGACGACGACGTCGGTACCGGCCGATGGAGGGAGCTAGGTCTGTAGTTTCATAAATCATTGCAGATCGATATTTGTCTATTACTCTGACGCAACTTGAAGGGAGATGCAGCTGGGTAAGCCTGGTTCTTCTCCTCGATGACAAACTTCGACCATATCTATGACCAGTCAAGAAACACAAGCACTGTGAAAGACATACCACGGGTGATGGATCTTGAATCGAAGATCTACCAGCCGCGTCGAGAACTTGAAAGGCCAAGCTGACCTGACTTCTGCTAAGTCATCTGCAGCCGGTCCGCTCAGTGTATTTAAAACTCCTTGCTTTGAAGGAAGGCAGACGAGCTTCTTGGGCGTCGAAGATATTTGATCTTCCAAGGCCAAGGCATAAGGGAGGTGTCTGAGAAGTGTTCAAGTCTAGAATTAGAGTTCTCAGACCGCTTTACACTGCTAACGAAATTTCTGTTTGAAATCTGCTGGAGTGCCCACCTTCGGATTTCAAAGACACTTCAAATGAAACCGCACGCGGCCGTCGGCCTCTTGGGACAAGAACTCATCCAGCGCACCCATGTGGCGTGGTTTACGAGTCCTCATCTCAGCTCATCTCGCGCGACTTTGCTCCAAGGCTAGCTTGGTTGGCAGAGTGAGCAATTGAGCAAAGGTAAGCTAGGTCTTAGAGTATAGGTGCGGACGAGGAGAGTGGTTGCGTCGAGGTCGACAGACGAAGAAGACGACCCCGGTCCTCCGGCTTTAATTAGTGTTGTGCATGGCCTGGCTTCAAGCTCGAGCCAAGCCGGGTCCAGCCCTATTTCATCAGGCCCGAGCCAGGCTAAAGCCCTGTCAAGCCCGACAGCAGGGCTTCTTAGCATCAGGGTATAAGTGTGTTAAACCTAACTTCAAATAATAGGCCTGAGCCCGAGCCGGGCCAAAGCCCGAGGATAGGCTTAGTCTGGCTTGAGACAAGCTTGAGTCCTACAAAGCCAGGCCAAAGCCCGAGGCGACGAGCCAGGCCAGGCCCTGCATCCACACATCGCTAGAGCCCTTAATTATGGCTTCAGGGTGTACTCTGAGGCTCCGGGGGCGGGTCGGCCCTCCTCGGATGCGCTAGAGGTCAGCCGGACCCGTCGCTCATTACCTTGCGACTAGCAAGGTCTCTAGGCTCTTGGAATGAAAGTTCATCTTTCTGGAACTATTTGTCTTAATTTTTTTTCTAATCCTTTTTAGGTAATTAGCGCCACAGCTTCATCTCAAGTTCGATATTCGCATTGTCCACCCATGCAATGCATACATGCATTATCTACATCAGTCTGTAAATCTATCATGTCTTGCCTTCTCTCCTGCATCTGTTACCAGCACTATTTCGTCCTTCCATGTCTTAGTTATTACCTTCTACAATCAAGTGTGGATTACGGTTAAACATGTCGCTATCCAAGTCCCTAAGCAATTTTAGCACTGTATATCACAACAGTTCGGGGATACAATTGTGCATATTAGTGTCCTCCAGTCATCAACTAGTCCTCTGTAGGACACAGTCGGCATAGTCGCAAGGTATTCGTCCTGCGCGGACGCGTGGGCATTTCTCAAGTCGTGAGTTTATAATTACGAAGGACGAGTTGGACCCACAAATGTAGGTACCGTGTGAACAGTGCCGGTTTTAGATTCTCACGTGTGCCTGTCGTCGTAAAGTGGCACTAGCCCGGAAGTGGCAGTCACGGTCGTCCTCCTAGAATCATGTCGGACGACGGGGCCCCTGCTACATGGGAGAATGGGCCCAGTAGCGACTACGAACATCACAGTTCTGGGTCGCCGTATTCTCCAAGTCAATATCCTTATAGTGGTCCACGCTCTGCTTCTCATCATCAGTCTCTGTCTCGGGACTCCTTAAACGCTGAAGGTTCCTCGAGCAGCATCCCATTACCACCGACGAAGACTACATCGCCAGTACCTAGATCAAGCTCAGAGTCGCATGGAAGGTCGTCCTCGTCACAGTGGAGGGAGAGCGCGCAGGTTACACTCGAACGAAAGGAGACCTATTCAACATTACCTACTACGGAGGCACCTAGTGTTGTCGAGCCCAGTTTCGATGAGAACATTCTGAGAGCGCTATGTGACTTGGATGTAAGATATGTTATGTCGGATCAGATGAAATGTACTCATGTTCGTGTACAGTGTTCTGTGCCGTTGATGTTAGACCGAATAAAGCAGAGCATGGCGTCTTGTAAAGTTCGTACCGTTCACGCCCCATCTCACTCCAATGAAAGTGACTGGTATGTGCATAGGAAGCTGCCACGTTCCTTAGAAAGCGGGCCGCCATAGAGGAGGAGTATGGGAGAAATATGCAGAAACTAGCGAGAACGACATCGGAGGGATACGCGGCGACCGATGGAAAGGCGGGGTGAGCATTCCTGTTAATCATCTATTTAGACTGTGACATTGACGCCACACAGCTCGTTCGTCCATGCCTGGCAAATGTCCATGAAGATTCACGACGTCTTGGCGGAAAATAGATTGAAATTTGCCCAACGACTTAATGAAATGAGCGAAGAGCTCACGAACCTCACCAAAGAGGTTGACAAGAATAGGAAACAGGTGGGTGCACTCATGGCTATTCTACGGTCGGGTTGTTGAAGTCCCATAGACCAAAGATCTGGCGAGTCGATATGAGCGTGCTTTGCAAGACTCGGAGTCGGTGACTGAGAAGAGCAAAAGCCGATTCGACATGACTGCCGAAGAGCTCGAGAGACTTTTACTACAGAAGGAGGGAGAGTCCTTCAAGGAGAACGCTGTTCAGTTGCGTTCCCCGGGCGGCGGAGGCAAACGTGTGATTGGTAAGGTCGCCGCAAAGGGGGGCCTATTATTAAAGGGTAAGAACCCCGGCAACGTACGTGTATATTCTGCTCATCTTGTGAAGGCTGCCTGATGAATTTTCTCCCTGCAGCTGGCTCGGCAAGAGGACGACGTCCGCGCGCGCATGTCGCAGGCGTCTGATACATATCGAAAGGCTGTTACAGAGACACAGACGATCAGACAGGAATACTTCAACTTTCAGCTTCCCAGGATCCTGCGAGTCCGTATATGTCCTTCCGCGCTGGCTTGAGGCGCTGAATCAATTCAGGTCTCTGTCTGATTTTCCCATGCATAGGCCCTAAAAGAATGCAACGATGAGATCGATCTCGGGACGCAGTACCACCTGTCGCGATACGCGTTCATATATGAGAGCACGGTGCTCAGCGACGGGACAACGCTATCGCCGCTAGGTATCGAAGACGGTCCGTGCCTCTTGCGTTTTCCCGAGGCGCTCATATTAATCCCGCCGCTAGGACCCGGGCTGAAGGCGACGACGGAGACCATCGACAACCGCGCGGACTTCAGGGTGTACATGCAGAACTATGCGTACGCGCATGGGGGAGCAAACTTCCGTGGACCTCGGCGTGAGGGGCCGGCTGACAAGGGCTTTGTGCGTGTTTCTGACCCCACGGTGTATTGTCAAATTGCGACAGCTAAAATTCCTGACAGGTGGCACCGATACCGAACATAATCGATCGCTCCAACCAGCAAACGCAGCTGGCGTCGGGCTACAACAGCGGAGGCTCACCGGGCGGGTCAACGTTGCAGGTGCACGACCGTGGTCGGCCGACGTTTGGAGTCGACCTCGCGGAGCAGATGGCGAGAGACAATGTAGAGGTGCCGCCGATCATGGGAAAGTGCTGCGAGGCGATCGAGAAGTATGGGCTACGGTCACAGGGTATCTACAGGATTAGCGGGACAGTTACAAAGGTGAATAAGCTAAAGGAGAGGCTGGATAAAGGTACGTGGACACGTTTCACGACACATATAGCGACGCTAATAGCTCCGAGAGACCTTGATTCTGTGAATCTGGACGCGGACGAGTGGTCGTCTGATATCAATAATGTTACAAGCGTGTTGAAGATGTGGCTGCGCGAGTTGCCGGATCCATTATTAACGCAGGATCTGCATCAGGGGTTCATCGACGCTGCTAGTGGGTGCTCATTCAGCTCTATTCTAATCTCTGCTGCTTCGATGTATATCATTAATCGTGTCTATTCAATTCCAGAAATTGAGAACGACCGTCTCCGACATATCCGACTGCATGAGCGCGTGAACGAGCTGCCTGACGCGAACTATGCTACGCTCAAGTATCTCATGGGCCATCTGCACAGGTGTGTGTTCCATTCTTTGCTTTATTTATCATGGTCAATACACCTCTGTCCCTTGAAATGTCTTCATTACAACAAATTCCTTTACTGATCTGCTCTTCATCCGTGAAAATATTTACTGATCTACATGACCGTGCTTACAGGATAACCCAGTATGAGAGCGTGAACCAGATGTCCGTATCGAACCTCGCAATCGTGTTCGGGCCGACACTGTTTGGCCAGAATGGTGGGAATGGACAGATGGCGGATGCGTCGTTGCAGAATAAGGTACACTTTTCCTCTCTCTCTTGTCTTCTTTTCCCTCGTCTCTTCCCATCCTCTCCCACCTTTCCTTGTCCCGAAGGGTGAACTGATTGATTGGTTCACCGTAGGCCATTGAGACGGTATTGGAACATTACGCAGATATCTTCGTCGATGAAGCGGAATAGTGGTAACTTATCAATGCGAGGTTAAGGTTCAGCAGTTCAGTTCATTCAGTCCATCTTTCGTTTTGATTTGGTTCTTTAACTTCTTATATGCATGGATACCCCGACTTGCGTTTTTGTTTATTCATTCCGTATGTCAACTTCTTGCACGTAGTACGGACTGTTTACAAAGACTCAGTAGAGCTGGTCATCATATTCTGTCTTCCATTTACTTTATTATGATTCGCTCATGTGTCGGTGGGATAGTGGGTGAGGTGTTTCTATTTATGAAGATGAACGACACGCAACAGATTCTGGGGTTGTGCAGACAGCCGACGCATCTGTATTCTCGTCACTGCTCTTCTTAACATTAATGAAGATGAATAAGTACTAGTAATTGTGTATGTCCTTAGGAGTATCAGCGGAATTTGTCCTCAGGAGGATTCGAGGTCGGACGTACTCCTGTATTGTGACTTGTTCATCGAGTGGACGGGTCGGGTGGGTGAGGATCAGGGTTGCCAGGCCAGCGGGGGCTATGAGAGCCTATTCTGCTTATGACAGGACTATACACTGCGTCTGACTGCAGCTGTATCGTCCCGCCGACCTCGCTGGGGTGGATAGATGCACCTAGGATGTTTGTCTTGTGCTCTCGCCTGGCGGCCGCGCCTTTGCCGCGCCTGTCGGTGATTCCAAGCGGACAGCGAAGCTCGCGGTTAACGCCGTCACCTTTCGCGAGTATTATCCGGAGTGAATCGTAAGGGTTATGTTGCTTTCGATTCTCCATAAATGATTCAGTGTACATAGTACATACATGCATACGCACTCTCAGCTGCCTGATAAATACGAATGGTAGACATTACTGATGAGTTGTTTGGGTGCCTGATAACGTTGAATGTTGGTGGGATTCGTAAGTGCGTCGAATAGAAATGTTTATAATGGCTCGATGCCTAAGGCCAGAGAATCCGAATTGTGGCGGGCCGGGGAAACCGGGGTGGACGCTCGCGATCTGCACCGTAACGCCCACACTGCGCTCTATCTCCTAGCTCAAAGCAGTCATTCTGTGTGTGCAGCTTCAGGGAGCTGATCATACGTCGCCGAAAAGTTGATGCTAAGTTATGACAACAGAGGTGCGAGCAACTCTTCAAGATTTCTGGATTGGCGGTGTACATGACGCAAGCGAGAGGAAAGGGAAGAAGGTGGACGTGTTGGTAGATACAGACACGGCACGGAAACTAGAGAGACAAAAAGGCAAATATAGAAAGAGAAGATGAACCGGGTTGGGAGCATGCAGGAAAGCTACGACATAGCGAGAGAGACGAGGAACGGGAATAATAGTGAGGTGCAAGTTCAGGGAAGGAAAGTCATGGGGAAATGGACTGAAAGGAATGTAGGGAATGTCTGGCGATGGGAGTGAAGAATATTTATAGAGAGGGAGGGCTACGGGGGACAACGTGAGTACGCAGTCGACGTTCAAGAGTGTCGTGCTTACGAGGATGTCACACATGTCTGTGGTGCGGCGAACGAGCGTGGACATCGACAAGACTCTGGAGGTGGATAAAGGGGATCTATCGATGCAGCCAGTGCGCTCGTTCCACCTTTCCACTGACGTGTCCCCAGATTCAGAAAATGAAAATGCGACGGCTAGGGAGCGCCTTGGGATACCAGAACATCTGTTGAACAGGTCAGTGCGCTGCTCTGGCATAAAATCTCCATCCAATTCAGCACGTACCATCGTACAGCAGACAGGCGGAACCAGGATGGGAGAAAATCTGGAGGGAAGTTGAGCATTGGTCAAACACTCTTACTGCGCCACCCACCGTAAATATAAAGGGAATCCAGGATGGAGAAAATCTGGAGGGAAGTTGAGC
>KV425573.1:0-10625 GCA_001632425.1 Neolentinus lepideus HHB14362 ss-1 | reverse complement strand
GTCCATGGTGTTTGCGGCAACCACGCCGCCATCACTGCTGCTCCCGTGGAGGAACCCGGTTGTGCCACCGACGTGGCTCGTGGATGCCCCCAAGACGAGCGGAATGCGTTGCAACTTGACTCCGAAGACGGTGTGAGTCGTCGTTTGATCCTGCTCGTCGGTGCGAGTATTGTTAATGTTGGAGTTGCCAGAGGCGTCACTAAAGAGATGGCGCTGCCTGATATATTCTATCACGCCGTCCATGAGTTTGGATAGCACCAACGAGGATAGATCATCGGGTGGATTGCTCATGGTCGGTGAGTGTTGGGAAAGTTGGATAGATAGGTGAGGATGCGGTGGGTGCGATGTGGTAAGAAGCAGGAGCGGTTGGTGGCAGAAAACGAACTCAGCCACCGCTTAAATATATCGGCGATTTCGTGTGCGCGACGCGAGTCGACGCGTCTCTCGTGACCGCGTCGCGTCCGGCCACGCGCGACCTTGTTCTCTTTCTGGCGAACCTCATTGTCCTCCGTTACTACGGCCAAAAAATTTCTGGTACTCAGGACTTTGTGTCCCTCCTTTATCTGAGCCACACTCAACTAAGTGTTATCGCTAGCACCACACTCCACTTCGAGGTTCACTACCGTTCTACTACCTTCGTCTATAGTTCCACCAACAATGGCCCGCACCAAGCAGACCGCCCGCATGTCCACCGGTGGTAAGCTCTTTACCTTTCTCCTAGGCATCGCTTTTCAAGAACTCTTATCTTCTTCGCAGGCAAGGCGCCCCGTAAGCAGCTCGCCGACAAGTCCGCGCGGAAAACCGCACAGGCCGCGACCGGTGGTGTCAAGAAGCCCCATCGTTTCCGGCCTGGTACCGTTGCACTCCGTGAAATTCGCCGTTACCAAAAGTCGACTGAGCTCCTTATCCGCAAGTTGCCATTCCAGCGGCTCGTCCGTGAGATCGCGCAGGATTTCAAGGTGCGATGGCTTCGTTCCCTCAGATAGTTTGCCGGTTATGCTGACCACTGTACGACAGACTGACCTGCGCTTCCAAGCGTCCGCGGTTACTGCTCTCCAAGAAGCTGCTGAGGCGTACCTCGTCTCGCTTTTCGAAGACACGAACCTTGCTGCTATCCACGCCAAGCGTGTCACCATCAGATCGAAAGACCTTGCCCTTGCTAGGCGGTTGCGCGGCGAGCGGGCATAGACGACAGTTCTGCATATAGTTTCGGCTTGGAGATGTAAAACCTAGTGTTGTTTGTTTCCTTTTTTAGCATCTTGTAACTGTTTTCAATTGTAATTTGCTCCAAGCCCCGTCTGTCCTCTAGCTATGTAACTGGGCGATTGTGGATGTAAGGCATATTGTGGCTGAGGATGTGATGATGGTACACTGATCAGATGTGGCAATGGTGCTGCCATCGGGCCGCTGAGTTTCTGGAAATTGGATCTGCATGACCACGTTTATTGGCTGACTGACTGGCGCTGATGAGATGCTGCCAGTGCTGGTGGCGGGGTTGCTCTAGTACAACATTACTTGCTCGATGTGCTTTTTGATTGCTATCGACAACGGCCGGAAGAATGGACATACCCAGTGAGCACACTCTGATGCCAATAGTGCGATTCACGTACACGATACGAGGATGGAGGAAAATGAAAACTATGAGGTACATGAGGTACAGACAACAAGAATGCCGGAACGCGAACAACCAGATATAAGGGGGAAGCACCTCGCATCTTCGTGGCGCCACGCGAGCAGAACATACTTTGTATCGACGTAGACCACTAGATCCCAATGTATGGGCAGTCAATCAAATACATAACCGGTCTATGCCCGTAGCAGTGCAACCGGGCCTTCTGAAACCATGTCTTCGCCCTCATGTGTCTCCCTCTGCCTATCTCCCATGTCCCTTCTCGTAAGCTTACCCCATGTATGCCACCACTCATCCACATCATCATTCACATCATGACTGAATGTCTTGATATGGTTATCCCACCGTCGTATAAGCTCAGGGTCTATAGTTACATCAGGGATGCCCACGACAGTAGGAGTGCGAACCCATATTTCTTGATCCTCCTGGAATTGCTTGCTGTATGGATGCCCAGTCTCGTCGTTCATCATGCACATGATTTGCATATTGGCCACTTCTGAGTAGACAACCGCAAGGGCACGGGAGTACCGGATCTCGTGATATGCCGAGAGTAAACGCCCGACATCTTGAATGCGAGAGGCCAGGTTTCCTAGCACAGCTGCATCTTCGATGCCCACAGCAGTATTATGCGTCAAATTTGGCTAAAAGCGCAAACATCAGTCATCTGCCTCAAGGGATAGATGATGGTGTGATTTACTACTATGCTATGTGCCGCCTCGCCTATAAGCACTACCTTCTTGCTGTCGTGAATTAGTGACACAAGAGGTGATCGGACCTTCCAGATGACAGGGTAGAATTTTTTCATCCGCTGAAGTAATTTCTGTATCCTGCAAAAATGAGAACGTGGTTAGTGAAAGTAAGGTCAGTAATCCAGACCCTGACCTTGGCTCGCACGAAGATGAATCCAGATGGAACTTTGCGACATCATGTCCCTGATCGTATTCCTCACCAACTTCGTAGGGACCAGGAGGAAGTGCCATCTTAAGCGAGTAGCCTTTGTCACCAGGCTTGCATTGAATGGGAAATTATCAATATATGCAGTATATGTGATGACACATAACTCACCAAGGGGCATCCATACACTGCATGTCTTTCTCCCCTCCATATAATCATCTATGACAGAAGCTCCATTCGCTGTCAACTACGCAGGATGCATTCCATTGTAGCTCGGACCTTGGGAGTGTTGAGTAGAACACGAAGTTCATCATCCCCAACCATTGCATCTTTGTCTATCACGGCCCTATGACAACAACCCTCACCATCCATACCGCACAGTCATCGCTCGATGACTCACGCTGCCGTGACCATTGGAACAGGTATCTCTTCTTGAATGTCATTCATTTGCGCTTCTGCTACATAGGAGCGGACAACACTCCCGAGCCCGTCCGCACCGACGACAACATCTGCTGTCACAACTTCGCCGTCGGATAGAACAACAGACGGTGTCCACGGCTTAACGTTCACCACCTCTGCTCCGAAGCGTATGTCCACACCTGCCTCCACTGCTAAATCATAAAGGATTTGATATAAATCACTGTGCTATAATTCACCATATATCACGGCTTAGATCCACGTCAAAAACACGAAAGAGTCACCTTCATGAACAGCATATCAGCTCCAAGATCCTGTATAATCCCGTCCGAATACAGGTACTCGATGGTGGTTTCCCCTGTCTCACCTAGTCGTTCGAACATGATTAGTATCGCTCCAGAATTAACCGGGGCATGTCATACATTGTTTGAATGTCATGCCGTTCGAGTAACCACCAGATTTTGCAATTTGGACTTTAGACCCCAATGATATAGTATCCTGCTCATATTAGGCGGAACAGTCACGGCGTTCTCGCCCTATCTCATACCGGGTCAAATAAATACGCATCTGCCACGAAAAGTGCCCACCCACCGGTGCAGGCCCATTTCGCTTTTCCAAAATGCAAACCACGTGCCCAGCTGTTCGCAGACGGTACGCGGCCGCTAGACCAGCGATCCCTGCTCCGACGATGGCGAAGTGCAGGGAGACAGCAGATTTCTTGTCCATGGACATGGTGGGTGAAGGGAAGATGAGGGGCAGGTAACATCACACATGATCCTACGGGAATCACCACAGGTCCCAACTGATGTGTTGTTCGCTGCCAGAACGGAAATAGCTGATAAAGGTCTAGGCTCTTTTTTTCCAGCTGACCGCTGGCAGTCAAGATATCGGACAGCATTGAGTCACCGGCGAGAAGCTGATAATATTTGCTGTCTTCAGCGGGTATCATGAGATGGTGCTTGGTGGAAGCCGAGCGCAGCGACAATGCGAATGGACGCGCCCGTCCAGGGGCCACTCTGGTACGAGGACGGCGGTATGAATCCGTATTACCGGTCAAGCTCGTCAAGGCTAGGGACATGGTCTTCAGGAGCTGAACGTTGAGCAAGCAATGATCCTTGGCTGGTTCAGTGCCAGGCTGACTTGTCAGTGGATTCTCGTGTAGTTCTGACGCCCGTTAGTGTGGGCCATATCATGCTACGAAAATTCGCGTCAGTGCATGTTTGGCGGTACGGAGACGATGAAGACGCTGATACCTATCTTGGCTACTAGCACAGTCGTGTTTCTGTCTATCTGGTATTTGCTCAGGACTCCCTCGAGATGTCTGCAACGTTCGGTCCATCGCGTCGTTTCATGTGTTTCTTTTCCTTGGTGTCTTCACCATCCCTTTTTAATGCATACCACTGCTCGTTTCTGTACAACGGCTGAAGTAACAACGTGGTGAGGGGGAACTCATTCGGAGCTGAACTTGGACTAACCTTCGCAAGGGATTGCATGCATACCATCGTGCTTCCCTGCTACCATTCAGTAAGGCGGCATGCATCATAACGCGTGGGTAGTATGAGCTCGAGACCGGACGACTACTACTCGTCCATGCAATGGCACCCTCAAATCTTGTCGATGCCCTATTACTAGTGCACGTGCGACCAGTGTGTGTCATGGTGCCAGGACGCTTGCAGGCTGAATTACCACACTAAAATTCCCAACCGTACGATGAGATATGTCAGGGTTCACAGGTGTTTGCTAGAGCGCAACGAATACTCACATGACAGACAGCTCTCCTTGCTCGGCCACTGCCACACAGCCATAGATCACGGTTAGATGGAAGTATTCATGCAGCAGACTGACCTTCTCACCAGATTTTTTGTATGTCACATTTGTAGATTTTTAATAGAAGACTGGTACAATGGCGGTTAAGCCGTAGGATTACAAGCCCATGAGGAGGGTGCTGTCCCTCAGGCTTTATATACTACTTGTACAAAATGCTAGAATATACTACAATATTCATGAAATTCAAATGGGTTAACCTAATACCTAATTTATATTCCTGAGCAATTTCCAACAACATTTCCTTTCCTGCCCACCCCAAAATCAAAGACATATATTACAGTGAGCAGGAGCAATCTGACAGTTGAACGTCGGTCATCTCTCCCAATAGATCTTCTTGCGTATCGACTTCGCCGCTTCTACGGCCAGATGTTTTCTCGACTCGCATTTGTTTCCTATGGTCTGGAGGAAGGTCTCCTTGAAGCCGAACGAGCGCACTTATCTGGGTAGATATTCTCTGGACCAGTACCACGGTAAGTGAGTCATGAAACCGAACCAGCGCCCTCACCGTCTCAACAGAATAACATCCTACGTGGGCTTCCATCATCTCGTCCCGTAGCATCCCTGTCCCCTTTATGGACTCCTGCTCTGCTGCCACCCACCTGTCCCTCGACTAATCTGCTCGTTTCCGTGCCCTAACCTGCTGTGCAAGCGACGTCCTCACCGCCTGCCCGCTCATCCGCCCTCCTGCAACTCGCGTCATGTCGATCTCCGCAACGTCTTACCGCGCCGTTAGATACCTGTACACACCCTCGCGTCACCCAAGACTGGATGATGAAAATTGTATACAGCCACCTAGAGGCGTTGATTTCTGTACTCTGAAGCGTGATTCATCCAGTTAGATGGCAAGGGTAAGGACAGTCCTACACCAGAAGAGTCAGGTAACAGAAGACGGACCTCCGGCCCGATCGCGACACCATCGCACTTCTCTCCAGATAAGAACCTTACCAGCCACCCACGTTCATTAGCAATCACAACTCGGCAGGATACCGCAACATAATCACGAATGAGAGGTAAAAGGGACAATAAGATTATAATGATACAGATAGTGTTACACGCCAATCAAAAACACAAAACGAAGAACTCTATACATCACGCGCCAAAACCGTAGAGTGTGCGCCCCGAGCGCTTCAAAGCGTATACGACGTCGAGTGCGGTTACTGTCTTCCGCTTCGCGTGCTCGGTGTACGTGACCGAGTCGCGGATGACCTATCGATGGAAGTGGAGTTAGAGTGAGAAAGGGAGGGAAGAGAAAGGACGCACGTTCTCGAGGAAAATTTTCAAGACACCGCGTGTCTCCTCGTAGATGAGGCCAGAGATACGCTTGACACCGCCACGACGGGCAAGACGGCGGATAGCGGGCTTTGTGATACCTGGATGGAGGTAGAGTCAGCGGAAGGTAGGGAAGGCATGGGCAATGAAGAGACATACCCTGAATGTTGTCACGAAGAATCTTGCGGTGGCGCTTAGCACCGCCCTTTCCGAGACCCTGCAGACGGAGAAGATGATATTGTAAGTCTTCGAAAAGAGTAAGAGATGTCGAGGAAAGCTTACCTTGCCACCTTTGCCACGACCAGACATGTTGATTTGAGTTGAAGTGTGGGTGAAGTAAGTGTTACTTGAAGACGCGAGAGTGCGTGCGGCGACGGCAACGGCGGTAGATAAGTGAGAGTGAAACTCAAAAGTGTGGGACGCAAGCCCTAATATAACACGCGCAGTGGCTGTGCAAATCAACGAATTAAGGTTCGTTGATGCACCGCGTTTATGAGTCACGTGTGGCGCGAGTCGCGTGTGTATAAGAACCTGGCTGCCTCCGTTTCCGCTTTCGCAACTCACACGAGACCACCACCATCAACTCTCGACCTTTAAGTTTTATTCCGACCACCACTACTATCATCAATGGCCCGCACTAAGCAAACCGCTCGCAAGTCCACCGGTGGTAAGCTACTTACCTTTAATCCCGGGCATTACCTTTTATAACTCTTATCTCCTTCGTAGGCAAGGCGCCCCGTAAGCAGCTTGCCGCCAAGTCTGCGCGGAAAACCGCACAGGCCGCGACCGGTGGTGTCAAGAAGCCCCATCGCTTCCGGCCTGGTACCGTCGCCCTTCGTGAAATTCGCCGGTACCAAAAGTCGACTGAGCTCCTCATCCGCAAGTTGCCATTCCAACGGCTCGTCCGTGAGATTGCGCAGGATTTCAAGGTGCGTTGGCCTTGTTCTCATAATTTGAGGGTTTTGCTGACCATTGTGCGACAGACTGATCTGCGCTTCCAATCTTCTGCTGTTATGGCCCTCCAAGAGGCTGCTGAGGCGTACCTCGTCTCGCTCTTCGAAGACACCAACCTTGCTGCTATCCACGCCAAGCGTGTCACCATCCAACCTAAAGATCTCGCCCTCGCTAGACGGTTGCGCGGTGAGAGGTCATGAGCGTTTGCATATACAGGGAGGAGTGTAGATGGGGAGAGGGTGTATGATACTGTATTCGTTATTTATTGTCTCTTGTAATCTTTTTGTTTTTCTGGAATTCGTTGAAACTTCCAACTATCCGTGTGCGTGAGGGAGGCTATTATGGTCCGGGACCATGAATACTGCGGATGGTGCGCGACCGCACAGATGAGCCATGATAAGGTTTCGCTCCTCTCTGAATTGCAGGCCACGTCCGTCTCGTAACAACGCCGACTATCCGCCTATCCGCTTACTCCCTGCTTCGCCCTGTCGTTCCAGCAAGGTCTGCATGCGAGTGTTGCGACCAGGATGAGTAACAATCTTGCCATGGTGATCTGCTATTTGCCTTCGTGCGTCCGAGGGTCGCGCGCGATGCAGGCGGCGGACAGAGGCTGTACGAAAAAAACTGGCAAATCTCGGACAAGCTCACCGCTATTTCTCCGACCTTCCTCGCCCTAGCCGATACAAGCGGCGTTCCGTGGATAAGAGCGCACGCAGGTTGAACCCGGATTTTGTGGTTGACGATACCGACAATGAAGATGTGGATGACGGACGTAACGGAGACGACGGCGGACATAACGGGGGCGGTGAGCAGCAGGCAGTCATAATAGCATATGCGAATACTAATCTGTGTTTCGCTAATCATTAATCCATCCGCAGCTCTCCCCATCTAACTGGCGCGCCTCTCTCCCTACCGAAACCTGGTATGCCGTGTTTTCTGCCCTCCCGCTGTCGTCCCTTTTGCATGCAACGCTCGTCTCGCAGCAGTGGCATTCTATCGTCGACTGTATCCTCTACGCCTCCCTCTCTATCCATGACTCGCTCAGTCCTGCCCCGTCCCGAACAAACACCCTCCTGGCGACCCTCCAAGCGAGACCATACCTCGCCGCGTATCCCAAGCGTTTATACATCCGATGGCACGTCCGTTCGCCCTCAAAACCGCGTGGTGCTTTAGACTTGTCGCTACTAGCCCCGGCCGAACAGGCGTTAACAGCCCTATCCCAAGTCCTGCCTACTTTAACAGAGCTCACAGCCCTCGACCTCCTCTTCGGCCCCGCCGGCGTGCGCTTCCCCCCCTCCACCCTCCTCTCCGCCTGCCTCTTCCCCTCACTTGCATCCCTCACCCTCGCCGGCCTCTCCACCTCCACCCCCTCCGCCCTCACCTCCTTCCTCACCCAGCACCCCACCCTCACCCACCTCCGCCTCTGCGACACCCCGCACGCCCTCCCGCTCCCCGCCAGCGCCCTCCCGCACCTGACGTCCTTCAAAGGATCGCCGAGCACCGCCGCGGCGCTGCTCCCGGGCCGCGCCGTCGCGTCGCTCACGCTGCTCGGCGTGCACCCCGAGTTCGTGAGCGCGGTGTCGCTGGAGCACATGGCCCGCGCGTGCGTGCGCGTGCTCGACCTGGGGCTGATGAGCGTCACGCCGCCGCTGCTAAGGGACGTGTCGAGGTACTTCACGCAGCTGCAGGTCCTCCGCGTGCGCCTCGCGTTGCGGCATACGCTCCATTTCGCGCTGTCAGGAATCGTAAGTCTCTGCTGTTTTCCGCTTTCCCTCTTATCTTGTTTATCCCGTGCCTACAGGCGCTCCTCGCCGCCCTCACCCCCGTCCTCTCCTCCTTCCCTCTCCTGGCGGAGCTCGACCTCTCCCCTACCGACGTCCCTGGCCGCGCCCAGCCCGCGGAGGAGCACTCACTATGCGCGACGTACGGTAGAGCGTGCCCGAGCCTTGTGCGGGTGGTCTTCCCGAGCGGCGCCGAGTGGTGGCAGGGGGAGGGTATGTGGATCGGGCGGTGTTTGTAAGGGAAGAGAAGGGATGTGGGTGGGACGAAGAGGTGATGAGAGATACAGAGACTGATGGCTCATGGTATGATACTGGGTTATCATCCAGAGGAGTACGAGTTGATCGAGCTTTTCAGGATTTGCTGCTGGCGCCAGGCCCTATGCCCTTTCGGCATCATATTATCAGAAAGCAGGGAGAGCGCAGGAAAAACTTCTGCATTGTGGGTCTAGTGCACGGGTAGGTGAGGATCAGGGCCAGGCCAGCTCGGGCCATGAGAGCCTACTCTACTCTGCTTGTGGCAGGACCGTACACTGCGTCCGACCATATAGCCTTGCCGGTCCGTCGGGGTGGATAGATTCACCCCGGCTGTTTGTCTTGGGGAGATGTCTCTGCAGCGTCCGTCGGTGATTCTGAGCGGGCAGTCAAAGCTCGCGATTACCGCTGTCGCCTTTCGCGAGTATTATACGGGGTGGATCGTAGGGGTCACTCGGTTCCTTTCGGTTCTCCATAGATGAATGATTCAGACATACATATGATCAATACGCACTCTCAGCTGCCTGATAAACACGAATGGCATTGATGAATTGTTTGGGTGCCCGATAACGTTGAATGTTGGTGGGATTCGTAAGTGCGCCTTTGGGTCGAGTAGAATGTTTCGTGCACCATGGCGCGATGCCTAACCAAATGCATTTTAATTGTGGCGGACCGGGGAAACCGGGTGGATCAGTGGTTGCCACTTGAATGGACGCTTGCGATGTGCCCTGTAACGCTTGCACTGTGCTCTAGTCTTCAGTTAACTGAGGAACGCGATGGCGCTCGGAATCTGCGAAGAAGCCCGCACGGTCAGGCTTCAGGGAATTGACGAGATGTTGACGCTAAGTCAGGACAGCAGAGGTGCGAGCGGTTCTGAAAATTGTTGGATTGGACGTATACATGACGCAAGCGAGTGGAAGAGCACGAAGAGTGGATGGGATGGTGGATACAGACAAGGCACGGAAACTAGAGGGACAAAAAAGCAAATACAGAAAGAAATGAGTATAGGATGAACTGGGTTGGGGACATGCAGGAAAGCTACGACGCAGCGGGAGAGGCGGGGACGGAAATGATAGTAAGGTCCGAGTTTGGTGAAGGAAAGCGATGAGGAAATAGACTGAACGGAACGTAAGGAACGTCTGGCAGTGGGAGTGAAGGATAGTTATGAACGGGAGAGCTACGGGGAAGGAGGTGAGTGCGCAGTCGACGTCTAAGAGAGGGTCGTGCTTATGAGGATGTTATACATGTCTGCCGTGCGGCGAACGAGAGTGGACATTGGCAAGACTCGTGAGGTGGGTGAAGGGGAGGGAAGCCAGTGCCCTCGATCCACCTTTCCGCTGACACGTCCCCAGATCCGGAACTGAAGACGCAATGGCTAGGAAGCGCATTGGGGTGCCAGAACATCTGTTGAACAGGTCAGTGCGCTGCTCCAGCATAAAATCTGCATCCACTTCAGCAGGTACCATAGTACAGCAGACAAGGGGACCCAGGGTGGAGAAGATCTGGAGGGAAGTTGAGCATTGGTCAAACACTCTTACTGCGCCACCCACCGTAAATATAAAGGGAATCCAGGATGGAGAAAATCTGGAGGGAAGTTGAGC
>KV425572.1:294554-474033 GCA_001632425.1 Neolentinus lepideus HHB14362 ss-1 | reverse complement strand
ACTCTGACTCGGAAAATGATACTGATAATGAAGACAATCACGAGGACAATGGGTCCAGCTCTCAGGATGCCCGGGACATTCCACAAGACGACTATACAGGAAGCATCGAAGAGATACAGGATGCCGAAAAGTTCATCAAGCTTATCCGTCAAGCTACACTAGAGGATCATCACTCTGGCTTAGATGACGAGCTCCGTGAGAACATTCGCACCCCCCCTCAGACACCTCTCGATATAGACGACCCGGACATTCTCTTCTCGATCAAGGCCTACATCTCAGCCAGTGAGGCATCACAGGAAACATACCAATCCTTCCGCAGGGCCGTGCAAGAGCGCTTCCCAAGCGTAAATATGCTTTCTTACTACATCCTGATTTTAAACGGCTAGAGCTCATACTCCCCTACAAGTAGATGACGAGATTACAAGGTATAGAAGACGTGCATTTTGTACGATATGGGAGGGGAATGGGGGGAGGCTGGGTACCAGGAAGGAGGATAGGGACAGAAGAGGGGGGGGACGAAGTAATTGCAGGCAATCGTGAGTGATCGCGGAGGATCGGGGGGCATCCGGGAGAATCGTGTAGCTCTAGTGTTTGTTTTCCTTAATCTCTGTGCATTGTTTTGTATCGCTGTGTATCTCTGTAAATGGATTGTTTTGTGCAGATTCCGAATACCGAGGACCTAATGGACCCTAGGGAGGGCATGGATTACTCCAGATTATCACACTTTGTCATGTATTTAGATGTATTTCGCAGCGAGATACAGATATTGAGAAGGTATGGGTGAGATCTACGGTAATCCCTGTCAAACGCAGAGAAGTTTTATAGTACCACTTCTCGATTACCCGCGATTCCACCACAAATAAATCTCAAAGATTCGCAGGCAATCTCTGACAATCGCTGGCTATCTTGTCGATTTTGACTGGGCCTGATTGATCCGATATCCCTTGGGACTCGTAAAAATGCCGTACCATGCGACGGCTCACATCCTCGCACCGGCAAACGATGCCTTGTAAGGTGAAGTCAGATACACTCTAAGCTCGCGATTGCTCGCATGATTTCAGAGGTGTGTGAAATATTTGCCCACTACCGATCCGTAAACAAGTACTAACGTAAATATCCATCATTTTCCCACCGATAGACGTCGGAGATCATGCTTGAGACACTGATCTTCGCTCTGAAAGATACGCGTCACAATAGATGTCAAAGGCATGATTGTGTTCGACAGTTGATCAATGGATAGTGTACAATGCAATGCTAACAAGTCATGAGAGAATGCGATTACAAGCGGCTTTGGCGTCCACTGGATGGAACTCCTCCATTTTGGATTCAAGCCCCCTGCGTCGATGCCTTCCATGCGGCGTAGTAGATGGCTAAGCCATCCACCAAGCCAAGCTTCTTTGGCTGCCAGCCAAGCAAAGCGCGCGCAAGGTAAGGGCGGAGTAGAGCCGTGGCGGAGAGAGCATCGTGGTAAGCTAGAGAATATTAATGCCTCAGTTTCCTTGCTATGTGTAAGGCATAGGACTCACGATGCTCAGACTTGAGCCACTCAACAGGACCCGTGGCTCCACTGACTTCGACCAGCTTATTCAAGAAGTCGTCCTGACTCTCCGTGAAGTCATTGGCCGCATCGAAGATCTTACCGCCAATAAGCTGCGCCTTCTCAGCGGCAAGGACGTAAAGATCGGCAAGATCGTCGCAGTGGATGAGGGCGAAGCGGCCACCAGGAGTGCCGTAAAAAGCGACCTTGCCCTTGCTGGCGTTCTCGAAGAGAGGCGCGAGCAACGAGCCAGAACGGCCGTACAGCAGAGCGGGGCGGATGACAATACCGTTCAGGTTCGGGTCGTTGATGACACGGAGCTCCTGCTCAGCTCGCCAAGCGATCAGAGGCATGGGGCTGACAATGGGCGTCGTATCGCTGATGATATCCTGGCGATTGTTGCCGTGAACCCAAGTTCCCGACGAGTACAGGTAGGTAAGCTTGGGAGCGAAAGAAGGGCGAGACTTTTTGGCAGCCTGGCTGACTGCATTAAGGAGTTCGTTGGACAGAGTCTTGATATCGGCGGTACCACCGACGGCGTCAACCACAACGTCAAGAGTGGGGACAAACTTGGTCCAGTTGTCGAATTGATTGACCTCAGAAACGACCGGGATGACTTTCAAGTGCAGATTAAGATTTGAAAACCCCGCAACCGAGTTTAAATACTCACTTTCCTCTGCAGCGAGCTGCTTGGCCTTCACAGCTGAACGGGTGACACCGTACACGACGTGTCCTGCTCGGACCAGCGCCTGAGCAACAGGCAATCCAATGAAGCCGGAAGCACTGTTAAAAGTGTTAATGAGCCATTCGAACAGTAATTATCCCGCTCATTGAAGCTTACCCGAGCACAAGAACTCTCATGTTGTTAGGTGGTTGGTTTGAATGTCTTGAGTGTTGCTCGAGTGTGCTTTGGGGAGTCTGGTCTACATTGGCCTAGGAACTAAGGGCGTACTTATAGTCTCTGCGATCATTGCCTTCAACACAGAAGCGACATGTGTTCTGATTCCATCTGATACCGATGTCTCGGGGTGGACGGTGGGTTACTGCTGACTTTGCTTGAGACGAAAGAACAGAACGATTTACTGAATTTGGTCCGAGCCACGTGGAAATACTTATGTAATAATGAGCCCACTCCAATCCCGTCAGACGCCTGTGTGAACTTGAAACCCACCTTGACCTGAGCTCCTCAGCGCTGAGCATCGTTCTGCTCGACGACCTCCAGTGACGTTTTGAACACTGTTACAAGCATGGCAAGAATACTGATACATTGATAACGCGCCTAGTACGTATGGCTTGAAGCGCAAGTGAAGTTTTTGTTGTTTCTGTGAAGCTTCCTTGTCCCAGTATTAGAAGACCCCGCCCATTCTGCCGATAAAGCCCAGTCAAAATCGACAAGATAGCCAGCGATTGTCAGAGATTGCCTGCGAATCTTTGAGATTTATTTGTGGTGGAATCGCGGGTAATCGAGAAGTGGTACTATAAAACTTCTCTGCGTTTGACAGGGATTACCGTAGATCTCACCCATACCTTCTCAATATCTGTATCTCGCTGCGAAATACATCTAAATACATGACAAAGTGTGATAATCTGGAGTAATCCATGCCCTCCCTAGGGTCCATTAGGTCCTCGGTATTCGGAATCTGCACAAAACAATCCATTTACAGAGATACACAGCGATACAAAACAATGCACAGAGATTAAGGAAAACAAACACTAGAGCTACACGATTCTCCCGGATGCCCCCCGATCCTCCGCGATCACTCACGATTGCCTGCAATTACTTCGTCCCCCCCCTCTTCTGTCCCTATCCTCCTTCCTGGTACCCAGCCTCCCCCCATTCCCCTCCCATATCGTACAAAATGCACGTCTTCTATACCTTGTAATCTCGTCATCTACTTGTAGGGGAGTATGAGCTCTAGCCGTTTAAAATCAGGATGTAGTAAGAAAGCATATTTACGCTTGGGAAGCGCTCTTGCACGGCCCTGCGGAAGGATTGGTATGTTTCCTGTGATGCCTCACTGGCTGAGATGTAGGCCTTGATCGAGAAGAGAATGTCCGGGTCGTCTATATCGAGAGGTGTCTGAGGGGGGGTGCGAATGTTCTCACGGAGCTCGTCATCTAAGCCAGAGTGATGATCCTCTAGTGTAGCTTGACGGATAAGCTTGATGAACTTTTCGGCATCCTGTATCTCTTCGATGCTTCCTGTATAGTCGTCTTGTGGAATGTCCCGGGCATCCTGAGAGCTGGACCCATTGTCCTCGTGATTGTCTTCATTATCAGTATCATTTTCCGAGTCAGAGTGAAGAGGATTATGCCTGACACCCAATCCCCTAGCAGGATCATCACCGACTTCCCCAGAGAAGTCATCGGCTGGCCCAGCGGGGGGATAATCTCCCAGATCCATGTCCTGGGATGTACCGGATGGGACAGCGCTGTTTGACGGGCACACTGGCATGTCACTGCGAAGGTCAGGAGGTCCGGGAGTTGGCTGACGAGCAGAATGCTCCGTGTTATCCTGCGGGAGTAAATTATTATAATTAGACTATGAGAGCAACAGATACACGCACTGCATTATGGTCTTCCGGGGCCTCTAGCCTGCGTCTCTTTGAAGAATGTATATTGCTTGAGGATGCAGGAACTAGCCTCGAGCTGTACATACTAGTAGTTGGCTGAACCCCGGGTTGTGTACGAGGAGTTCCAGGTATTGCTTGCAGTTGTGGGACAACAAGGCGGATTTTGTCTTGCTCTCGATAGCGTTTGTGCTTGTAGTATGTATTGCGGCAGACTGACCGAAGCGTCCCCTCACAATACCTCGTACAGTCGCATTTGTACGTGTCGGATTCCGAGTCTGGAGGCATCTTGCGTGTATCGAATCCACCAAGCATAAGACGGACTTAGCAAGAAAGGCGTCACAATGTCTCCGATTGCTATGCAAATGTACCGCAGAGGACGCTACTGCTATGAACGCCAGGGCATGACACGAGCGCACTTTGCATTCCGAGTACAGCACTGAGCTGACCCGATCGGGAAGCTGCATAGTCATCCATGCGCAGAAGTGGTACTTTAATAGATATTGTTCTAACTGCATCACTTTTACTCTAGCTGAATCTGGCGCAATCACTAGCTATCTTGTCGATTTTGACTGGGGATAAAGAGCGATTCTCCCCAATTTAGCACATACCTCCAAACGGCGTGGCGATCAAGCTTCCAGTCAAGCAAAGCCATGTCATACGCAATATTCTATTCGCCTCGCGACAATACCTGTAAAATGCGTCATTCGTGGTCTCGGATTGTTGGTAGATGAAGACATAAGGTCACCGTTGTTGACCATTCCACCAAGTCCTCGTGACTGAGCGGTTCTTGAAGATCAAGAAGCCCTACTAGCATAGACCGCGCGTAAATTGTCATGAATGGCATCACGAGCACAATCAATGTATGGTGGTGCGACAAGCATTCCTGACATTCTGATCTCTTGCAGTATTGAATGGCGTCTCTAACCCATGGCGTCGAAGGTCGTCTCGCCTGACAATGAGCAAGTATAAAGCAGCGCTCACCGGATCATTAGGTATGGTTCCACTTGATCACTATGAATGCTTGCTGAAGTATATAGCTCTTGGACTGCGCTTTTGAAATAGTTCCGCGAATGACCGACGTCATCATTTCATATTCTCCAAGGCCGTACAACGCCGTATGATCACAAAGTGGCAAACACTGCCGCCGTGCTGTAGAGAGCGTCATCTAGATGCTTCAGTCGTCTTCCGATGTATCTGCCAGTAGTTCCTCCAAGAACCTCGGAGAGCATCCATATCGTTAGTACTTCGTAGCGGCGTCAGAAGTAGTTGACACTCATCCTTTAAATGACAGGGTGGAGCACGGTTCATATCTACCTGGATCTAAAACGGAGTCAGCCCGAGTAATGGTTGTATGTGGCCATTCAAAGCCTTGGGCTGCCCATAAATGCGGGCTTCGATCTATAACGGTATGATGCCATCGGATTCGTTCTCGTAACAGCTTTATATCCCGCTCTCGTCCAGCCAGTATCGTCCAGCCAGTATACTGATGTTATGACAAAGACGGTTTCTACAGCGTCATACAGAAGGACTGATGAAGTATACTTGCGTCATTGTATTGCGCTGCAAGGTCAGAAGATATGTCGTTTAACTGTTTGAGTTATTTCAGTCACTTCCCTTCGTGGTAGATCGTCGTGCAGTATCAGGTGATATTCATGGGCGCTTAACTCGGACCTACTTACTCCAGTTTGTATATTTAGGATGGCTCTTCATGCTCCAAATCCGATACTGAGAGCGGACAATCTCGTCGGCATGGAGTTGCGATCCACCCTGTGGTGCTATAACAAATCATCTCGCCCACGCTGTGATATGGCACTCTTGAGATCCGTTGCTTTGGGTTGCGACTCACTTTGTGTTAGGTGCACGATTACCTTCTCGGACGATAAGATAGTCAGCCACCCCTCGCGGTACCAACACCCTGGCGCGATTCATACTTTGAATAGCGCGTAAGCGGTCGTTGATCCGATGTACATTGACGGGAACCGGGCTGCCGGTCCCAGTCCTGAGTTTCTCCAGGTCGTCTGCGGGTGCGCTGGGGAACGTAGTGCACCGAGTGTGTAGCGTCCAACCACCTTTTACACGTTTCACGCCTCAATCACAACTAACCCAATCTATCCCAAGCTCAACTCGGAGAACAGTCAAGACGGCCAAACGTGGTGCAGAGCCTCATTAGGATCCGTCCTAATCACACTCTGCTCGGAGATATTGCTGAGTAGCAGTCTCCCTGTAGAGCGCGACGGCATTATGACAAGATGGCGCCGGATCTTGTTAATATCCCATGCCGTCGACAGGCAGGAGCGCACGTGAAAGAAGAGACAGGCACCGGGTTGGGATCGGCGTGCTCTGTTTCCTAACTTGCTCGAGGGGCGTTTATCGTGGCTACTGAGGATCAAGCTAACGGTCCTTCCTGACTTCTGTTCCCCGGATGAAAGGGCATGGGGTTTGCCGGGCGCCGCACGGCCTCTGGCTGAAGAAGGACACCGGGAGCGAAAGCCATGCCCTGTGAGTATCGATGCGCCTCGTTGTGAGTTTGCCGTTGTATAAAGTTAGCACTAGTAAGCCTATATGGATTATCGATGCGACGTCGGGAGCGGGGCAAGTTCGGCCGCGGCTTGGACCTGATCCGCGGCTCTTGTTCGTGTCTAATACGGTGAGCTAAGGACGATCACTGTCCGTTACTGCCTTACGTTCTTCGTTGCAGGTTTCGTTCATGTGCCATAGTTGGTAGGCCCTCCTCGTATCACCCCGGATGATTGCGAAGCTCTTGCTACTCCACGAATTGACGATACCCTCTTCCAGCATGCGAAGTGTACGGAAGGAACCCGCAGTACTCAATTCGTTTTCACTCGCCGAAAAGGTCATGTAACTTGTGGGGCGGCTCATCGTCCAATGGGTGCCCCAAACAAGATCGAATGAGTCTGTGGGATAGGAGCATTCACGATCAGTGCCTGTCTTGTAAGGCTCGTAAACGTGGGCTCCTGTTGTCTTGAAGACGGAACACGCATGCGCATCCTCCGCTGAAATTCCATGGCTCTATGAGCGACGGAGAGATCGGTCCGAAGTCAGGACCGCATTGCTGCGCCCGAACACATGGCTAGATGTGCATCTAGTCAATGGGTCGCAAATCTGAAACGGGGGAAAGTAGCACAACTATGGAAGTACGTGCGCATCTACGTTCGTCGTAAGATCTGATGCGGGAAAACTGCAGGCAAGTTTCTCCGTTCAGGCGGCTTTCGAACTCGGGCATTCCCCGCATTACCGAAAGTGATTGTCGCGCATCAGCAAACAGCGAGGAGCTTATGCCAGAGAGCAAGACCCGTTCTTCTGCCCTCGTCCGGTAGCCTCGCTGGTTTCGGTGCCCCCCTCCCATTGTGTGGGATCGACGTGTCTGCATTTGATGCGCGCCTAACCCACGAGCCTTTGCATCTAAGCATATTACTTTCCCATTTAACTATAATTGCCACCGTCTATGGTGAATGCTGCTCTATAGGTGCCGGATCATGTCACCCATTTGGCCCTGTTCGCGAAGAGTTGGCCTCATGACAAATCCGATGTTCACAAGGCAGTGAATGAATGCTAATCTAGGAGCAGACAAGATTCTGCTGTACTTCGCTATCGCGTAAACGATCCGAGCTGAGAATTAGATGTGAGTTGCCGTAGAAGCTGGGTACATAGCCGTAACTGAACGCCATATTCCAGGAACCCAGTTTACATATCTAGTTATGCATCGACAGAAGCTATCATTCCGCTCCTTTCCCACGAACTGAAGTTGAGGTGTATATATGGGACCTCCTCCTTGTCCCGAAAATCCTACAGCTACATACCTCCCGAACAAACCAAATGGCCGATACCGACTACGTCCCTGACCGCCTTCTCGCCTACTTCGCCGACTACAGGCCTTGCGCCTATACGGATCCCGACTCCCCACCCTCGCGGCCTGCAAGCGCACTTAGTGGCGGCAGTGGTTCATCTTTCATAAACTACACCGACTCGGAAGAGGAGACCAGCTCCTCTAGCACCCCAGAATCCTATGTGCACCCTCGTCTCGTCGCCAGCGCAATGCTGAGAGACAAGAAGCGATGTGTATTGTGCGGGTCTAAGAAGGATCTAACTGTAGTACGCGTCACAGGAGCAGACGATGAGAAACAACGGGTACGTGCAGATTGTATAGTCACAGTGGCTCGCACTGAGCACAGCACAACGTAAGATTGCTTGGCTGTCGTGCTTGGGGCTGATCCCAGAGCACTTCCACCGCGACCATCCATCAAATCTTATGACATGTGAGTGTCTCGAATTCTCCTTTTGCCCCAACATATCTGCGGAGTAAAGCTTACATATGGTGCAGTATGTCACCGACACGCTATTGCCTATCGCTCCCACGTGTGGCGGTTTGTCCCTTGCAAGGAAGACCGGCGAATAATGCTGGCATATGAGAAGCAGGACAGAATGGCACGGAGACAGCACCAAAGCAGGAAATCGCAACTTGTCAGACAGGTACCAAAAGTAGATGTTCCTGCTACTCCTGACCAATAATGTCAAACTGACCGGTGATATTGTAGTTGTCGCACCGGTTCGACCTCGCTATTTTCCAAGTTGCACAAATGCCAGCCTACGAGTTCGCATCAGGACTTCCAGTATCTACCAGCATCGATCGTGGAAAGCGGACCTATATCCAGCTACCCATCGAGCCATTTGCGGCGTTCAGTGCAACGCTGGGCGTTGCCGGGTCCTGCTACTGGCCCCCTCCAGACGCATTCCTGGAGGATATTGAAAGAGATCTACGAGATCTCAGAGATGCTTATAATGACCTAGTATGACCAAAAATGCGGTAGGCTCCAATATACCCTCTTCTGCAGGTGTATGAGTAGTGTATTAACTCGTGCTAGAGTACCCACTCCAGTATATTTCCCCATTCCTCGCAGCATTTACTCTACCATTCGTATTGTCTACCCAGCGCTATTTTGTACACTTGGTGTACTCTTATGTTAACCTATCATTTACGTGTCTATCCGGGACATTAAGGGGATCTACTTGGGTAAGTACGCTTCAACTAACGGGACGATGGGCTTGCTACCGACATTGAACCTGGGATAAATGTGAGTGTCTAATAGAATCTTGGTCGAACTGATTTCTCTACTGGCGGTAGATACACCACATGAGGAATTGAGTTCTGGGCGATGATCGGTCTGACGAGAAAGGCCAACTCGGAAACTGGGTTCACTGGATGACTCTCTTGCGACGCCAATAACTCTCTGGTTCTCGGCCTTGACGGGTCGCCTCGATACGGACCAATATGTCGACAGTCTACTTGCTTGTGGACTTGAGCCTTCTCCAGGACTTAGAGGTAGCGAGGCCGAATGACTGTAGGCCGGAGCATCTTTTGCTTGCTTTTGACCCCCTGCGAACTAACAGCGAAACGCTAATGAGTGGTACTCTAGCAGATCGACTGTTCCTCCCATTACCTTACTCCTAACATCTCATGTAATGGAGTACACTGCATAAATAATGCAAGTCTAATGATATAAATATTATTAATACACCTTAAGACGACCAAAACGTATAGAAAACTGTCTTAAACTAAGAATCTGTCGAAATACGTCTCAATCTCCTTCCACGCCTCCCTTCCAACTCCGCTCGTTTTCAGCGCGACATGCGCATCCGGCCGTGCCACGAAAATCGCGCCGTCCCCATCGACACCCCACTTGGCATGCATAGGGTGTGTGAACACTGTACCTGCCTCAGGGGCCGTCTCCCGATAGGGGTTCACAATCGGGATATCGTCGGTACAGAAGTGCGCAGGTTGGAAGATCTGCGAGTACTTGTGCTCATCGGCATCTGAATACTTCGGGTAGAGAAGAGGAAGGAGAGTATCAAGGACGAAGGGCGAGGACACCGGGTTGGTAGCAACGACTGTCACGCGGATAAGAGAGTGAGGGCGAGGAAGAACACCTTCAGTTATTTGAGGGATGTCGTCGTAGTCGTAGTGGTAGAGCACCCGCCCAGGCGGGAACTCCTCCGTAGGCACCCCGTTTGCCTTAGCTCCCTCGTGTGCATGCGCGGTGGGTAGTAGCAACTTCGGCATCCTCCTCGATGCTTCTTTAGCATGCACATCAATCTCCTGCCCATACTTAGTGAAGATGCTCCCCTTCGACTCGCGGATGTACGCGTCGAGGTCCTTAAGCCTCTCCAACGCACCAGGCTTCTCGAGGTCGCCCGCAAGTATGTACACAGTGAAGCGCCCGTCGAACGGTGAGAGCACCGGTACGGGCACCGAGTCCGAGAGGCGATGGACGATTGCGGGACGCGTGCGAGAACCAACGACGATGCCTGGCTTGCCGATCGTCATCGTTTCTACCTTTCCGGACTGCGTGACGGTGAGAAGAGAGGGGGTGTAGACGATCGATGCGCCGGCTTGGTACTAACTCTCAGACATCAGCTTCGACCACGAGCGTGATCAAGACAAGTAAACCTACAGCATAATTGGAAGCTTGGAACAACCTCAACTTGTGCAACCACCCAGCCGCCTCTTCACCGCTGAAGTCATTCATGGTCTGCTTCTCGAGCCCCGCATACAATTCCACCAGCTTTCTGTCCATCCCAATAAGCTCCAGTGCAACCTTGTGCCGCTCGCTCGCGTACGTCGACAGCACTTCAGGGTTCGCTTCCCCGCGCAGGACCAAGGCGAGTTTCCACCCGAGGTTGTGTGACTCGAGGAGGGCGGTGTTGAGACCGAGACCAGCTCGAGGACTGTGCGTGTGGCAGGCATCGCCGACGAAGAAGACCTTCTCGTCTACTGTGTAACCATTGATAATCCTCTGGCCGACTATTTTGTGATAGTCAATGTCACTCTCCTTTTTCTGTCCCCAAAGTACTTACCATCATATGACGACCACCAATTCACCTCCTCCCACTCAACCGTGTACGGCGCGAAGATCTCCTTGATCATCCTCGTCGCATCATCCTCTGTCGCCTCGTACCGCGACTTCTCGAGCTGGATATCGAAGCGCGCAGCGGTCTTGCCGTGGATGGGCTCACGTGGAATAACAAGGACGATACCCTTTGTCGAACGAACGATGCTATAACACTCCGTCTTTAAACATCTGACATACGAGGCAAGGATGGAAAAGCTTACCACAGACGTTCGAGATCTGGGTGGTCACTCTTCAAACCAACCGCGTCCAGGACACACCACGTGACAGGGAGCGCCTCGCCCTCGAGCCGGAACCCATACTGCCCCGCCCATTTGCGCACCGCGCTCCTCGCGCCATCGCACCCAATCACATACTTCGCCCACACCTTCCTCTCCTCCCCGCTCTTGCTATTCTTCAGCGTCACTTCACTGTATCCTCCCTGCTCCTTATTCAGCTCCATCGTCACGAACCCCCAATTCCACTTGACCTCGAAACCGTCAAAGTGGTTCTCGGCATCGTGAATCATGACCTGCTCGATAAGACCCTGACGCACGGCGAGCGAATAGTCCTTATCAAAGTCGAGGAATTCGGGGTAGAAGCGTGCGAAGGCAGTGCGGCGTTGCTTGGTAGGAGAGACTTCCCAGAAGGTGCGCCCATACAGCTTCTTGCCCATATGCTCGAGTTGCTCGATGGGCGCGCCAAAGCTCTGCATGACTTCCATGCATCTGTAGTAAAGAAGATGAGTATTAGAAGAATTAGCCAACAAGACGAAGGCATTGCGGGCAAGGACCGGCCATTGGTTTGCAGAGAGCACTGCAACAGTGTACTTCGAGCATACGAGAAGATATTAAGAATGGCTTCTGAACATATGATCAACGTCACCGCCTCCCCTCGTACTCAAAAACACCTCAATTTATTTGCTCCTTGCTTGTTCAGCCAGTGAACATGCAAGGAAGTGCTGGAGATGTTCTATTCATCCCACTGAACCCTCGATGACCTTCCCATCACGAGGAAAGGTAGGACCTCAATGTGCCTGTAACCTAACCCCAGCATCTCGATAGCATAGCAGCCCGGGAGGAAGCCCAAGCGGCAGGCATACCGGAGTCCATATATCCACGCTCGCAGTGCAGAGTACTCACCTGCATTGAAATGCGTCAGATCTCCCGAACTCATGGGAAGCGTGATCAGCGGCGTCGATGACGAGAGGCTTGATGCCCATCCGAGAGAGAACTAATGCGGCCATGCAACCCGCAGGCCCTGTGTGCATAAGCAAGATTAGTGATCAGTGACTTTGTGAGAAGCCGTAGATTGTCTGTTACTCACCCGCTCCGACGATGAGCACATCTTGGTGATCCTCAAACGTTTTCACCATGTTGGCACTAGCGCAAATAACGACAACGGGAGTAGTGGAGTCGACGATGGTACTACGCGCTTTTAAAACCAGTCAAGTCCGAGGAGGTCAATCCAGACTCATCCACCTGTAGAGTACGCTCTTAGTACTTTCGTAGGTACGCCGCACAGCACGATACCGTTGCACATCTGGGTCGGCTCTGGCTAGCGCTTTGACCCACGTCGGAGTCCGTTAGATGTGTTACCGCGAAACGTGTATTCCGAAAGAAGGCCTATCAGAAACATGATCTTCGCAGAACGACTATAAGGCCGGGTAGCAGAAGCATAATAGAGCGAGGACGCAGCACCGTAGAACGGGATGTGCTCAGCTGTCGTTGGCAGGGAATATTCGCGTAGCAGCCATGTACTTAGTGGCTGTGCTCGAAGCATTTACCGGCGGCAATTGTACTCGCCACATCAATCAACTTACAGGATTAATATACACTGCTACGTGACACGGTATCCTTGTGGGTTGACTACCGTATTGGCACAATGGGAACGAATATGCGTACTCAACGGGTCTATGGCAGTACCGCGCACAAGATCATGGCCGGATATACAGTTAGACGACCGTACTAATACCACAGCAACTCTGCGTCAACCTGCTGTCCGCTTCATCCAAATATCCCTGAGGGCCACCATTAGGTCCGTGAGCCACTTGGGCAATACATACCTACGGCAGCTTACAATCGGCAGATACGTAGCCCGTTATGCTCGGGCACGGCTGGGATCTCGGTTCCTTAATCACAAAACGCAACCCCACAATGCCCGTGCTCGCGGACTCGGAATTTGATCTGTCGTCTTGTATAAACGACCTGGAATGGCCGAGGCAACCCTTCCGATTTGTTCTAACTAACCGGCATGGCGAACTCGACGTTCACCCGCGCGCACATCAACCTGGGCTACGCGCCCGACCACCCCGAGGGTGTCAACACTTTACCAGAGCTTATCGAATTCAACGCGCAGCACAACCCTGATCATGTCTTCGGCCTGCAAACGCGCGCTGGCGAGGGCTCTGAACCCTGCAAGATTACTTTCAAGCAGTTGCATGAAGCTGTTCAGCGGGCGTCTGCGTGGCTCGTGAAGAACGGTGCGACTACTGGGCGTACTCGCAGGGATGAGAAGGTCCCGCCTGTTGGGATCTTACTTGGCAGTGATATCACGATTTATATCTATATCGCAGCGCTGCTGAGAATCGGCACACCCGTATGTATTCTACCTGACCTGAAATTATACTGCACGTCTCATAATTTATTTTGTTTCTAGGTCCTCTGTCTCTCCGCTCGTCTCACCCCCCTCGCCATTGCTCACCTCCTCAAAGCAACATCCCCCTCGACCCTCTTAATAAACGCGCAAGTCCACCGCGCCGCCAAGGAAACCTTATCCCTCCTCTCTTCCGACTCCCCTTCTCCCTCCCCGATAATCTTCCTTGACGCCATCGGCTACGAAGATCTCCTAGCCCCCTCTACCTCCCTCTATGCTGCCTCAATCCCATCAATCTTCTCCGACTACGACCGTACCGCAACTGATGCCATCATCATGCACTCGAGCGGTACGACTGGCCTACCCAAGCCCATCTTCCACGCACAGGCGTACCTCCTTATCTACGCTGCCTGTCATCGACTTTCAGAACAGAAGTTCGAGTACAACGTTTCCACACTCCCTTTATACCACGGCTTCGGCTTACTCGCACCCTCTCTCGCGCTGAGCATCGGCATGCCGTTTGTGTTACCACCTTCATCGATCATACCCACCGCCCGCTCGACTTTAGCTGCGCTCAAGTCGACGGGAGCAAGGTCGATGCTCAGCGTCCCCTCCATACTGGAAGATATATTGAATTTGCCCGGGACGGAGGGCATAGAGGCTTTGAAAAAGTTGGACTTTATCGCAATTGGCGGCGCACCGATGAAGGAGCCTGTTGGCGATGCTCTAGTGAGGGAGGGAGTCAAACTACTTAACCACTGGGGTAAGTTGTACCCATCAACCCCGAGTCAAAATGTCTATCTAATGCAATTGTACATGCAGGTGCTACGGAAATTGGCGCCATTGCGGCCATTGAATATATCCCTGACGGCTACGACTGGCACTACCTCATGCCACGCACCGACATCGGCCTCAAATTTATCCCCATGGTCGACCCTTCCTCCTCCATTCTGACCTACCGCCTCATTGGCCAGGCCCCGGGGTGGTCCGAACCCTTCGTCGTGCAAGATCTTTTAGAGGCGCACCCAGAGCATAAGAATTGGGTGAAGATTCTAGGACGATCGGATGACTTGATTGTGCTTGCCACCGGAGAGAAGGTGCGACCGACGGGCATGGAGAAGGCGGTGGCGGAGCACCCGGATGTGAAGAACGTCCTGGCATTTGGGGATGGGATGTTTAGCCTCGGGCTACTCGTTGAGGTGGCGGAAGGGAAGAGGAAAGGCGAGTCCTTGAAGGAGGGTGAGGAAGCACTGGAAAAGTTCCTAATCGAGCTGGAAGAATACCTTGCTCGTGGGAATGAGGTCACGGATAAGCACGGCAAGGTATCGAGGGAGATGCTGATCATAACGAGGGAGGAAGAGAAGCCGCTCGTCAGGACGGATAAGGGCAGTTTGGCGAGGAAGGCTACCTTTGTCAAGTTCGATGCGGAAATCAAGTATTGCTACGAGTGCGCGGACGTCTCAAAGGCCGAGCCTTTCCCTTCTGTTAGAGAGGACGACGGATACGCGCTCAATGAGGCTATCAGAACGCTCGTCAAGTCTATCATGGGGATCGAGGACGATCTCGCCGATGACGCGGACTTCTTCGAGGCAGGTATGGACAGCCTGCAAGCCAGTCGATTGCGAAGAGCTATTGTTAACGGATTACGGGTCACACCAAACCTCCCGAGTGCGATAGGCGAACTTCCGCCCGACTTCGTGTTTGAGCGTTCGAGTGTGGCGAAGTTGTGGAGTGCTGTTTTTGCTATCATGAAGGGCACATACATCGACGGCGCGGTTGATGGGGGAGATAAGGAAGGAAAGAGGCTGAGGAATATGGAGGCGATGGTAGAGAAATATAGCCAGGAGCTGAAGGGGTATGAAGAGTTGGCTGTGAAAGCGCGGGAGGCCAGTGGGGCGAAGCAGGAAGATGGCGCTGTTGTGCTCCTTACCGGATCTACAGGAAGCCTGGGATGCTTGCTCGTCAAGCGATTGGCTACTGATGAGGGGGTGAAAAAGATCATTTGCTTGAATAGGCCACAACAAGGTGGAGTAGAGGCTATGAGGCAGAGGCAGGTTTCTGCTCTGGAGAAGAGGGGTGCCCGTCTCAATGCGAAGGCCTGGGAGAAGGTAGTTTTACGGGAGTCAGAGATCAGTAAGCCCGACTTTGGTCTGAGTGAGAATGATTTCGCAGAGGTGAGCATACATCGTCCTTTCTGCAATAGAGAGCAAATGCTTAAGTATCTGCCACGACTAGCTGCTCGATGTGACGCACATCATCCATAACGCATGGCCTGTCAATTTCAATCGCAACCTGGATTCATTCGAGCCACACGTGAAGGCGACATCTAACCTGGTGCGGCTGTGCTTGCTCAGCGCTGTCAAGAACCCATCCGCAATTCCTAAACGCCTTCTCTTTGCTTCTTCGATTGCGGTCGTCGGGCGCTATCCTCTCCTCCACCCAGATGGTCCTTTCGAGGTTCCTGAAACACCACTAGCTGGCATCAACACAGCTGAATTCGGGTACCCGGAGGCAAAGTGGGTATGCGAACAATTACTGCTGGCAGCCAACGAATTTTACGGCAACGCCTCTCCCGACGGCGAAGACCCGCTTCTCCTTACTTCCAGCGTCCGCATCGGTCAGATGACGGGGCCGGAGGGTTCGGGTGCTTGGAATGAGAGCGAGCACTTTCCGCTTATCGTTAGAACATCGCAAACACTCAAAGCACTTCCTGACCTCGACGGTTCGCTGTCCTGGATGCCCGTTAACCGCGCCGCCTCTGCCGTCGCAGACTATCTGTTTTCGAAGGGCTTCCAGCCGACGTATCACATGGAGAACCCTTCGCGTCAGTCGTGGTCAGGCTTGTTGTCGTTGCTTTCCGCGATCTTGTCGGATGATTCATCGAAACCGTTGCCTAAGATTGCCTTCGGTGAATGGTTGAATCGTGTCAAAGGGCTTGGTGACGATCCCGAGCGCAATCCGGCGTACAAAATAATCAGCTTCCTGGAGCATGACTTCGTACGCATGGCGTCTGGTCCAGTTATCCTAGGTACCTCTCGAGCTAAACAAGATTCGGTGACCATGGTGAGAAGCACCGCTATCGACGGCAGACATCTAGAGGAATACGTTCGGTACTGGAAGAGTGTTGGAGCCTTGCATTGATTTCACGTTTTGTATTTATTCTCACTTTTAGATTAGGAATTTCATAGAAGGATCACTATGCTGTATGCATTTTGCAACTGAATAAGCACGAATCTCATCTTGTCATGAGCAACAACAAACGTGGACATCATGTCAAAAGTTACAACAAACCAAGAGCAGGAGTGTACTAGCTTAGAGCGAAGCTTTGCCGCGAGGATCAAACGGTAGCAGAAGTGCTACGAGACCGGCCACAAGGAATAATGCACCAGAAATCCAAATGGGCACCGAGCTCGTAAGGCTTGCGTACAGTGCAATGATGGGTGCCTTCATGCATGTATATGATAAACACAGACATGCCATGGTGCAAAGGTTTTGCGACGCACCATGATACCGAAGACGCGATTAGCAATGGCTACGATGGCGTTCCCAGTCCCACGATCTTTGGTGGGGAACAGCTCCGGAGACACTGCGTACAGCACGCCGTACATAATGTTTGATGTGAAGCTGTAACCGCAGTTCCAGCCCAGAAGAGCGTCAGAGGTACGAGCCGTCGTCGAAGCGAAGAGAAACACCCCAGTTAGGACTGATATGGGAATGTACGTTAAATCTAGCAATATTGATGGTGTTCGATAACAGAGCATTAACGTACTTGTCGAAATAGAGAGCGTTCCACGACGACCGAGATACGGGATGTCAACCATCCAGCCCGCGATGATCGCACCCGGAACGCCAATGACGCTCAAGATAACTTGCTACGAATATCTTGCGTTACAACGACGTTAGCAGTATCCGCTACTAGCTGCACTTACATTGCGGTAAGTTATGTAGGTTGAGCCATCGCCGAAATCCGCACCACGAGTTGCAAGGCTACATAACAAATGAGAATGATTCCGCATTACTCACTACTATCACTTACAAGTATGTCACGAAACTGTTATACCTGCAGAAATTATGAGCCTAACCAGAACCCATGATGTATGGAAGACTTACAGAGGGAAGGCAAGGCCGATAAGGGCTAAAATGTCCTCAGTTTGGCCTCCGACCGTGCAGGTTACCTTGGCGCTCACCCCAAACTATTATAAGCAAACTCGTCGACCACGCGAGCTTCCTCGTGGCGAACAAGGCAGTGACATGTTCCCACTTGAACATTCTCAGCTTGCGAAGTGCCGCGGCTTTGGCACTTGTGTCGAGCTCCTCATCACGGTTGCTAACCTTCAGATCTCCCGCTTTCTTCAGTTGTTCCAACGTAAGATTGCTCGTTACACGGTTGTAATCTGCGATTTTGTGTATGACCTCTACTGCTTCTTCGTCTCTGCCTCGACCCATGAGGTACTTCGGTGACTCGTACAGATGGAAGACGAAGAATCGCAGGACGAAGAGGAGAAGCATGAGACCGCCCATGGTGTACAGGAAATAGCGCCATCCTTCGTTAGAGGACCGGGGGCATGGCGAAGGAGGGGTCGTCGTGGGACACGAGTAATTGGTAATCAAGGGCCAAGCAACCTGCGAGAAACGATCACAGATCTTCATGCGAAAACAGAGGATGAGCGCCTACCAGGCTTCCGACTAGTTGCCCAAAGGCCCACCAAACGGAAAGGACTGTGAGGAGGTACTGGTGCGATGCTGGTATGAATTCTAACGTAGCCTGTATAAGAGACAGATAGGACCCAGGTGACTCGTAACTTGCCTAGGAACACGGCAGAGTCAACAGGGAGATTCCCACCAACACCGACGCTCCATGCTGCCGCGAGAGAACACAGAGCTACGTAATTCGTGACTCCACCAGCCGCTGTAGCAAAGATACCGGTTATAAGCAGCGTCAGATTAAAACACCATCTTCACTCCGATAAGATACCATTTAACCTAGCAAGAATATTATGTAACCTACCTTCGTCCCCAGACGTCGGATGCGAGACCCCAGAAGGCAGCGCCAACAAGGAGTCCGATATTTTGACCAAGCTTGAGCCAGGGACCTTTGAAGTTGAACTCGTTCACAGCCGGGGTTAAAATCAACCCAGTGACAATCTACACGGTGTAATTTCTTGAGTGGGCGTATAAGAAACTTGGGAAATATCAAACGTACTGGCCATAAGTTGTCTCTGAATTACGATGCAACCAATGTTCGTCACAGAATTTGGTACAAATCAGCGAGTATCACTCACGAAAACCATCCGAATCCAGCGACACAGAACAAATACCACTATCTTGTCTTTCATTCCCAAACTCTCGCATCGGAAAATTCGAGACGCACCTGATACTTCCCCATCCCTATCTCTTGAAGCGCATCGTTTAGGATTCTTGCCTTTGCGCGATAAACTGGGTCCAAGGAGTCATCGGTGTACACGTCCTGTGTCTCTGCAGTGATTCCTTCGACTGCATAGGCCGTCTTGCTTCCCTCGAGATCGTAGTCCTGCTCCAGTGACTTCTCACGGCCGGCCATGGTTGGCGATTAAATGGTCCAGAAGAAGCACTGAAAGAGACCCACATGGGGCTTTTATAGCGCTGCTTCTGGATCAGTGGAGACAATATGGCATTTGCATGGTTTATTGGTAGCGGGGCGTATGGCGTGCGAATGATCCCTGCTAGATATCATAAACACCCACATTCAAATATTCACGATCCACAGGCGTCTGCGTTCTGCGGAAGAGATCAGCTTTGGGAATGGTTACATGGCTCCTTTCGAACGACAACTCGATGTTCCGAAGAAAAGACATATGTCCAGATATCCGTTTCTGGTAATCAGTGGCACAGTGGTCAGTCTAATCAATCGAAACGATCGCCGAATCAATCTCGCTTCAAGCCTGCCTGATATTTTCACTCGTACACCTCTCACTTTAAATCTGGCCATACTGCCCTCAGTCCACTCGAACATTCCTCTCGCCGTTATAGTTTCCAACGGATTCTGTCTGCCCAGCTTCGTCTTGAAGAAAGCACGTGTACTTCTGACTGAAGTGTCATAGCAAAGTCAACAAACTGTCCGCCTACACGTTGACCATAGGACTACTCCAGGAGCCTCCTGCACCCCCATTAATTGGGAGAAGCTTCACCACTCGCCCATAGGAGAAGTGGGCTCATCATCGAGACCTTCTCGTTGGGAACTTATGAGAGTAACGTGATAGCTACGGGTTACACAAGTCGACTGTCACTTCTGTACGGTGTGGGGTGTTGGGACCGTCCGTGCATCACTCTTGGACATTGAAGCGTTTGGACGAAAGGTATGATCCACAGTTTGGCCTTTGTCCTGTGATAACTCCTGGCTATTTCATCGCGTGAAATAACTAACGCTCAAGAATTTCGCATGGGTCGCAACTCGGTGTTGAACACGCAACTCAATTATCACCGGCAGGCGTGTTACTTAGAACCATCTCTTTCACCCCGAGATTCTGCAGACTGCCTATTCAATAGCGCTCATATCATATATATAGTCGAGGCCGAGCACGTGTCGAAATCTCATGACTGGCTTCGAGACGCTCAGCGAGATCTATTTCCCCTAGTAGCGGGTGGCTTTTGGAACCCATCTCTCGAGACGATGTCTGACCTAGCCAGGATTCCAGTTGTCCTCGCCACCGCTGCCGCTATTGATGCGGGAATGAAGCCTCCCAATCCACCACCGAAAGACGAGGAACGTATCAAACCGACCGGTTGGGAGAAGTTCATTGACGCTGCTGCAACTAGCGTTCCTAACTTGTACAGGGTTGGATGACCAAGCTCACGCTATGAACCCGTCTTACTGAACTCGTCTTACAGCGACCAGCATGGGCCGTTACCTTGTGCGAGGTGGCCGTGATCCTGGCACGCAGGTACCCATCATCCCCGATTGCGCAAGCGACACTTCGAATCCTCTTTCCCTCATCTTCGGCATCCATCCGCCTGACGCCCGCACTCCTGTCAGCAGCGCTGTTGGCGACTGCTGGTGGTCTCCTGCGCAAGTGGTGCTTCGTGCACCTCGGTCGCTTGTTCACCTACCAGCTCAGCATTCGCCAGGGCCACCAATTGGTCACTAGCGGCCCGTATTCCATTGTGCGCCATCCTAGCTATACAGGAGCTTTCCTGATGACGGCTGGCTTCCATCTAATGCCCCTTCTTCCGGGATCCTGGGTTTGGGAGAGTGGTATATTGCAGACCCCAGCGGGCAGAGCCTTTAGTCTCTTTATATTGGGCTTGAGTGCCGCGTCGATGCCAGGCATGCTGGCTAGGGTGCCTAGAGAGGATAAAATGATGAAGGACCAGTTCGGCGAGCAGTGGGAGAACTGGGCGAAGATGACTCCATATCGACTGATACCCTACATTTATTGAGAAGTGGAGAAGTACGCGACCTGGGACGAGACAACCTTCGTTATCTTCGACCATTGACATAGCATTTACTTTCAGACATACTCCATCAATGACTACTATGTATTGGGCGCAATGCTACGAGGTAACGCTTCGTCCTGATAACGCACTAGAACTCGATTTCGAATTACATGGTTGCTTACTCTAGATAAATAAAATCCGTATTACTCCAATTCTGCTATCGACTTTAATTAATGGTGCTGAACTTGTACGTGCTCTCCGAATAGTAAGGTTTCGTGGGCCCGTAGATCGTCTTCTCAGGGAGTCCTTGTAGGTTGACTGCGTTAACGTATGACTGCTGCTCGAAGAGTATCTACGAGTGATATCAGTCAAGATAGAACCGACTTCTACGAGGGGACTCACACAGCTACTCGTCTCGTAATATCCTCCCCCGTGCGCGGCCTTGCTCGGACATGTACCACTCTTGAGCTCACCACAAGTGTAGAAGGCAGTACCAAGTTGGTCGGTGGAAATATCCAGGCTAAGAAATACTCAGTCACGTAACAGGAGCATGGTTACGACGACATACCGGATTCCAGATGCATCACTCCAGACGCTCGACACATTCTGCTTCGAATTATGAGGCAGATACGGAAAGAAAGTATCATATCCTTCGAAATTCTATGTCAGTATCTGTCATTGGTCGGAAAACTTTCATGACTCACCAGTGCAGTTCACGCCGCATTGGTCCACATTGTACCCTTCGCCGATTTGCTTGGGCGTGGTCCAATCCTCTGCGGATCCTTTCTGTATGGGTATAATGTCGGCAGTTGAGAAGAAATTTATATCGGTGCCTTGGTAGGAAGTGCTGTTGATAAAGAGTGTGTGGTTCATGATGCTAGGTTCAGATGCATTGTAGGCGTTCAGCTGAAGGTACAGATGTGTGGTCGGCATGAACGGCGTGCGCCTGCGTACCAAATTGGCGTTTAGCAACAAAGGGTTATACGCGTGCCACGTACTTCGAAAATGCCGCCCACATCTTTACATCCCAGGTTGCTGGCTCCCGTACAGTATGGGCCACGTAAAAGTCCACATCACCGGGGAACCCGTTTTCGCCATCGGGCGAGAAGTAGTGCAAAAGAATCGAGTCCTCGGTGTGCGACAGGACACTGAAGTTCCGGTAATCGAATCCAATACCACCGTGGAAAGTGACGTTGATGTTGGGATTGACTTTCGACTGTCCATTGACCGTCGTGTTGTAGGTCACACCGTCGAGAGTAAAAGACGCGTTGGCCAGACGATCTGCGTAACGACTGGATGCGATACATGTCCATCAGTATCAATAATATAATAAAAAAGAAATATTGCAGAACTTGCCCTATTTGCGTGTTGAATCTGGGCGTATGCGTGGTGGCATTGATGTATAATTCCTGTAGGATATTCAAATGGGTTCTGCGGCAATTTTGACATGGATCAACGTACAGGGTCGTCATAACCAAGCGCAATATCCCTAGTCTGACCCCATCTATCCTTGACATACAGGTTCTATGCGGCCAAGGTCACGGTTAGGGCACCTTAAACATCCTGCGGTATTCAATGACACTCACCTTTAGGGTAGCACCGTACGGGATGAATGTTAGCTTGATGTCCCCTGCCTCAATGCTGTAGTCCGCCAGCGGGTTATACGCCTGCCATGGCGCTACTGAAGCGTAGGCGCATGATGCGGCACCCAAGAGAAACGCTGATGCTACCTTCATGGAGTACAGGTATACCGGTGACGAGCCTTGGATATCCCAAAGATGCTCATTTCTTTCTCTTATATCCGTCAATTTACAGCGAGTTACCATCAACACCCGACGACGGCCGTGCTGAAGGGACCCACATCACATCCGCTGCCAGGATTCATGACTGGCAGGTGCGGCATCCTCGGACGACGGACAGTCACATCAGGTACACCTGACTTTACTATTATACCGACCTTGTAGCATCGGAACTCGGACGAGGTGGGACGCAGGGCACGGTTCACAGGAGAGCACCTAGTAACGAAATAACTGAGCTAACACTTGGACATTGAACCCACGTCGCGCCGGTAGCTGACGGCAGTGTTTCGCACTCAAGTGGACATGATCGAGTACCTGACCGCCCCTGATGGCACTGGCGGATATCAGAGGTCCGACATTAGAGCGTATTTGGTACCACCACTTTTCTGCAAAAAAGTGGAGCTCTCATCAGGAAATGACGAGACGCATCTGCCAAAAGCGGTATCCAAGTCTTCTGTAAAAAATTATTTCTCCTCCGTCGGACCTGATTCTGGCTCAGCAGCCTCTGTAGGTCCATACGAGACGGCTGGTGCAGAATTTATGACTATACTGAGGAGCCCGAAAATCAGCCGTATATTGCTCAGTAGTCAGACTTCCGCGCTGATACGCAAGTCTTTCAGAAAGCGGCGCTGCAAATATGCTTTATTATTGAACTGCGCGTAGGCCGAGAAGACATTCCTACGAATTTACGACTTCCAAACTCACTGCCGCTGCCACAAATTTCAAACTTGCCTTCCGATTAGCCTTCGCAGTACTATACTATGACCAATCCTGCGTTGTGGCTGTGTTTCTTACAGGGATTTTCGGCGGCTGCCAACGCTATCCAGCATCTCGACTAGCCTAATTCCAACGCTGTGATCCTCGATCTGTCCCACCAGTTTGCCACTTCGCAGAAGACATATCGGATAAGGGAATTTCTATCGCACGAGGGCCTTCGAAACCCTACGAAACACGTATTGCCACAATATACACTAGCCGCTATTTCAATCAAGAGGATTCTGCGCGGTCTATAGTTTGATTGAAGAACTCCTCTGCATACTTAATTGATCAGTGCGTCTCAATTTCAGGCTGCAGAACTTCATAACGATCACACTGTAACCAGGCTATTATCATGGGCTACGTCGAATGCATATCAAAGGTCAAATTTCAAAAGCGAATAAATAGACAACCAGAGATGGACCATAGAATAACCCTACTCATCTAAGTGACGGTCTACCAATACAGTATTGGAGGGTACAAGCATTATACAGAATCTAATAAATATCACAGTCGCTCTAAATATTCGCATGCATCTGCGACTCGGGAAGAAACTTCTTGTATCTGTTAATGGTGTCAGATCAAGAACTCAGACAAGCAGAGGTAGGACTCACATTGGCAGCATGGAAAGGCTGGAAATGATTCCCAGGAATATCGAAAGACTTCACAGACGCGCCGACCAAACCTTCCCATCCGGCAACAGCTTGTCGAGGATCCGAACGGTCCGCCAACCAGGTCGGAATGGCCTCCGAGACACCCGCAGGGTTGAAACCGTCCCGGCAGCGCAAGAGGACGAGAGGAGGGAAGGGACCTCCTGCCGAGACAGGGTCGTATTTACCGAGGATAGCAGAATTCTCCTGGAACTGCGTCCTCACAAGGCGCGCGATATCAGAAGCTGCACCTCGCGCGTCCAAATTGACAACAGCCTCAATCACAGATTGCGATAAGGGAACGTGGTTGACAGGGCTTGGCGAGTCAATCAGCACAACGCCCTTGACGGCAACACCCTTGCGCATGAGCTGGCGCGCCATCTCAAAAGCAGCAACGCCGCCGAATGACCAGCCTAACGATGTTGTATCAGCACGAAGTCATAAAAGGACACGAATCGTCGCTTACCACCAAGCAGCAGCGGGCCCGAAGACGTCTTCGTGACAAAGTCGACGTACTCAGAGGCCATGGAAACAACGCTGTCATAGGGCTGACCAGTGATGAAGTGAGGGTTATGGATCCCCCAAATACTCCTGTCGAGTGGGGACAGCCGATCGTAGTAGTTCACTAAGCCGCTACCGTCGTGGATGAGAAATAAAGGCAAACGATTGTTGGTCTTCGAACTCTGGAGAGGGAGTGGAAGTGTATCGAGTCTGAGTGCATTAACGACAGAATTAAGGTTGGACTGCACTGTTTCCACAACCTTCGTAGCAGCAGACGACTGCACGGCCTTGACCTTGGCGCGCAGGTGCGTCCGGAGGTAAGCCTGCACAGCGTTGGGAGTCGGGCAGGTCTGGAAGAAGTTGGATGGCAAGTCGAGACCAAATTCATTGCGAAGTGCGTGAAGGGCCTCGATGGACGTGAGTGAGTCCAGCCCAAGGGATTCGAAGTCAGCATCGTCCGTGATTTCCTTCGTCGGGACATCGAGCACAGCAGCAAGTATAGCCTTGACATCAGGTTCCTCGTCTCCGACAATGGCGGCATCGGTTGACTTCTCGTCCGCCACCAGAGTACGAGGAGACGACACACCGCTCTTGTCAACGACGCTCCTGTCCTCGGGAACTCGAGAGGCCACGTTCTGAACGATCTCCCCCGTAGTATTGCAATGAGAGAGCGCCTGCGCGTTGAGGTCCGCGTGAGGGAACGCAGCCTGCAACTTGCCGAAGATCTCAATGGACATTAGCGAATCAACGCCCAGAGAGCCCAGGTCCGTGTCGAGTTTGATGCTACTAGGGTCGATGCTGCAAGTCTCTGCAACGATGCGTACAACAATGCCTTGTAAATCCGCTGTAGAGGTCGACGCAGAGTGTTGCGATGACTCAGAATCAGAACTAGAAGACTGGGTCTTGGCGATAGCAAATGCAGTCTTTCGAGGTGCAGTCTCAACAGGGAGACGACCGGCAGCTAATTGCAGACCTTTCTTGAGGCTGTTCAACCGGATACGGCGGAACTGCATCCCCTTGAGGTGAGCAACAATTCGCTTCGCACCTGACAACTCAATAGCATAGGCATCCGCGAGCATGACACCCTCTTCCTCCAGCCAAGCGTTCTGACAGAACACACCGTAGGTTGCGTCGTTATCCACAAAATCGGGGATGACTTTTACTCCGCCTACTTGGGTGCAGATGAAGGCGTCGTTGACACCGCCGCGCATGTTGGCGACGAATCCAGCGACATGCAGGAGAGTATCCATGAATACTGGATGGACGATAAACTTTCCACGATCATGATCCACAGGAAGCTTGACAATGGCATAGCCCTCCATGCCGGTTGGATCGACAGTCAGGGACTGCATGGTATGATACTCCCTGGCGTAGTGAACAACACGTGGGAAGATAACCTCATAAGCGGTGCGAGTCGAGAAAGTCTCAAAGCCTGCTGCACTGCTAGGACTGGGACTGGCAACCAGAGACATCTGTCGGTGGAGCACGGGAGCGAGACGGCCAAACTTAGTTGAAGTCTTGACCACCGACTGTGAACGGAACGTCCCATGCGCGTGAACCAATTCTTCTCCACCATCGACAGATGAACTGACTGCAAACGAGCCTGATTCGTCATCCAGTGTGAGTGTGGTCTTCACTAGTCTCGCCACCCCCTCGGCGTAAACCAGAGGTTTCACAAACTGGACCTCACGAACTACCAGGTGGCTGCCGCTTGAGTCGAGACCCAAATGTTGACGCCCCAACCGCACGCCAGCCAGGACCTGCTCAATGTACACAGACGCTGGGCAAAGCGGCATGTCTCCTACACTGTGACCCTTGATAGAGCCTGCGAGCATCTCGATGGGCGTCTCGAAGATAGCAACGTTACCATTGGACGACGAAGGCAGCTGCACCCATGCATGGAGCATAGAGGAGTCCGATACAAGGAGAGAAGGGGCTGACGAGCTTTGCCTAGACGTGCTAGACGTCCGAGCCGCCTCCTTGAAATCTACCCAGAACCGAGTCATGGAGAATGGATAAGAAGGTAGATCCACACATTTAATGGTGGGAAGATGAGCAAACACGCTTCTCCATGCGACGGGCTGAGTCGTACTATATAGCTGGGAGAGCGAGGCCATAAGCGTCGTCCATACATCCTGGTTCTTGCGGATGGAGGCGAGAAGTAACGCCTCCTTGGGGAGGGCAGGATTCGCCTTCAGCATGGGTAGCGTGGTGGGATGCGGACCGATCTCCATCCACAGGCCAGCCCCGGAAAACTCGGGTATAGCACACAGCGTATTAACACCTGCTTCAAACTGCACGGGCTCTGCGCAGTGTCTAGCGAAGTACTCTGGAGTGAACACCGACGCATCGCCAGGTAGAACAACGCTACCAAAGACGTTGGAGATCACTGGCAGCGTCGGGGCCTTCAGGGTCGCGCGCTTAGCGATCACAGTGAGGTCTTCGAGGAGCGGGTGCATAGCAGCACTGTGGTATCCGAAAGGCACGCTGAGCAAGACGTTCTTGCACCGCACCTCGCTATCCAAGTGACTCTTCAGTGCCTTCAGCTGCTCCAACGGACCGGCAACAACGCAATCGACTGCACTATTATAGCAAGCGATGGAGAGGTCGGAGAAGGAACCGGAAGATTGAAGAATGTCCTTGACGACTGCAGGCCCTTGATTGACAGCAATCATGCCAGTCGAATCAGTGGCACACTTGGAGAACATGAGGCGGACACGGTGAGCAATGAGCGCCAACGCGGCCTTCACATTTAGGACACCGGCCGTTACTAGCGCCGCATATTCACCCAGGCTACGAAGGGAAGTTAGTAGTCGATTGGGCCCTAAAGTCGAGAACTGTACCTGTGTCCAACGACTGCGTCTGGCTTGATACCCCAGGACATCCAGACTTTCGCCAACGCATATTCCACCGCGAAGATGGCCGTTTGATATGCCTCAAACTCCTCCAATTTGGTGAGGCCACTCTCACCAGACTCGCTCAGAATAATCTGGTGTACACCTGGGAATCCCATGATCTTCAACAACTCCTGGCATTCATCAACGTGTTTCTTGAACAAGGGGCAGGAGCGGTACAGAGGACCGCCCATACCGAGATATTGACCCCCTTGGCCAGAGAACACAAAGATAACCTTCGAGGGCTTCGCGTCCGCGGACACCTGAACAGTCCCCGCAGACGCCAATTTCCGAACAAGGTCTCCCTTGTCAGTAGCAACAACAGCCGTGCGGTACGCGTACAGCGTCCTTCTGGCGGTGGCCGTATATGCAATGTCGGAGAAATTGATGCCTTCAGGCAGGGGACCTTGCAGATAATCGATATACTTCGCCTTGAGATCAGCCAGGGCCTGCTCAGTCTTCGCGGATAGTCCGAAAACATACGCCAAGCCCGCAGGTTCAGCACTCGTCACATGCTTGCGTACGAACTCTTCGAGCAGCAGGGTTCCGTTAGATCTAGAAGCGAGTGTCAAACTCGAGAAAGAGAATCGAGTAGTACTGATACTCACCCAGCTGCACCGAAATTGTTCAACATAGCAATCCTGGGCTGCCCAGGATGCGACGGCTCCCATGGAACCTGCTGCGTGTCGATGATGGTATTGTCGGACTCAAGAGGGGCGATACTCGGGTTGAGGTTCTTCAATGAGATCTGGCGGGGAATCGAACGATGACGCAACATCAGTACGAGCTTCGCAAGCCCAGCTGCACCCGATGCAGCCTCCAGGTGACCAATATTTGCCTTCACCGACGTGATGTGCAGGGGATTCCCTTGAGGTCGTCGGGAAGCAAAGATGCTCCGGATACTCTCCAGCTCGTTCGGGTCACCAGCCTGAGTACCGGTGCCGTGCGCCTCCACAACGTTGATGCGGTGAGGGTCGATGCCGCTATTGTTCAAGACCCTGTGGAATAGGTGCTCCTGGGTGGGCGCATGCGGGTGAGTAATGGAATGGGCGTTGCCACTCTGATTGACATCAATTCCACGAATGACGCCAAAAATGTTGTCGTTTTCGGCGATAGCATCAGACAGCCGCTTCAACACGAAGAGACCGCAACCTTCGCTACGAGAATATCCATCTGCAGACGCATCGAACGCCTTGCACTGGCCCGTGGGGCTCAGGAAGTGTCCTCTGTCGAGTCCAAGGAACATCTAAGAAGAAGTCAGTCAAATACGCAGTCGAACAGTTTCGTTACTCACGTCAGGGCTAGTGATAACGTTCACGCCACCAGCGAGGGCTGCATTGCAGTCTCGGTTCATCAGGGCACGGCACGCTTGATAAATAGCGACTATGGAACCCGAACATGCTGTATCGAGGACGATGGATGGGCCACTCCATTGCATAGCATAGGAGATGCGACCACTTAGGAAAGCGCGAAGTGTACCTGGAGGGTATATTGAGCACTTCTGATACTGAAAGAACCACGCGTATATATTTACCAGTACTGTAATAGACGTCAATGTCTTCACGAAGGTTTTGCACGTAGTCATTAGTAGCAGCCCCGACGTAGCAACCAAACGTATCTTGCTGGAAGGTGGGCGTGGCGTTTGCGACGTATCCGGCATTTTCCAGCGCTTCGTAAGCCACTTGCAGCAAGACGCGCTGCTGCGGGTCCATGCTCTTAGCCTCGCGTGGGGAGATCTTGAAGAACTTGTGATCGAAATCGCCAGCATTGGAGATGAAGTTGCCAGTGTGGGCTTTCATGTGCCGGTTGGACTTCGGATCCGTGGGGTTGTTATAATCCCCGACCTTGAATATGGATTCTGGGATCTAAACGAAGGCCGCCATCAGCGCTGTCTTCGCGACGTCAAGTCATGTCAAGATGTACCTCCGAGATAGTATTGATGCCTTTCTCAAGAACTTCCCAAAGTTGGCTCGTGCTGGGCGCACCAGGCATATTGACGGCCATGCCAACAATCGCAATCGACTCATGCTTCGGTGTTTCAGCTTGGGCGGCCCTGCGCGCGCTAGTCGACACATCAAGAGAAACAACCGCTTCCTTGGGAAACGCCCTCTCCATGCTTCGAGTGAGGCCTGCGCCAGGTCCGACGTTGACCAAACCGATACGAATTTCAGACGGTATAGCCTTGACCAGCTCCCCCACAACAATATCCCAGTTGACTGTCTGCGTAATGATCATCTCGACCACAGCCTCCACTAACGAATCACATCCCGTAGTGGCGCTCCCGAGCTGATCAATGAGGAGTCCAGTCCATGAGGAGCGAATGGGGACGTGGATATCGGCGAAGTCGGGGAACTTAATGGAACGACGAGCAACGTCAGCGAGGATGTCGTCAAGAACTGTGCCTTTGTGACTCGGCACATGGTAGAGGGTGTTCATGGTAGTCATATGGACAGATGAGCCTGACGAAAGCTCGGCAGAGAACTTGGCTAGGATATCCGGCCGGCCGGAAATTGTAACACTCGCCTCGTCCATGACGGCAGTAACATAAATATCGGGGAGATCAGCATACTAGTCAGGATGTTGTCAGCCCTGAACGCAAGAAAATTAATGAGTTGGAACGGACCTTGTACTTGAACTCAGTAATGGCATCTTGGGCAGACTTTCTGCCCATGCCCATGAAGACGAGACTCCATGGCAGCAGAGATTCTTTACCGGGAGCACCCGTCGCCTCAAGAGTTGCAGCGCGATAAAGTTGGCAGCGCACGCCTATCCAAAACGCGAGTCTGTACGCTTCCACAGCATTCGCAACGTATGCAAGGGTGTTCTTCGATGTGCCGACAATACAAGCAGGGAGGATTCCAGATGAAAATCCGAGAACACCCAACCCCTGCTCAACGTTATTCTTGAGATAGTCGAAGAAGGGCGTTGTGGTCTTCTTGTCGCTGGACTGCGACTCCACATGCGCGAGATAACGCAGGGACTGAATAAGGAAGAGGGTGGTGCTGGAGATGACCGGGTTGCGTTGATACCGATCTGGGGATGCGGCTAACAGAGACTGAGCGGTCTCAAAGTCGGCGGGATCGACGTCTACCTGTTCCAATTCTGTCGGGGACAGGGTAGCGAGTTCGGTCAGGAAGGCTTGGTAGCAGGAAGTCAGCAGAAGCGTTCCAGATGCAGATTCAGCATCGCGAAGAGCTTGTTCGCGTGTCTGTGGAGAGCTCGCGGCTGCAGTGCCCTGTCCTGCAAAGACAGGAACGTCAGCAAACCTTGGGGTCTGCAGAACGACGGTAGACATCGTTGAATGCGGATTCTAAGGAGGGGGTAAGTGTCCAGGTGTAACGGACCGCTACCAGGTAATTGTGGCGTTCTAAATGTCGCGCAGGTATTTGAAGATCCTGGATGGCGGTTAGCCCCCGAAAGTCCGAGTGGCCCACAGCCGGTAGGCGAGAGAACGTGATTTGACGCTGTGGGTGTGCCTAAACAGGGTGGATAACAGAGACTGGGAAGAAGACTGATCCGAGAGCAGGTGGAGATACAAGGATGATTCTCAGAATACCCGCCCTAGGTTTGCAAGACGATCACCTCGCAATCACTACCGATATAATGTGAGTCTTCGTACCGAGTTTAGAAATTGTGGCTCAATTTCTGGTTGGATATCGATGACGCTAAATATCCTGCAGAGTGCCGACGTCAAATTCGGACTGCAATCCATCGTGATGGCGGTGGTGAGCAGGAGCCCGATTCGTCTTCATGATGGCGACCCACAGATATGTCCGCCGAGGCCGGACGTGTCAGGCAAGTTGAGTCCGGGCGTCTGTGCTGCCAGCCACGTCCATGAAGGCGAAAGTCGCTATTGTTTCAGACACTGAATTTTCTGGAGAGGAACACGCATCTTGCCATTGCATGTACTTAGGGTTTGCATCGGTAGCTAAATGGAAGGCTTCGAAGTGGCGTCCGAGAGCCTCAGGGACAGCACCGCATCTGCACTGCATTTCTGACATAATACCATCAGCTTCCTTACGTTGCCTTTCGGGGATCCACGACCATTACTCGGGCTCGGTTCGTTAATACAATATTCGTGCGCGATACATGACCCGCGGACAGTCCGACGAATCCCATGCCACTGAGTACTGATAGGTTAGCTGCCCTCCTCGACGAACGTTGAATTACCGGATTAAATGTTATAATGAGGATCTGCAGACTTCCACACAGGGGAATGATGGCATACCAAACTACAAAGCTATGTGGGCGTCTCCGATGGAGCGCTTCAACAGAAGCCTCGAAGTGGTGCTTCGCACTCACATGATTAAAGACACTGCCTCCGCGAATTATGTGCCGGTATACACCCTGGGTTCCTGGAGATTCAGACTGCCGAGTAAGAAGCTGATGCCCGAGTATTTGTCTGGGCGCTGCGCTAACGTCGGCAATTTAACCGCAGTTCCATATCCATGCCGCCTTGATACATATCTCCGCAAATACTAGTGCTGCGTGAGTCACTTTTCACTTGGCGGGCTATCACTACTGGTACTAAGATGTCAATCATTGCGTGCTTAACGAACTGCAAACTATGACTTGAAACACCACCGGTCATTCGTCCAAATACTGTCCTGACTAATGGTTGCTCATGTCGACAATCTTTATACCGTTTTCAGGACCTGAGGCCGTCTAAACACTCGGTCGCTGGTAGCAACGTCCCGCCAACTCTGTTCTTTGCAAAGATCGGACCGTAAGTCCGGGTGAGCTGAAGACACCAAGGGCCCGAGGAACACAGTACGAAGCAACATCTTCTGCGTTGTGGAGCAAATGCACCGAGGAGAAGCAAGTAATCCACCGCCACCACCGTAAAGAAAACCGGCACTACGCTTCCCCGTTGGTCTTCGCCGTCCATTATCTCCTCGAAGAAGGTGCGGCTGGCCTATCGAGACTACGGCCACTTGACAGTCGCCCTCTTGATATACTTTGCAGTCTGGATACTCTTCTTGGATACTCGCCGCCGCTTATTCTCCTCTATTGATTTTTCGCACTACGAACAAAGCCGGTCCTTGAAATAGCCATTTCGCTATCGAGCAGACTGGCCTTCCCTATGATCACGTGCTACCACTGTCTACGTTTTATTGAAGTGGGTGCCGGGATGTGACTGTCTACGCTGATGTGGGGCCAGCTGTCAAAACTCTGTCCTTATCGACATTCTGATTCGAAAGCTGAGCTTCAGGCCTTCTTTTCTGGACTCCTCCGTCGTTCACCGCCAGGCCCACCCTGTACTACGTGCATGAGTCTTGGATTACCGACGAAGACGGATATTACGAGTTTTACGAGGAATGGTGAGGTGAGTGCGTCATTCTGAGCAAAAAAAAGTTTTGCGAATCGCCGGAGGCGGGAATATGTTCGCGGGGCGTATCTGTCATTGAACATGAGGCGAAATTGACCTTGACAATGATCATGTCCGTCAGCACTCTGGATCTCTTGTCATGTGACCGCGCACTAGGGCCACTAGATTCTGATTCGGTAGTCTGTTCGCGGCTTTGGTTGTTTACTGATGCTTGGATCGATTGAAAGCCAATTATGCATATGTGCTACACTTTCTGGTGCACCGATTTTCCTTACCATACACAACGGGGAGTGAGCAATCGAACATAGCTAACGAACGAGGCCCCTGGCATTGGATAGGCTCTTACCGCGCAATACTGGTCTGCGTACAGTACTTACATAACTAAATGTATCAGATAAGTACGTGATATCAAAGTGAAAGAGGTTTGGGAAATATGTGTAACTGAATCTATAGTGCTTCTGGCCTCGGTATAAGACGAAATCCGAGTCCGCGCGTTGACCCTGTCTGTGGAATACTTTGACCAGGCGTCCGATCGAACACGAGCTGTCCATATCATGAAGACGCCGTACGACTTCTTGGCTGGAATGTAGACGCTACTGCGAGTTCGGAAATGCGCCTAACCTCGGATTTGTCCTTGTCGGTACTTTCGCGTACCGATTAACTTTCGACGTAATGTCACCGTGTCATCGATTAACAATCTCTTGATCCCGGCCACCTAATCAGACCGAACGATGCCAAGGGAGATCATGGAAGCGATCCAACCCTAAAGGAACTTGTGAACTGGAGAGGAATGATGGCTACGATCCCGCAACGGGCCGTACCTTGTAGCTAGTCGTAGTAGTCGATTGAACCAAGTAATCTCAACGCCCTTATACCCCCGCCCACGGCCCCTGACCTAAGGTTCGGGGACGGACCCAACAACGGCGCAAATGGGCACGAAGGCCCGGGCATATGGCAGACTCGGCGGTGAAATGCGCCATACAGAATGAGATTGAATACTGAAGACGGAGCTGGTGCGGATGAGTTCGAGCGCGTTCGCTGAGTAGACCCGCCACCATGGCGAGACGTTCCCGCTACTCGAAGGCATAGAATGATTGAGTTGTATAAGGCTCTCGACAAATGCTTGCTCACTTGGCTCGTAAGTTTCCCTATATATGGTCGTTATCAAGCACGCATCCGTGAACCGAATACAGCCTGGGGCGGATCGTCATTCTCCTGCAGCCAAGGCGGTGCGGTCAATATTATCAATAATTGCGACCACATGAAGAACAAACACTGTACAGTTTCGATGTATATCGTTTCCTGTAGAACTTTCTAGTCCGGACGAGTCCATAATAACCTCACGCAGCATTCCAAGGGTCGAAGGATCGACTGATCCGAACCGTGATCGCAGTTACGAATTAGAGTAAGATTGGAAGACTCTGAGCATGTTTTCTGGGATGATTTGAATGATATCCGAGGGATTGCACCTAGAGAGCTAGCTACTTCGAGCGGTATTGCACAAAGATAAGAGCTGAGAGCGGTGACCAAGTCCTTATGGTGAAAATAACCAATTTGCAGGCGAAAGGATGGCGACTAGAGTGGACTAGCAATGCCATTACCAGCGCAAGCGAAACAGAAGACAGCATGGCTATATCTGTTCGTGGAAGTAGCTGTTAGGGCTAAACTTCAAAGAATGTAAAACGGCCAAGTTCAAATAAATCGCAGCTCACTAATAGCGCAACACTCAAAAAACTTTTATCTTCAGTTCTAACTTATCTCGGATAGCATTGTCCAGAGCGGCGCCTTCGATTTCATGTCGTAGTCGCCATATTTCGGCATCCCCCACAACGACACTCGGTCCAGAGATATCGGGCTTACAGTGCAGGTCTCGAGTCGACGGCAGAGTAGGAGTAACTACACTCTACTATAATGCCAACAATGTAATTTCGGTGTTTCCCGGTGGAGCACGAACCGGAGGCAATATTGTAATTGTTGTGTCTCCTTTCGTCTTGATGAACGCTTCGCGCTACTGCACTAGCTGCAACGAACCCTGCCACGGTCCTCGTTCCTTCCTACTCACATGTTTGTCTTGCAGAAGACATTATCATCACAGTTAGTCATACTTCAATGCCTCCATTTCTTTCTCCAGACGCGTATAGCCTGAAGGATGTCACCAGCCGCCCGTCGAGGATGAGGAGCTCATCCAACGTATCCACGCAACGAACAGGAATGACATGAACAATGGCCTGGAGGGCTGGATGTGTCGGCGGTGTAAGAAGAGAGGAGGTGCTAATGGCTCTGTTATGACACCGGAAGCACGAATCCAAGCGGGGAGACCTGAAATAGTCACGATATCAGACGAGGGCGAGAGTGGATCGATAGTTGGTCAAGTACCAAAGGTTGATCGTTTGAGTTGATTCATTTCCCGCTGCTGAGTAATTTCAGGTCAGGACCTCAGTCAGCAGCGAGACTCCGCTGGAAACAATTGAGATCCTGTCGGATGATGATCTGCTGACTCTATCTCCACGTCCTTCACAGGCGAAACCGGTTCGTTCCAGTAACATTGTCGTTTCCCGTGTATGTAACCATTCTGAGCTTTGCAGATTCCTTCCACTACTTCCCCTTCCATCGTCTCGCCCGTGCCCTCCGACATTGCTATAGCTATACGTAAGCGGCCGGCTCAGCAAGCGTCTCAGGAACATTCCCATAATTCTGAAAAGCGCATCCGGATTGACTCCCCTGACGGCCAGATGTGCCACAAAGAGCCCGTCGCAATTCCATCATTCAAGACACCGATGAAAGCCACGACAGTCAGACCCTCTGGTACCGAAATAGGATTAAATGGTTCACCTTCAAGCAAATTTCCACTCGATCTCTCAACTTTGTCGCTCGGCCCAAGAGCCAATGCCGAGCCTGACTTGGTAAGGACTGCCCGACCTCCGTCCCCGAAACGTGTATCGATTTCAGGTTCTTCTGTCTTCCATCTTCCCAATCTCCCTCTACAACATCCTACACGTACACCTCTGTTTCTCCCTTCGGCCTCACCGTCACCGAGGCCGTTGCGAATTCCTTCGAAGGTTGCTGGAAATGCCAAGTCTCGCACACCATTGTTCATGCCCTTCATATCTTCTTCACCTGCGCCATCTCGGCGTGATAGAGCGAGTAGCTCCCCTGACTTGCGAGCGGCGGTCGTGCCTATAGTAAATGACGAGGACGAGGACGAAGAAGAAAGAGAGCTGAGGTTTACTGAGTCTCAAGAACCTCATGATCTGCATACGGTATTCGACAAAACGAAGGCACAGAGAATCCAGGACAGATTTGGAGGAGGTGAAAGCGAGCGACATATGCTGCAAAGAATAGGACAACTGCAAGGCGGGGCTGTTACTATAGAAAGCGCGGATGCGATCTCCAGCAACCGGCACGTCAGGGATGACATGGACGAACTATATGCCACCGAAAGCGAAGACGAAGGCGGTAGTCGCAGCATCACAGAGGTATGGTCACAAGGTCCGTGTATCATTGCGAAGTCTAATTAGAGGGCATTGTGTCCGTTTTTTACAGCCCTCCACGACCCGAATCACCGGAGTCACCCAGACTAAGCCACCAGCTGTTGTCCCCGTAGTGCGTCCTTCTACGACCTTCAAACTTAACCCGATTATTCCACTCTTGATCGCGGAGCAGAAGATCAAGAGCGATATTAGTCTCGAGAAGGCCACGGAGACGGGTCCCAGGCGGAATAGGAAGGCGCACGCGCAGAAGACGAAGAAGCGGAAGCGGGGCTTGCGCTTCTGCGTATTTGGGCTAACAGAGATCGGGAAGGGTTCGACAACGGTCCAATATCCCTCGATCAATGGTCCGCCGCAATGACTACGATGCCTGGATCTCTTTGTTTAGATCCTGCCAGCGATAAATAAGTAAGGCGTGCGCGCTTCTCCGCTGTCGGGCTGAGGGATGCGGGTGATTAAAGAACATCCGTGTGTCGTTATTGAACTCGGATTCAGGATTCAATGCCAGCGTTCGATTAATTATCCGATCTCTGCAGTGCGCCTTGGCGGTTTGAGATGTATCGCCGCTGACAGGCATCACCCGGTCCTCTACACAGCCCCAGTCCTTTACACAACCGCCTTTTCCGCCCTAATTATAATCCTTGCTGTTTCTGAACATTTTGCATTTTAGTATAGTGAATATGTTAATGCTACATCACCTGATACCATTTTTGATCAGTTCTGGTGCAATTCAAGAAAACAAAAAATGTTTCTTTCTAGCTGTTGCCACAAATATTGTAAAAGTTGAATTGCACATTACTTGGGAACAGGTGAACCATTTGACACAAACTAAATTCTGGCATAGTATATACGTACAGGTGAATGTTTTGAGATCCAGATCATAGCGTAAGATGCAGCCGTTCCTGTAATACATTCAAAACAATGTCAAATGACTGAATTTGTGTCGCCCAGAATGGCAGGTCAGCCCCTGCCGAGCTGTGTAAAGGATTGGGCCAAGAGCACCGTACAAAAATATTTCTGGACTAATGAAGACACTACCATTCATGAACATTTTTGACATGATTCATCTAAACATACATAACAATGTATCTACATTAAAAAATTCCAGAATCTCTTCATTGATTCATCTCAGGCCATCACGGAAGTTTCGCTGTGTAAAGGACCGCGGGGGTGATGCCTCAGGCCTGTACAGACACTACATCAATTGCTGCGTACAAGGCCTTAAGCTTAAGGGTAAACAGATGTGTTCCTCAGCTTGTAGTAATGCCTTCTCACGATGCCATATAAAGTACAATACCAAAGAAATGAACTAATAATAACATCTGGTACTAAAAGAACGTCGATGTGGCTACTTAATATAAATAAACGACAACATATGCCCATTCACATTCGGACATTAGACGTGTTCATGATGAACCATACTTAACAGAGCCACCACCAATCACCGAGAGAACTTTCTATATATACCCCACGCACTCAAGCCAAAGCCAACCAGCGTCACGAATTGCACGCCCCTATAAACGAGCTTCACCTGTTCGAAGAAGTCCATCCGCGTCCCCGGACCCTCGTCAAGTCGCTTGATCTGGGCGGTCTTGATAGCCTGGAGTAACTTAGCCTCCATGTCAGACCCGGACATCGGCATGGCGGCGGGGGCGGAAGCAGACACGATAGCCTGGTCCCGCGAGAGGACGGGCTCGATAGCGGTAGTATGGGAGAGGGGGTTGACGAGGAGGGATGGAGGGATGGAATTGGTAACAGTGACAGCGCTGTAGACGTTCTCGGTAATGTAGGCCCGGAACTTATTCGACCTCGTGAAGAGGTAGAAGGCAGAGAGACGGGGCCTAAGGTAAGGAGATGAGCACATAATATGATGCAACGTGGGATGGACTTACATGGCTTGCATGCGATCAATCGCTGTGTCAGGGCTTTGAACGCGGGAGATCAGTAGGAAGGGGACCCGTCCGGGCGGGATGTTCCTCTTGCTTATTTTCCTGCACAAACTGATAAGTGCACAGAAAAACGAAGCATGAAGCATAGATACATACGTGACATCGTCTTCCACAATATAGAGCGGACCCGACGTTAGAGCGTTGGCACCGTCCTTCAGAACAGCATCCACCAAAGTCTTCGCGGACTCGGCCTCCTTGGCTCGAGTCGCTGACTGAAGCCCATTCCCAATGAAACTGACTGCCTTGACCAGCTCAGTGGCGATGTCATCGTACACTTCGTCGTCGAAGTAGGCGATCCAAGGAGCCATGGGTGATTCACCGTTGAAAGCCAGCTTCGACTGCACAATAGCGGTTGCGATGTCCCTTGCCTCGTTCCTCCGCGCTGAGCTGCCTGGCTTGGAAAGGGAGCTCTGGTGGACGTAAACGGTGCTTGGACCATGTAGAGCACCAGCAATGGCGGGCGGAATGTCAAATGACAGGGAACTATCCTTCCCTACTTTCAAGGCAGAGACGGAGGGCGAAGGCAGTGCTTCGATGATATGAAGGTGAGACTTCAATAGCTGCGATGCACTCAAGATGCCGAAAGACAGCTGATCGACATATTTAGGCAGCAGTACCGAGAGAATATCCGCAATAGCGGACGCCGTAGATGGCGGGATGTATAAAGCGGCGACATTGCCGGCTGCGTAGGCTGACACAAGCGTACCGAGTGTGGTAACGAACGGGACTTCAGGATCCCCAATGAGCCGCAACGCAACCAGACGTTAACAAATTCACTTACATGCCCAGTGCGGAGTAATGAGAATCACTCCGGCAGGGTTCTTGGTGTCCTTCACTCTCTGTTTCTGCTTGAACAGACCGAGTACGTCAGCGGTAGCAGACTTAGCCGAGACCTTCGAGGCTTTGACGATGTTGGCTAGCTCGGTCTTGACGGACTGAAGGACGGATCCCAATTCAAGCAAGACTTCTGAGCGTACGAGACGGTTATCTAGGGCATCACTGATGAGAGCGATGTCTTCGGCTAAACATAGAGATCTTACCTTTCAGAGCCGCAGCAACAAGATCGTTGGTATGTTGCTGAATAAGGTCTAGACGAGCGCTCAAGTTATGACAGCCTTTAACGATTTATTGAGACTCACCATGCATTCCCTGCAACTGCTTTCGTCTCCAGTTGAAAGGCCGGCTTGCACCGGAGACGAAAGTTGCATCAAGTTGAAGGAAAGTCTAGGTGGACTGAGTGTTGTCGACAGCATATCACGTCGGAGTCGACTTACCTGAGCGGAAGACTGCTCCATTGCTCAACGAAGTTGGGTAATACAGGTGTTGCAAAGTCTCCATCGCGTCTATATACTTTCCGCACTGTGCCAGAAATGAAGACGCCGAGCTCCGGATAAGGGGGTGGGCTCTGGTATAATATTCAAAAGGCGGAGTGTGCAGGTCTCGACTGCACAAAATCAACGATTAGTTGGTCCGAACTGCGAATTCCCTATATCTTGCGGTCAGACGCAGAGGTCTGAGCCACCGCTACCCGTAGGGGTATTTGCTGTTTCTCACGATGCGCAACGAACCCACATTCGCACTCGGCATGTATCCACATCGTCCCGTCCATCAACGCTACAGCATCACCGCAATGCTCGGACATAGATTCTCTCAGGGCAACGATGAACGCATTCTAGATCCACACATAATATGCTTCGGAGTGATGTAGGATGAGAGTTGGACAGCGACCCCACTGATTTACCTCCGCCACAATCTGAAAGAGGCCTTTATAACGCATTGCGTTTGATTCTTGGTTTGCAATAATACTTGGACGGTCCATTCAGTGAGTGTTCAGTTTGTGTGTGCGTCCCGTGGTCCTGACTTTCCACGCGTAGCCATGCCTGGCGAAGTCCCCAAGTCCGTGGAATCCAAGCCTTTGACTGAGATCCCGAACTCCCCTTGTCTCTTGCCTTATGCAATCGACCATCGTTCGTACAATGACGCGGAGCGGGTTGCTATAACCTACCCGAATCCTGGCACTGGTCGGTACGTTGACGTTCCATGGGCTCAATTCGGTGCTGCGGTCGACGCTGCTGCCTGGGCTTTCGATGCGAAGATTGGCGCTCGCCGCTCGTCTAGCGAGTCGGACAAGGTTGTGGCAATCCTGGCCCGCTCAGATGCAGCCTACATGATTACTATCTACGCTTTGCACAAGTGCGGTCTAGTTCCCCTCCTTATCTCGACACGCAACTCTCGTGCTGCCATCGTGAATCTCCTCAAGTTGACAAACGCCGTCGCCGTCCTCACTGACTCCTACAACAGAAGCGAGGCGGAGGCTTCTGCAGCAGAGGCTGGGAGAGTACCTGTGTACAATCTAGCACCGCTGCCTGGAACAGTATCTGTCGCTGACAGGAAGCCCTTCCCATTCAGTTTGAAGTGGGACGAGGAGTGCGACCGCAAGGCTCTCATCCTTCATACATCGGGCTCCACGGGCCTTCCAAAGCCCGTTGCATGGAACACGCGCTTCTTCTGGCATCAAGGTGCGTATTGTTAATGAGACATTGTAACTGCTGCTGAAGCCAGTCTAGGATATTACCCGCCACAGTTCGTTGCGAAATACAACAACTCATCCGTTCTCGCGACCTTGCCACTATTCCATGGCTCCGGAGTTGCGCTGACGCGCGCGTCTCTGCTTTGGTTGGGTTGGAAAGTTACTTTCCCCGATCCTTCGAAACCTGTTACGGCGTCAGGTATCATTGACATCTGTAACTCAAGTGCTGTCTCTGGTCCTGACATTGTCATCGGTGCGCCGTCCGTGATCGAAGAGATTCCTAGTTTGCCTGGAGGATTGGACGTGCTGCATGGGCGCAAATTCTGGTTTTTCGTCGGGGCGCCTGTGCCCCCTCATTTCGGCGGGTTTTTGGTAAAAGAAGGAACTCATTTCCTTTCCATGCTGGGGAGCACCGAGATTGGTCAGATGAATGTGTTGGAGCCTGACGGTAGATTACCTCAAGATTGGCAATACCACGAAATTCGCCCAGATCTGGACATCGTTTTGGAGCCTAGGGGTTCTACGCCTGACGGTGGACCGTTCGAACTGATTATTCTGGCCAAGGACGGCTGGAGGCCGGGTACGATCAACGTTAATATTAACGGCGTTGAAGGATACTCTACGTCCGATCTTTACCAAAGACACCCAACTCATCCCCGTCTGCTCAAACATTCTGGTCGTGCTGATGATGTTGTCGTCCTTTCTAATGGAGAGAAGACCCTGTCTCGTGCCATTGAAGTGCCGATCGAGGCAGATTCTCGTGTCTCAGCGGTCATCGTCTTTGGTACTGGCCGTACGCAAAATGGAATCCTCGTAGCGCCATCCTCGGACCATGTCTTTGATCCTTCAGACGAAACGAAGCTGGCGGAATTTAGAAACGCTATTTGGCCCAGCGTGGAGAAGGCGAACAAGACTTCGCCTCAGCATTCGCAGATATGGAAGGAGATGATTCTTGTGACGACGCCGGGCAAAGAGTTGCCAAGGACAGACAAGGGCAGTGTCAAGAGGAAGGCTGCCATTGACTTGTATGCGAAGGAGATCGATGAACTGTACCTCGCGGTCGAGAGCCTATCATCTTCGAATAAACCGTCCCTGCCCGAGCCCGCCGAAGAGGGTACCTTGGGTACTTTCTTCGAGGCCATCATCGAAGAAGCGATGGGCAAGCCGATCGGTCTGGAGGATGATGTCTTCGAGCAGGGTATGGACTCGCTGAAAGCGATATTCGTACGAAACTCGCTTTTGTCCGCATGTCGCCGTAGTGAGAAGCAGGAGGTTCAGGAGCTGGCGAGCAAAGTTCCGCAGAACTTTGTTTTCTTGTACTCTTCACCCAAGGCTATGGCGACGGCGATGGCAAGCCTAGTACAATCTGGTTTCCTCGCCGACAGCGGGATGGAGACCGCAGAGCAGCATGCACAGGTCATAAATGACATGATAACTAAGTATACCTCGGACTTGCCCACGCAACAGAGGAATAGTCTGCCCACAGACGTCGATGAAGATGAGACTGTCATACTCACGGGTTCAACGGGTTCATTGGGCACGTTCATTTTACACACACTTCTTCTGAACCCCCGAGTTAAACAGGTGACGTTTAATATTTCCGTCCCAGTGTCTTACCTTTTCTTACGAGTCTCGTACAGGTGTTTGCTTTCAACCGAGCAGGCTCAGCCCCTTCCTTGCAACGCCAGCGGCGTTCATACAAGGAAAGGCATCTGGATGAATTCGTCCTCGATGCGGCAGCGTCCTCAGGGAAGCTTGTTTTCCACGATGTCCAAGTTAATCAGCCCGAGTTCGGCTTGCCACACGACGTCTACAGCTCCATTCATTCGTCTGCGACTCTCATCATCCACAATGCCTGGGCATTGAACTTCAATTGGTCCTTGGCTACTTTCGAGCCTGTCCACATCAAAGGTCTTCGCAACATCGTCGACTTCGCGCTTACGTCGCCGCGCAACACTAGTCCCCGTATCGCATTTACGTCATCTATCGCGTCTGCCGGCGCGTATACCAAGGGTCCAGTGCCAGAAGAGGCTCTTGATGATCCGTCGATCTGTCTACCTCAAGGTTATGCACGATCCAAGTATGTTAGTGAACGGATATTGGCCATTGCGAGGCAGAAGACAGGCCTGTCTACGATGTCGTTCCGAATTGGCCAAATCTCAGGTGACTCACAAGCAGGCATTTGGAACGTCACAGACAACGTCCCAGCGTTAGTACGTGGGTGCCAGGAACTCGGAGCAATTCCCGTCGACTGGTTGCCAGTTGTGGCTTGGATTCCCGTCGACAGTGTCGCTCGGACCATTGTAGACGTATGCACTGACCGTCAGCGTCGTGCCGGTATGTTCCACATCGCGAATCCTCAGCCGACTCCCTGGAGCGAGCTCGTTCCCGTTTTGCAGCGCAGTCTCAAGACTCAGGACGGGAAGGAGTCCCAATTGATGAAGATGCGCGAGTGGATAGACCGTCTGAATGATGGTTCCCAGTCTCCCGAGTCCAACCCTGCTGTCAAGCTCATCGCGTTCTTTGAGAGTAATATTGCAGGTCGGGGTATCCGCTGTCGGCTGGACTTGAAGAAGACAATGGAGGTTTCTGAGACCCTGAGGGCGGTCTCTCCTGTGGACAAGAAGGCGTTCGAGACGTACCTGGATTACTGGAAGAGTGTCAGTTATCTGCGACGATAGGCGAAAGACTGGTTGTACGGGGGCGTCCCGAGTCAGGTATCGTTTCCCAAATCGTGTATCTGCAGTGATTGTACATTTGTATCTCTTGAGTCACTTGCTTATTCATAGAGTTAATTTATCTGTTCGAGCTCTTTGGAGTTACAGCGAGGTCTTGGGTGATGGAATGGGACCGGCCATATATCTGGCGTGTTAGGATGAAGTCTATCTTTTTGCAATTATTTACCTTCATTCTCGCTAGGATCATATAAGGTAGGCGACATTGGCTCCCGTCGACATTACGACCTATCAAGTAGCGACTAGTGACAGACAGCGGTGATGACTAACGCGGCTGAGAGATGCACACTCGAGAAATGCCCCGCGCAGGGCGAATACCTTGCGACTCTGCTGACTTTGTCTTACAGCGGATTAATGTGGCTGGTTGGTGATCGGTAGACACTAATTGTATCTCCGAACTGTTGTGATGTGCATTGCTATAGTTGCTTAGGGACTTTGATAGCGACACTTTTAACCACAATCCACATGCTTGATTGACCAAGATGAACAACTAAGATATGATAGATGGAAGGATGAAATAGTGTTGGCAGCAGATGCAGAAGAGAACGCAAGATGTAATGGATTTACTGATTGATGTAGATGATCCATGTATGCATTGCACGGGTAGACAAAGTCAAATGTCGAACTGAGGCAGGGCCGTGGTGCGAGTTACCTAAAATGGATTAGAAAACATAAAGACAAATAGTTGTAGGAAAGATGAATTTCATTCCGAAAGGCTAGAGACCTTGCTAGGTAGTTTTCCATAGACTAAAATCAAGAAAATGGTATATCTAGACTTTGCATGTTACCGGATTCCAGTATCCTATGTCTATCTCGAGTTACATCACTATGTTTTCGACCTTGCAAATCATGGTTCCCGAAAAGGATTTGCTGCCGGACTACCGTGGGAGTCCACGATCCGGGCCACCTCTATATCTCGACGAATACGATACCTTCGACCAAACCGCTTATGCACATCTTGATAACACCCTATGGCACCCCACTGTCAAAATTTCAAGAGGATTGATGGAAGAATGGGAGAGTGACGGGTCCAACAAGTTGAAGGTCTTTTGGTGTCTCAATCTGGTGAGACACCCCATTTTGCCATTGTTGCTCTCCTCCCATCTCAACCCTATTCTTTTCAATATTATGCAAACAAATACTTTTGATGTCTGCATTTCCTATGATATAAATTTTGTAGAGGTGGAACTAGGACAGGGCACACTGTAATGATTATGAAAGTGGCCCGGATCCTGGTTTCAGTCAGTGCTCATTTGACCCGTCTCCAAACTTTACATGTAGTTCTTTCAGTTTCCAATGAATTTGCATGATGAGGGGATCAAAATGTTCACAAGACAGATACCTACAAGACCGTATATCTACTTCATAGAAAACTACAAGTCTGCGGGAGCTAGAGGGAATATACACCGAAATGGCCCGGATCTAGGTCCTAGACAGTACCGGAAACCACGTTTTGCCACGTGAGTAACCACGTGAGGATCCCAAAGTAGTCCCTCTCGGCTCGGAAAGCTGTACTGCAATCCTTTCCATCTCTACCCCATCCCTCTGTCTGTGCAATATGTATGTCTTGCATGTGTTTTCTGTCCAACAATCCTCTGTATTCTCTACACAAGATCCCACTATCTCCATACAGAAGTGTTTTTGATGTGACCCTACGTGCCACCTGAATTTGCCTATCGCGGATTTGATCCCCGCGCGATACGTTAAGGATTTGTCGCCCATGTAGCTCAAGTACATATAGCCCCACCCGGGATCTGTGATTTCCTGTACTCTATCACTAGCAAACTTTGGGAATCGGACACCAGACAGTACCACAAGATCATCATGGCTGGGATGTCGGTAAATCGCCTCAGCTTGATTCGGCGCTGCTCGCGTGCCTACACCTCAAAACTGGCTTGTTATAGTCTTTGGCAACTTTCCGAGCTCCATGGATTGTCTTTCTCGAAATGTGCTTATCTGGGCGTTTACTTGCGGACCACGGTGCCGCGATAAGATCTTTCTGGAACAACTTGCGCCGGCTACTCAATCGTAGTCCAGCTAGAGGATGTTCGTTAGAGGATGTTCGTCTCCATGTAGTTGGTTACCTTCTTCAGTCTCTTCGGTAGCGGTGAAGTGCCAGTGGGGGGCTTTGGGTATCGATCTGGTGGAGAAATATTGTTATCTGATCGTCGTATCACCTTTTTCAGGCATGTTACTACAAAATCCTTATATGATTATCTCTCCTGACGACTTGTATCTTCGACTATGCACTCTGGCGTAGGTAGGATGGTCATTCGCAAGTCATTCTGGGTCCATAGGAATGTGATCAATTACGCTGCTGACCTGACGAGAACTGCAATGGTCGTGCGCTTCTAGTGGCTGGTTATGAACTGTACTTGTTCTGCGTCATCCACGTAGGGACGCGTAGCTCGTCATTAATTCATTGCTCGTGTCATTACAGTTGACTGTAGTCTCCGGCGGCACTATATTCAACTGCCGCGATGGGGAAATGAATGAAAGCACACTGGAAAACCCAATCACATGGTCTACGCTACATCCACGGAGCATCCGCTCTAATAATACTAGTACTCTATTGCTCTATTGTGAGATACTGAGGATATCGTAAGTATATTTCATGTTCGGAAGACGACTGAACAGTCAATAATAATCCTAGACTCGACATAGGTGACAGGGTTCATGCACGTTCATGCATTCACACTCTCAGACACGCGGCCGCAGGTGCAGCACACCTTGATGGAATGTAGAGCTCTGCTAGTGGCGGCGATGAGAGTCCCCGCACTACAGCGACTTGAGCGGTTCTGTCCGACCTTGGTGCACGGCGGGCTCTGCATCGTTGTATATTCCGTGACAACAACGCTGTCAAAAATGCAGTCCTCAGCAACACGTTACAGAATCACTCGGAGTCTGTCACATATACCCCGTACATAGCTGTCTCATTGCAGGCGGTTACTGACGATATTAGCTAATAATGCCGCCCCAATTTCATCCCCTGATTAGCTTGTTCGCAGACGTCGCACTATAATGTGCCTCGAATGACCAGTTGTCGTCTTGCTGTCTCCGGTTTACCACACAACTCTCATCACCAGTGATCGGAAGCATTGCGGCGTAAGATCCATATCGGTGGCTGTCGTTGCGCGGTTCTGTGCCACCGCTAAAGACCGGTGGACCGGTTGACAGATGTGACTATCATATCCCTGCGGCCCTATCAAATGGAAGGCAGAGAATACTTTTAAATCCTGGATATAGCCTTACCGCAAGCGATCATGAGTACGGCCAAATTCGTATTACTGGCATCTGAACCGACTGATTGGTTTTCCGTCCAATCCGTCCTCATCGAAATCCCCGAGCAGTTTAAACGGGTATTTGAGCAGGGTTAGGATCCTTTGTATCTTTGTCCCTTACTCGAACTATACGCGAGCACGTATGGCGGACTCCTCGGTTTCGTCGCCTGGCTTCATGGAAGCATCCTCCAGCGTAGCAGCTTCCACCGACACATCTCGCATTCGTCGGCACAAAGGAAACATTCCATCCTTACCTCAGACGAAACATTGTCCTCTTTGTACTGCAAGATTCACCAGAACGACACATCTCAATCGTCATCTTCGTTCACGTACGTATGCCATTTCGTTCTTCGCCTTCAGCTTTTGAGAATTGTCCGCGTCCCTCACAGATACAAATGAGAGAGATCATCGTTGTGACGTTCGTTCATTTCTATTTCTCTTCTCATCAGGAGGTGCTTATACCTGGGCTTTAGCGTTGTCAATCCCAATTCACTCGTAGTGACCTATTGACAAGACACAAGCGAACTTGTGGCGACCCGTAGGTATTCTTAAGCACATTGCCACATACCGGTTCTGATACTTTACAAGCCTTCTTGCCAATCGCTCACGACGCAAGTCGTGTGAAGCATGCGCCGAGTCAAAGATCAAGTGTGACCTAGAACAACCATGTTCGAAATGCGTCTCCCGAGACCGCGAATGCATCTACATTAACGATCCCAAGCAGTCTGCGAATAGACCATCTCACTCACGTATCAAGAAGTCCAAGAGTCCCTCTCCATCGCAAGCACCTTCTCATGGTTCAGGGGGAGGTTTGGGAGAGCTCTTACTGGGGTCTCCCATGACCACGTCCGAGGTCCTAACTTCATCCGAACATTCATCGCCGTTGTCCACAGCTTCATCACTCTCCTCTGAAACGAGCCTCGATACTACTCTACATTTCCCCTTCGGAGACTTGGATACACTATCTCTTCCATCCCAAGCGGACTTCAACAAGCTGTTCTCAGCCACAATGTTCGACGCTGGCATCGAATATGGGACCCCTCCAGACATCCACTCTTCTCGGGAGAGTTATTCGTTCATCGATGCTTACCCGTTGTATAGCCATGATGTCCCACCTCCTATGTATAATGCAGAAGGTGTCGTGGTGGCTGCAGGGCCGACAGGGAACGCCAGCAACTTCGACCCCGTATCCCTCATGCCTTCCAACTCGACTCTCCCTGCCGTCCCAGCTTCTGATGCTCAAAACTCTTCAAATTCTGAACTTCAACACTATTGTAAGTCCCCTGGTATTGCTCCAAGTTCAATATCTCAATCTTGCCCTCAACAGTGTATCTATTTTTCGAGGAGTTCCTGTCGCAGATACCCATTGTTCATCGAGCAAGCTGGTCGCCTGAGGGAAAGCCGCCGATACTGCTACGTGCGATGCGCGCCTGTGGCGCGCTCTTTGCAAAGACCGATGCTGCGCAGCAGTTTGTCTCTGAGACTCTGCGGTCTTCCAGAGAAATGTTGATCTCTGAATTTGTGCGTCGCTCATGCTATTGACGAGCGTCAGATGGTTGCTGATTGCACTGCCATAGTCCCACAATTCCGGTAATGTGGTGGAACAGACCTATCTCATGATGGCTGTCACTCTGCTCCAGACCGTGGGCTTGTTTCATCAACGCGAGGATCAGAGGACCTCCTCAAGCATATACCACGGAATGGTGGTGATGGTGAGCACAATCTGCCTTTGTAATCATGGTGCCTGAGCTTAATGTTGCGTCATGCAGATGATACGAAGAAGTGGCATGATTGAACGCAATACGACGTGGTCTATTTCCGACTACAGTGATCCCGCTCGCCTCGATGAGGCATGGCGGAATTGGGCCACTCATGAGATGATCAAAAGGTACGTCAGCGATACCTCTCAGCATGATGACAACGCTCATTGAATGACATAGAGCGCTGCTGCTATCATATCTCCATGACTGTTGTCAGTCAATTTACTTCTCGATGTCACCCTCATTCCTTCCTGGTGAAGTAAGACTTCACCTCCCGTGCGACGACACTCTGTGGAGAGCTACGACTGCTCAAGAATGGCTCTCAATGCTTCAGCTGCCATCTCACCCCGTTCCACCCATGGATCGGCTTCTTGGACATAGCTTCCAGATTACCTTGGCGAACTTGGGAGAAATGCGTGCAGTGCCCAACGCGATGATATCTGATCGGTTCTCGCTCTTCATTCTCATTCACGCGATTCTTTGCGACATGTACTCAGCAGGGCTTAGGACACCCAAGGAGTCTTCTTCTGGCACGTGGAGTAGGGGAAACCATCTCGACAATCCATTCGCTTTGCAGTCTGCCTTACACGGCTGGATGCAATGTTGGATGAACGAACCAGCTGCTGCGATCCCGGAAGACAATCGTGGCGAGCGCTTCATGTTCAATCCCCTGCCATTCTATTGGTTGGCCCAAATATCTTTGATGACGCTCCAGCAAGGTTTGCCTCCGCTGGCGTCAGACACCACTGGACGTGATGTTGAAGTTACTTTTCGGCTCATGAAGCGATGGTTGTGGCACATCCGCTCGTTCTTGCGCAAGGACGATCGGCAGGCTCCAGCCGGTATCCTCTGGGAGGACCTCATGCGAATTCGCCTGGAGACGTGTCACATGAGTCCCCTGGCAGCGGGTACCATTGCGGAGGAGGATAATCATGGATTAATGGGTTTTTTCACGGAGGGATAACTTACTTAACATTAATACACTACAGTACTAATTGGCAGCGCCATACTACATATTCATAGATATTGATTTTTTGCAGGCCTCTTGGCTTATGGACCATGTATATTGATGGTTACACGTTTTGTATCACTAGTACTAATATTATTGACTGCGTATGGGTGCCACCGACCGTCTACATGTGTGAAGGTTCTGTGAAGGCATCACTTTGGGAACATCTACTTGAAAACCTGTTGGGATCGCTAATGGTCTCTCAACCTGCCTACCAAAAACGCGGGTCCCATCTCGCAGCACTGGTTCCGCCTCAGGTCCGAAATACAGTATGGGAACCGGGCTCGGTGCTCAAGTAGGAATAGGCATTGTGGCGCGGGCAATCAAACAGTATGTGTAGCCGTGTTTGGAGGCCGGCGGAATGTCTTCGCATGAAGCTTTAAAGGCGTGACCAATGCGGCACTGCATTACGAGGCAGTAACGCATATGCACGCCGGTGATGCACAGATACAAAGAAGACTCTTTTTCTCCTATATTGTATAAAAGAACATATATGGTATCATATTTTTTGGTGAATATCCTTCCCTCCTACATATTCAATACGCTAAAGACGTATGTAAGGGTTTAGGTTATAGGCGCCGGAACGCAGTCAAGCTAAGCTTGACATTGTGGCCTTTTGGCCCAGATTTCCAGATTGACATATCCCGGCAGCGTATAGGAGTGGCGCGAGGGTAACTGTGAGAGTCTCTAGCCAAAGTGAGCTTTAGTCTCATTAGTTGATGTCCGAGTAGCCCGGGCCTACGCACTCGTTCGCGAATGGCTCTCGGTGTCCACGTCCAGTGCCTTGACTCGATGCCACGTTTCGATCCATATCTGCATAGAAAAAGCTCTTTAGCATATTTAGGAGAAGGGTGTTCTAAATATTGTAGCAATGAGGATCACCAGCTATCTTTATAATGGGTTTCATGCTCCTATGCGCAGGGCGCTTGGAAACGTCATAGACATCAAACTCGTTTGGCGGTACATTCGTAGATGAACGATCGATGAACGGGTAGATAGGCACAAGGACGCATCATCTTGCGCAGTGATAGTTCTCGCACACAGGCACGAAGATGCGGACGGGAGTGTACACTTAGGTAAAGAACGACCACATCAGATCAGACTAAAATAAAAGTGACGCTCGTACACGAATGCCACATCGCTGACGTATCAATGATCTTTGCAAATGACGGTTTCTTTCTTGCATCCACTCTGACTGTTGGCCCGAATGCCCACGCCCTCTATGGGCGTCAATGGTGAAGATATCCTGTCCTGCTCAATCATTGATAGTATCTCAAGAATTTCAAAAATAGACCATGAGTAGCACATATATTCTGAAACGTGATCCTCTTTGTGCAGGGAGTGTCTTGTAGCCCCAATGGGTTGTGACTGTTGATTGGAGAATGGCAGTTAATCGCAACAGTTTGTTGCCGTTCTTGTGTTTTGGCCAGCGAGTGCGTCGCGGCTGGCTATCTTTCTCGTAGCAAAGGCAATGACTGCAAGACAAATGATGAGTAAGCCGCTCTACACGGAGCAGTGAACCGTACTCCTTGTGCCTATCATCGCCCACCGGACTACTGCGTTTGAAATATTGCAATGCTAACCAACCTTAGAAGTTAGTGGTGCGTTCTGCGATCATTTGATGGTGGATTCATGTTGACGGGGTAATAAGCGATCGACAGGTCGACGCCACCCTCTAGACATTGGGCCTGTCAGGCCTAGCTATGCGAAAACGTATTGTAATAAATTATACAATGATGAACTGTGCCAAGGAGAGCTTCACGTACAGTCGGAGTAAGATTTCGCCGTCGTCTAGGAGTGCAAATGAAACCCACTGTCCGCTAAGGCGCCGATTAATGCTTCCGGAGTGAGCTAGACTGCCGACAGAATATTAGAGGAGCGCCAGACTACTGCCTCGGATGCCCAATTCGGTCTTCTGTATCGCACTGTTCCTCATTTACGGCGCTCCAGAGAGCACGGCTTTAGTTGGATTGCGTTCCTGGACTTGCCTGGGCAGAGAGTTTCTCGAGCTTTGTTACGCCCAGTCGGTAGCTGCCAAACCTACGCAGTCCTCTGTTATCGATACGTCAGCCACTGCATCCATAGATTAGCGACCAGTCTATTCTACGCACGCAGATCCGAGGGAAGGATGCACGGGAAGATATTACGCGACGATACGGCAGGATAAAATGTGTACCTGACCAACACAGGATGTCGCCAAAGAGCTTATTGCAATCAAAACGTACGTCAGAGCCTAGATACCCCTGGGAAGCGCAGATCCGTCGACATGAAAGGAGAACTTGAGCAGTTTGGGTATTAGTGTGATCCGCTAGTCTCAAACCATGACGGGAACTCGGGCGGTACCATCACCGGCGGGAATTAAACCACTGCGACCTCGGAATGACTGAAGGCGATAGACAATGGCGTTACTAGACCAGATTTTTTCGGCGACACCGGCGTAGTTGAAGTGCTGTCGGGGATAATCTCCGCAAGGTCGGATTCGCGCCATCACTATGGACGATGAATTGATTACACGCCTGGAAAGGCTAGTATCCGCATGCGATGCCGTATGCAGTCTTAGAGCATCATATATTCATATGTTGTCCAGGGAAAGTCGGCCAGTAATATGGCGCGAGAGCGGGGTCGTTATAGACATCGCATCAACAGTGTGTGTCAGGTTGACGGCACGGCATCGGTATGTCGACGCAGTGGTGCTAGTCTCTGAGATCTGAGTGTCCGAGGAAGAGAAAAGGGGTCTCGGAGTTCTTGATGTACCATCTATCAGTGCGAGGATCAGCTACCGGCGTGAAACCAGTATGACTGCGGTCACGCTGCATCTGATGAGTGCCTAGGTGACTAGTTCGATGACCTAGTACTGTGATAGCGAGTAAGTAGCAGCACGCCGAGTCGGTGCTGTACCAATTGTCATCAACGCTCAGCGCTGCAGGGCTCAGCTGTCGCGGGGCTGAAACCATCCCATACGCGTTGTTTGTCCCGGCCAAATACCCCATGTAAGGTAAACCTGGTAAACTCGACGTGACAGTCTTGATACGCAGTTTGATTTTTCTGACCGATGGAAAAAGAAGTAAAGTGTCATGACTGCCCTCCTGTGTCCCGAGCTTTACAACGGTCACCAAGCATCAGCAAAGTTTATATTCCCTCATGTTATTTGTTGGCATACATAGAGATTTTGCCCCTCAGCGAAAGATAGTCTGATTCTCGAGGACGCTATGTATGTGAATAGCAAAGCACGTGATCGAGACGCGAGATCAAGGCAGCATTTCCACGGTTGAACTTGAAGCTTTGAACACACAGACTTGCTTGTCGTGGACGACCTCTTGCTGCTACGACGTCAACACTTTCGCAATGCTTACTGATGCTTCAGCTGCAAGGTCGGTGAAGCCGCCACCATTCACGCCCAAGAGGCTAGTTTCGCACCACACTTCGGCGAGCGAAGGTTCAATTGGTAGAACACCTCGGGCAAGCCTAATGACTCCCAGTAATATGGGTTCTACTAGGAAATACAAGTCGACACTGTCTGTCGAAAGCCGGACTCGTGTATCTCACAGACCTCGTTCAGGTCTTTCCCCAGTGCCTGGCACGCCTACCAAGAGCATGTCTTCCGATGGTACACGGCCGAAAACACCGTCGACATCACGAAGCAAACCTATGAGAGCGGAAAGTCCTTATCCATCTGATGTACCCAGTGAAATGGATGTCACCCAAGTCGATCCAGAGGAGGTTCTCATCGATTACAAGACTGTCGAAGCGGGGGACGTATCCGGCGAAATAGACGAGGCACTACTGCTTCAGGACCATGGCAAGGAGGACAAGGTTATGGTTTCTGTCAGGTACATTTGATTCATTCCGGCACGGTATGTTGCTCATACACCTTAGGATTCGGCCCACTACCTCGCCTACTGCTTGGGAGGTTTTGAACGTGCAGTCGAAGAGTGTCAGGCTGTTCCCGCAATATGCGAAATCCACGGCATCTTCCCTACCCCAGTTTAATTTTGATGAAATTCTGACTGGATCTGAGAACAAACTTGTCTATAACGCGGTCGCCAGAAGTCACGTATGTGCGGCTATGGACGGCTATAATGCCGTTGTATTTGCTTACGGTCAGACGGCTAGCGGCAAAACCTTCACTCTGGTTAGTAGTCTTAGCACGTGTTTGAATATTGGTTTGGGATCCATGATACATTGCAGTCAGGGAGCGACGAACAACCTGGTATCATCCCCCGAGCCATGAAAGACGTCTTCGCTTACATCCGCCGCACACCCTCGCGTGAATACCTCCTCCGCTGCTCCTACCTTGAAACATACAATGAAACCATTCATGACTTGCTCGCCCCGCCCTCATCGACGACCTCCTACATCGTAGAGATCCACGGGTCGGGATCGAACGTCTGGCTATCACCTCTTCGGGAAGAGGTTGTGACGAGTCTGAAAGGTGTGAGAGAAGTCCTGGAGAGGGGAAATGCCAATAGAAGGACTGCAACTACGGATTGGAACGAGAGGAGTAGTCGCAGTCATAGTATTTTTAGATTGGTGATTGAGAGCAGGGAGAGGGGAGATGGGATGGGGTTGAGCGGAAGGAGCACGCCGGGCCCCCCGCGCCCGCCGACGCCTGGAGGGCCCAGGTTGCAGGCCCTCGGTGGGAGGAGTGTGCAGACGTCTGTGTTGGTTCGTGATCCTTTTCTTGCTTCCATAATCAATGACTGAATATGTTTACAGAGTCTCATCGACTTGGCAGGTTCTGAAAAAGCCACCTCAGATAAGGAACGAACGAAAGAAGGCAAGTACATCAACCAAAGGTATGCATTGTTTCCGTCCTCTATACATGGAGTGTTCACGATTCATGCAGTCTTCTCACCCTCGGTACCGTCATCGGGACACTTGGCGACAACGCTGCAAAGCACAAAGCGTAAACCACTCCCTCTGCGTCTTTTACCTGTACATATTCTCACCCACCGACCGAATCTTTGCAGTGATTACGTGCCCTTCAGGAATTCCAAGCTAACAAGAATGTTACAACCCTCGCTGTCGGGGAATGCTCGGATTTCAGTGATATGTACTATCAATCCTGACACGAACGCTGTCTCAGAGAGCACGAATACGCTATTATTTGCGCAAAGGATTAAAAAAGTGCAGGTGCGTGTATAATCTGCTCTCGTGCGAATGTCGTAATGGTAAATTCTTTTGGTAGCTGAACGCGCAGAAAGGGGAAATCATGGACACGGAGGCCCTGCTCGAGCGCTACCGGTTGGAGATAGAGGACTTGAAAAAGAAGCTTACTGAGAGAGAGGCCGAGGCCCCGGCTAAATCTCGTCGGCTTTCTGCCCAAGAAGTCAGTCTATGCGTTGTCTGACAGGCGCATATACTCGTGATCTAATAACGATTATGCAGAAAATGGAAGAGTCCAAGGCCATGAAGGACCTGAACTCGCGTATTCAGCAGCTTACGAAGCTCATCCTGACCAGTCAGACGGTAGAAGAGAGAGAGGCTTCAAGGCCTGGTAGTCCAGCAAAGGTCGACTTTGATATGACGCCCTACCAAGTACGCGCCTAGTATACCGATTGTCTTAGCTGTTTCGCTGAGATATTTTGACCCGTGCAGCTACAACAAGAGCTCCTCGCCGCTCGTCGTGAAATTGAGACCCAATCTACGCAAATCCTTTCTCTCGAAGCGGCTCTGCTGGCCCGACCAGAACTCCCCCCCAACGCGCCAGAGGACTCAAAGGATAAGCTCATCGTCGAGCAGTCAAAGACGATCCGCGAGTTGGAGATCGTCGTTGCAGGGTATGAGGACAATCTCGGCGAGCCGCTGCGGGCGGTGAGAGAGGATGTAGAGAAGGAATGGGGAGTTAAGCTGGAGAAGGAGGTGAAGCTGCGAAAGGAAAAGGAGGCATGGGCCGAGGAACTAGTCAGGCAGCTTGAGAAGGAACGCAGGGTGGGTAGACACTATTCGTCCCGTGGTGCACTAGTATACTAAGAATCATTTACAGATGCGAAACAAACTGGAGGAGCAGCGACGCGCTCTGACGGCCTTCGTCAGTAAGTTTGATGCCTTGGGACTCGGTGGCGAAGGCGTTACGCCTTCCATCTCGAAGCCTGCGCCTGGTGGTGCACATAAGATCTTTGCCGAGAGACAACGGAACAAACTGAACTCTTTTGGGCTGAGCAGCGACTTTACCTCCAATGCTTCAGACTCTCCGGTGAGACTGGACCTCAATCATATCAAGGGTCAGCCGATTCTGCTGGAACAGATGCCAGAAGAGGACCCTTGGAACGATGTTAGTTTTGAGTTGGAATTGGAGGACAAGGAGAACGTCCCCCAATGAACAGGATGTCTTGTTGCTGTGCCGCAAGCGTTCGTGTTTCTATCTACTTTTAATGTTCCTTGCTTTTTTCAGTCATCTTGCTTTCGTCGTGCTTTCGTGTGCTTATGTATAAGGGACACAGATACCCGCCATGTAGAGCACATCCCTCGCCACTACTGTATTTGGTTCACATGCAATCTTCACGAACGATAGGGTCTCCACTGTCAATATATGTTTAACCTCTCTCATAAACAGCGCATCCGCTTGAATGGGGATGTCAGCATGGTCTCGCAGTCGAGGTGGACTTCTGAGACGAAGAGGAAATTGGGAATTGGCGACGCTCGTTCATACCGTTCATTGCTTCGACACGCTCCATTGTTTCTGTTGTCCATGGAGTTTGAGCGGCACCGGCGACGTCCGTGATTGCTAAGAGATATTGAAGTTGCAGGAAACTCCTAACGTGTGAATTGATACCTAGCGAACAGATATCGGGTAAAATGCAGTCACTCCCAGTTCCATGACTGCAGGTCAAATGGCCATGCGGCAAAGGGCCCACCGATCGGCGGAGACACCTGCGGCCTGCAACTTCGGCACAAAGCAAAGCCCGTGGTACTTCGGTCTAATCTGGTGTATCCCGCCCATATCTAAAGAGACCTTTTTGGCCACAATCGTCTCGTCAGAATCATTCATTGATCACAGCGCAGCGATGGTGCTCTTAAAAACCGCCAGCAAAAAGGTTCAAGTGAAGTGAAAGGATTCACCAAGGATCCGAATGACAGTGGCACCTGTCTGACATGCAGAGAGGAAGACCAACGGAGCGCTTGTCATGCTCGGCCTCACCAGGTCTGAAAGCCGCGGTTGCTGACCATCGGCCATAAAGATTCCACACTTGCGGGTCTGTATTATCTTGGCACCGTGGAAAGCGAGATGTGGCCAAAAAGACGGAGCAAGGATCTCTATGACGGTTAACTTGGTCGACTTGAAGTTCGGCCTTTTCCCATAGACCGGGCCTTGATCCGGGGTTTCAGGGAATGCTCCCACTTCAGGAATGGCTATTACCACAACGTTAAATTGAATGACGCCTGAGAGGACGGTTCTGGAGGAAACAACGCGGCCAATTTTGAGACATACGAATAGATATGCCGAGGAAGCATCCTTTCTATTGTACCTGTGTACAGACGAGCGGCATGAAATGGAAGACTAGTGAAATGGCCATTCGGACACCACCAAAATCCGGCGGATAACAACTAGGTGGTGGTCATGCCTTGACTCTCGGGCTGAATTATCAATTTATCATAGATGTTCGCCTGGAGATCCTGAACAACCGTAATCACAAGTTCCCCTACCTTCTCGTTGAGGAAGTCCTCTTCTGTGACTTTTCGATCGCCGGTCGCTTGATCAGCCATACGCTCCCTGAGTTCCAGAACCATGTCCGGGGAAACCATGATTAGGAATCAGATGAATACCCTGGCTGCCGACAGGAGTAATCAGTGCGTCGCATCTGTGTGAACAGCAATTCGACATACTCACAATCCCGTCTCTGAATTCTGACCAAAGATATCGGACAGCGGGCGCTGTAGGAAGCTGAAGACTCTAACCACTAGTTTTTCGCAGTCCAATGCCCAACTCGAGTTCTATGTCGAAGGTAGCACCATCCTCAATCCGTGAGGGAGCCAGAGCAAGATCGTGCCCGGTATCCGGTCACCAGAGTCGTGCCAAAACCAGCATGAATGTGGTTCTAACTCCTGCTGCAGGTAGCTGCTCGAGATCGACCTTCCGATCAGAGTCCCAGAACTCGTCCCCGACACGAGTGTTCTTGAGCTGATATAAGAATCACCTCTTGACCTTCACAACAGTAGGATCCAAGTCTCTGCATGGACAAACATTCCTGCAAAATCAAGGAAGATTCGAGAGGATGTCACTCCTCACGTTCTTCGACTTTAGGCACACAGGCCAACATCTGTTGCCATGATCTTCCTGCGAAGGATGAGCCCTTGGTCTTCTCTGATATGCCCAGAAATATTACCGAGAACTTTCTCCACTATTTGCCACACGTCTGCATCCGATATTACAAGTCCCTCGACGACTCGGAGGGTCGAAAGTAACAACCTGTGAATTGGTCGGAGTTGGTCCTCTATACGCAGTGAAAACCAGCCGACACCATCAGTCCGTAGCTCCAGCACAGGTTCCTTCTTTCACAGTAGAAAGTTACTAGTAGCATGTCTGGGGATGTCAAATTAAAAGAGTAAATGACACTGTTGTGCAGGTCCTGGACGCCGATGTCAGTGACACAAAAATCGCATCGACAGGTCTGAGAAACCGATATATATGGTCGACGGTCAGAAAGAACCAGGTGATATGCGACAGCTGCACAACGGAGAGGCATTTTCAAACGCGAGTTCCCTATCAGGAGATATGCCATCACTTTTGCCACTTGCACCCTACTAAATGTTTTCGAACCCACTTGCAAGCTACCCATCCAGAATAGTGAACGGTGCCCAACTTTTTACTTCTGCACGACATCGGGGAGGAAAGCCCGCGGCAGCTCGGGGCTCATCGGTGCAGTACTGTCCCGACAGCGCCCACTCTAGCGAACGGCGCAGTTCACCATTCGGTCCTCTACTGATGCAGTCTCAGCATTATCGTATACGTGATCCTGCTACTGATCCGTTATCCTCTTTGGTTCCTCATCAGATGTAGCTTGACTACAGCTACCGTGTTGGAACTTGGCTGATACACGTTGTGTGATAGAAGATATATCAAGACTTCCGAGTCGCCTCGGTCGCCTCGTTCTCTTTCTCAGATCTTGGGAGATTAGCACCGCTATGCCGATATACAAATGCTGTGCTGTCGACTTGACGGACAACGATGCGATGTCTATAACGAGGCCCGGTCTCGCACCGTATCACTGACCGGCCTTCCTTGGACAACATAGGATGCTCCAAGGCTGATACGGCGTCAAATGTGGATGCTCCCTTTCCAAACGCGCATCCAGCTCACCCGGCCACACTACGAGGACAAGGCTGCCGGAAGAATGTGGTCTAGACGCATCATTGTGTATCGTGTCATTTCGAAGTTCGAGTAGTTTAATCTCCATCTCTGATACACTACCCGAGTTCTCATCTTGGATTGAACTAGTGGATCGCACTAGTACCCAAACTGCGAAAGTCCCCCTTCTCATGGCGACGGATTCGCGCTTCCCGAGCGCGCCCACGCTCGGATGTAGATTCACTGATCACAGTAAGCTCGAAATCAGCTTCCTTTGCCGATATCCTCCGTTGATCAGGCACGTTTTTCGTCCCACCATACTTTTTCCCCCTTTGATGCTTCCCCATGCATCCTGCCATTGGAACGCCGTGCGTATGATAGACTGCAGGAACTAGCGTATCGATGATAGAGAATTGCGTAAGCTTGACAGTTATCGACAGGGCTCGAGAAATTCTCTGGTCAGGCAAGTGAGTCCAGGAACACGATCCAAGGCCACGTGCATTGGACTACCCAGGGCTGCTGGAGCATAACGAAGGAGGTGCGGCGCGGCGCAGAGTACTGAGTTGGATATTCGGGGTACATATGTGCCATTATCTCGGGACTTCTCTAATCCTTTGCTAGTAGTCGGGCTGATCCAGGAGGCATTGATCAGCGACTTAGCAGCTGTCGCGTTCCTAGACTATGGCGAAATGAACCTTGCACCGACTGTGGGTGACATCTCTCCTATACAGGCTATCGTTATGCAATTGGCTGTAATTTGTTTTTGCATAGCTGGACTCGCTAGGCTCATCAAGCCCAATCTCCCGAGATTCAGGTGGCGTTGCCATCTCACATCATGAAACAGGATCCTATCTGTGCAGGAGTATCTTGTAACCCAAACGGATTAGTAGCTGTTGGTTCGTGTCCTCGGAATATTCCTTGTACCTCAGCGACTATCAGCTGTTACCTCCGTCAAGGAACAGGGTCGTGAAAAGCAGACAATTTCTGAGAGCCCCAATGTAGGGGCAACTATCCCTTACTGGAATAGCATGCATTGCGCAATCCGCAGGCTCGAAGATTTTAGATAACAATGGATCAAAGCTATGAAGGAATTGTACGTCGTGGGTGCGACTGCTACCCTTACACTATAGCTGCTTCAAGCTGCTTCACTGAAGATATGAATTACAGGCTCTTAGTCCGACAAAGATTCTCCACCCGGTCCCTGCGAGAGCTGACTTTATCCATGCGCGTCTCAATGCGGACGTCTGTGCACACTTGAGGGGTGCTTTTCTGATGGAGTGCCGTGTGGTACTGCTCGATTGCGAGACTGACTTAGGACCATAGTCTGCAATGAAGTGATATAGGTGCCATTGCGGCCGAGTAAAAGGTAGGAAGACGTACCGATGTTTGTACCGTGATCGCTGGTAGACGATCAGCAAGTTATCTCGGCGGCCAGGAGCAAGTAGGTTGGAGACGCACTGTGTCTGAAAAATATATATTGGCATCAGTTCTCGGCCAGAGTTACAAGGCGATATAACTAAACTGATATGTGACACCGACTTTTCTCAATAATTCTGTGGTATTCCGCAATGTATTGGAATATCTACGACCAGTGTTTCGTATGGCGATATGCTCGTGCAAAGGGAAGCGCGTACCAAGGACCTTAAGTCCCCACTGGGGTGAGGGAAAGCTCTGGGACAATTTGTGCTTAGTGTCGCCGCTACAAACAATTCAAATAATGCTTACCAGCTATCACATACAAATTTCCTCGAGATCGACCAGAAGCCCCATTTTGACACGAAAGGGTGCTCCCCGGACATAGCTTCATTCTGCAGATCTCCATTCTTGAGTCTTTCAAGCCATCTCGAAGCATGTCGGTACTTAAACTAATTTTCTCATCCGTTGTGTCCAGTCTCAGGCTTCAAGGTTGCGCACACAAACAATCCAGAGTCTAGTGATAGTTTACCATGGCGCATTATACTAATATTGATGTACGTGGCTGAAGTAAATGAATGCCGTGGCATATCTGGATTCAATATTCATCTACATTAATGTATTCAGGGGTGGCAATGAATTACATTGTTACAAAATAGCAGTCAACCAAGATACATAGTCTATATACGACCAGGCAATATATCTTCGGCCACACGAAGTACCGATGTTTGTAACGAGTGGCTAAAATTGAAATTAATTTATTGGTCTGCCGTAGGGATGATCAAGGTTAGGGTTAGGATGCCGGACCGACAAAGAAAAAGCCTGCCCAGCCCGAGGGCCGAAGCAGGTCTGGAAAATATTGTGCAAGTGCATGAGCCGAAGCCCATACAAACCACGAGCTCCCTCTGAGGACAGGGTCGCCGTGCTATGGAAGTCTCCCGTAGCCCGTATTCCCAGGTATCTGAAGGAGAATACGCTCGCAAGGTAAGTATGAGGAAATGAGCTGGAACCCATCCTGTATTTATTAGAGTTGGCCTGCGCACGGACCAGTTCCCGCGCATCTTGGAGACGCAGTCCGAGAACAGCCCAAGGCAATTCAAGACTGTGGGTCACCATCATCTTAAAGCATTGCCTATGCCTAGATTGAGAACGAACGGATGCAGCTACATGTACTATACAAATGTTATCATCGCGAGCCTTTTAAATAACCAGAACCAACAAGAGGATGCGAAATTACGAAAGAATAATGTGCTCGCGACGACAGCGACCAACACGGAAGACAAGTTTATCGCTCATCCGTAGCCAAACCCCAGACCTGCCACTCAGCCTGCGCCTCCTCGAACGACTTTCGGATGATCTCGGCCTTCTTCTCCGACCGCGCCTTGAACGAGACCGGGAAGATCTTCGGGATACTGACAAAGCCGTCCGTGAATGTCTCTTCCTCGTCGTTTATGTCAGGCACAAGCGAGTTGCCAGTTTTCGGGTCAGTCGGCGTCTGGAAGTCAATGCCCCAGAGGATGCGCGAGAGCACGATGAAGAGCGAGGCCTCGGCAATGTATGAACCCTGGCAGAAACGACGGCCCCAGCCGAAGACGTAGCTAACGACGCCGTTAATCACTGCATAACCCATGAGAATCGGGCAGACTCACTGGTCGCGGCCCTGCGTGTCGGGACCGCTGCTCCATGGTGTGGACTGGCCTTCCTTGTAGAATCTGTCTGGGTTGTAGGCTCGGGGGTTGGGGTAGCGAACGGGGTCCATATGGATTGCCCATACGTTGCCGATGACAGTGGAACCTTTCGGAATGTAGTAGCCCTCGTAGACATCGTCCTGGTCAGCCAAGTGGGGAATACCTTCGAGGGTGCACCATGCGTCAGTTACAAGAGGTCAGGATGCACAAGCGTCGGAGCTCACCCATAATAGTTGGCGGACGCCTTCTCAGGGTCTCCTTGATACAGGCGACGAAATACGGCAAGTCTTTCTCGTCATCGAAGTTGGGCATCCGGTCCTCGCCGACAACGCGGTCGATTTCATCGCGCACCTTTTTCAGCACGTGCGGGTGGGCGAGCATGAAGAGAATGAAGCTCTGCATCGTGCTAGCCGTGGTGTCCGAGCCGGCTTCAAGTACGGTAGCAGCGGTATAGGCGAGGAGTTTGTCGCGCAGCCAGCCGTCATCCGTGAGCCCACAGCCGGGCGCCTCCTCCTTGCCCTTCTCCGCGCGCTCCTTGAGGTAGTTGCCAACGTAGCTGTCTCGGAAGACGCCGTTCTTCATGTCGACCTTGATGTCGTCGAGGAGACCGCCCCACAGTTCCATTTCCCTACATGGTTTCGGATTGTAAGCGACGGAGTGCGTGAGGGAACTGGTCACCGTACCATTCGTGCATCTTGCGGCCCTTCAGACGCCATGGCGCGAGGATGTCGGGCAGTTTGCGAAGGATAGGGAAGGCGTCGGCACTATGAACGAGCCAATTGAGTCGATACCGGTGAACACGGAACGCCCAGGACTTACAGATAGTTACCGGGTTGACCGACGTGAGTGAAGTTGGCCAAAACGTCATAGATCTTGTGACTGTACACAATATGAGCACCATTCAAGACATCCAGTCCAATGCACGTACAGGTAAGGGTTATTTGTGATCCTGTGGACACGCTTGCCATACATGACAGTCATGACGATACTCGTCGTCTATCTATGTCGTCAGTTCTCCGGTCTACCAACGCCACAATCAAGGGCTACGCACATATCTCCGGATTACAGAGAACCAATGATTCTCCGGGACCTCGCCATTGGGACCTTCGACCTGAGGCTGGGTAACGCTTTTGTCACCATGCAATAGCAAGTCGTAGAGCAGGACTCTTGACTCCAAATCTTGCTGCGGACGGAGCTTTTTCGAGGGATTCGGACCGATAGTGCCCTGGAGACTCTTTCGCGCGGTCTGCCATAATAACATCAATACCATTTCAATCAGAACGCTGATGGAAATATTCCGGACCTTCCATTCTTTATCGTAGGGGAGGAAAACCATTCTCTGACCAGCACTCATGATGTCGTGCGCCACATGCGGCGCCGCCCGGCTCGAGTAGTAGTTGCTGCGTTTGACGAAGAGTTCATCGGCCGCGTCTGCGGTGTTGAGGACGACTACATCTTGCGGTCCGAGCTTGAGATGGAATATTTCGCCGTATTGTCTCGACCACTCCCGGAACTAGGGACGCGTCTGTCAGCATTAGAGTCCAGTCGTAACATTCATGTCATCCACAAACCTTCGGATACGGTCTGAGAACAGGGACCTGGAACAGGTTGCCGAAGAAAGGCACACCCTTGGGACCCGGAGGCAGGTTCTTGCGGACCGTGGCCCGCTTACCAAGGAATGCGAGCGCAGCACATCCTATCGCTACCAAGAGAGCAAACGCCTCTGTCGAGGAAATGAGAGATTGTGCCATCGCGAGCGTGTCGCGGAGGATTAAGGGGGACACTGCTGCGATAGCGCATTTATATCCCACTAACAGCGGATTTGAAGAGGGACCCCTCTATAAGCTTTCAATATACCGTATCGGAGAGCGGGGTGGCTACTGGGACGATCCTTGATAGTCGCATTGCGGTCTCTGGAATGGTGTTGACGGTCCCCAGAGACCTGCAGCGTCCGGAAAGCCCAGGCATATTACTGGAGTCAACCTGGATAGAGCCGCGAAATAAGGTGGATTGGAGTACATGGATGGTGGGTCGCCGCCGATGAAAGCCATACTCGAGTCAGTTTCTCCGTGAAATAGACTCCCGGAGACCGTGAGCGGTAGTACCGTTAACGGGCAAACATAGCGAATGCATTGGCAGTGGGTTCCGAGTACGCCCGCGTCAACCGGCGCGTTCTAACTACCGCAAAGGCCAGCTTAACACCATTGTTTTGTCTGTGGGTTTCTCTATGTCTACCATATAAGGCAACTTTTGTCAGCACATAGTTGCTTTGTGGCTGTGCTGCGGGAAGTGTGTGGGTCGCCTTGCTAAGATTCGAAGCTCGGCCTGTTATGTTATAAGTATTTCTCGTGATACGCCAGCGATGTCCACCTTCGTGTCTGCGCGAAATGCAGCCCTCTACGCCGCCAGAAGTAATGCTCATGAACCGTTCATCGACGGACGAAGGTCTCCAGGGACGATCATCGTCGCAGGACCAGGGCGTCCGTGTCGTTATCCCATCTCCGTTCGGAGTCACCTTACACGCCACAGTTACCCAAACGCCGACAACGGTAGATGGTGATCTGGAGTCCGCTCGAGGCACACTAAACGACAAAGAGTCTATTCCTGAAAAGCTAGACCCATCAAGTCCGGTACCACCAAAAGATCCGACCTCCGCATCACTGGAACCTCCCGACGGTGGCCTTCAAGCTTGGTTGACCGTTCTGGGAGCTGTTCTAGTCTCCTTGAGCACATTCGGGTACGGTAGCTGTCTACTAAACTGCATATTTGTATTTTGACGCCGCAATTAGTGTCGTAAATGCCTACGGCGCTTTTAGTGATTTCTACAAGACTAAATATTTGTCGAACTACTCTGCCACACTGGTCTCAATGATCGGAGCAGTGCAAGTATTCGTGTTGTATGGGCGTGAGTAAAGTCCTTTCTAGCCCCGTGAGCAATATCCCCAACACTTGCAGATTTTTAGTTGGATCTATCTCGGGTCCATTATTCGACGCATATGGGCCAAAATATATGATCCCGATCAGCGGCGCCATCGCTAGCTTTGCCTTATTCATGCTGTCCATCACGAAACCAGAGCAAATCTGGCAACAATTTCTTACCCAGTCTGTTCTCTTCAACATCGGTGCCGCCTTCGGATTCTTCCCTGCATTGGGCGTTGTCGCCCACTGGTTCAAGCGGAAAGCTGCGTACGCACTCGGATGTGTCATTGCAGGCGCCAGCGCCGGAGGCATTATCTTCCCTATTATGCTTCACAAGCTAGTCCCACGGATAGGTTTTGGTAAGATGCTCATTTACTACGTCGTTGCAATAAAGCTTAATTAGTTCCTCGACAGGATGGTCGGTTCGAGCGATCGCATTTATCGTTCTAGGCTGCTACAGCATTGCATCGGTGACCATTAAATCACGCCGCCCCCCCAAGCCCCTTCCGCCTCTCACGAGGATTATCGACTTCCGTGCTTTCACGGACATCCGTTTCGCACTGATGGCAATCGGGCTCTGGTTCAACATCCTCTCCGCGTTCAACCCTTTCTTCTATGTCGGCTTATATGGCATTGTGACGGCCGGCGAGAGTGCTGTGACTCCGTACTTGTTGGCGATCCTCTGTTCGACGAGCATTGCTGGGCGAGTCTTGCCCGGTATCGTGGCGGACAGGGTGGGAAGGTGAGCAGCCCCGATATAGGTTTGCTTTATCCCTCAAACTGAGTCGAGCTCTCTAGGTTTAACACCATCACTGTGGCCACTCTGGTCTCGGGTATTCTGTCCTTGGCCATGTGGTACACTGCAGATTCGCAAGCCGTCGTGATTGCCTTTGCTGCCCTGTACGGATTCGTTTCCGGCCCATGCTTCTCACTGATGCCTGTACGTCGTATTAATCTCCAGAGTATTGACTGATGCGAGCCTGAAATTGACGCATTCCCATAGGCATGCGTCACACAAATATCTCCCATCGAGAAAGTTGGTGCACGGATAGGGATGCTGTTCGGCTTCTTATCGACGGGTGCGCTCGCCGGCACGCCCATCGGCGGTGTCTTCATTAAAGTCGAGACGAGGGCAAACTTCCAGCACCTCATCCTGTACACGGTGAGTTTTCTTGCGTATTGGCCCTCGAGTTAGATTATAGATGCTGATTATGACGATTTGTGCAGGGTGTGCTCGGAATCACGGGCTCCGTGTTCCTCCTCGCCGCCAAGTTGAAGTGCAACCCAAGGTTGTTTGCGGTGGTTTAGATGAACCGCTGACGCCGTTAAATGATAGGCACGACAAGTTGATGCCATAGATCTTTTGCATGTTTCTCGCTGTCGCAAGTGTATTATAGCCGCAATTGCACTCATCATTAATGTGTGGAGTATATCGAGCACGTATTGCTAATCATCGTTTTTCTTGGCATTGTGTGAACAGATTGGCTCGATGCCGTATGCACGATGGTCAAAACGATGTACCGTTGTCTATCGTTGAGCACAGCTGCTACAAATCCAAGGCGGAGGATGAGTGAGAACATCGCGCCTGACCCACATATTATGACTCGTTTGAGCGCATTGCAAGGCGTTGCTTTACAGCTTGGCGAAGGAGCAATATGTTAGTACGCGTTCCAGACTCGATAAACGCCTGCGCATCCGCACAGGATGAATACCAAGTTGCGAGTTGTCTTACAGCGGACTAAGGTGGTTAGTTGGTGATTGGAGGATACTAATATAATAATATGAACGATTGTATCTATGAATTGATATGGACATGCAATGCTAAGATTGTTCAAGGACTTCAATAGCGTGAAGATAAACAAGTATTTAAATGTAATAGATGGAGGATGAAAGAATAGTGGCAGCAGATGCAGAAAGATAAAGTAAGATGATGGATTTATTGATTGACGTATACAGAAGATGCGTGTAAGTAGTTGTATTCCGGACGGACAAAGTCGAAATCGAGGTCTTGGTCAAGATGAAGATGTGGCACTGTGTGGCGACTTACCAAAAGAGGGCAAACAAAGAATAAAGACAAATAGTTGCAGAAAAATGAATTTCATTCTAACACCAGAGACCTTGCTAGTCGCGCTCAATAACGCGTCGGTACCGGATAGGAACCATTGCACCAACTTCACACTGGAGATGCGTCAATCACCATCGATGAGAAATGCAACAACGCGAGAACAACTGGAATTGGTTTTATGAATATAGTACACACGATTGCAAGTATGGTATTGTATTACAACGCGTCTAATTGTGACATTCTCAATGCATGCAACCTGATTACACGACGAAGCCCTGGATGAGATAATGTCAGAACTCTGCAAGACGCACGACTGATGATCAGGACTCACTCCATTAACGAGGATGTTCTGGCCGTTTATCCAGCCGGCTTCCGAAGAAGACAAGAACGCAACGATAGGGCTGATCTCGTCGGGCTGGCCGAGACGCTTCGAAGGGTTGAGGTTCGAGATGAACTGAATCTGCTGCTCCGTCTTGCCCTCGCGGAAGAGGGGCGTGTCGACGGGACCTGGCGAAATGGTGTTGACAGTGATGCCACGCGCACCGAGGTCCTTTGCCAGCACTCGAGAGATCTGCTCGACGGCAGCCTTCGAAGCGACGTATGCGAGCGCGTTGGGGAGGACGCCGGACGCTTTGGTGAGGGTTGATGAGAAGAAGATGACACGACCACCTAAGCCACAAAGGTTAGGAATGCGCAAAAGTAAAGTACCGCTCGTACGTACCTGCAGTCAACAGCGGTGCAGCCGCCTTGGTGAGGAAAAGCGGGCCTTTCACATTGATGTTGAAGTGGTCATCGAAATTCTTCTCATCCGTCTCCGCCAGCACCTTCGACGCCATGATACCCGCGTTCAAGACGAGGATATCAAGCTTGCCAAAATGCTTCATAGTCGCATCCAACAACGACTGCGCGCCCGCGATGGAAGACACATCGGCCTTTACACCGATGGCTTTGCCTGGCCCCTTTGAGTTGATCTCACCAATGACCTCGTCCGCTGCGGCCGAGTTCGAGACATAGTTCACAACGACGCTAGCGCCGTCCTTGGCGAGTCTTTTGGCGATGGAAGCGCCAATGGACCGGGAGGATCCAGTGACAATAGCAACGCGGCCGGCAAGAGACATTATGATGTTTTGGATGGGGTGGACTTTGGCGAGCGTCTAGGCTGATGGTTGCGGTGGAATTCCGTGTTCATCTCGGACAAGAGGAGATATATAAGCGCAATGGAGTTGCCGATAGCTCACGCAGGTCGAAGATCGATACAGCGCTCCGATATGTGGGTCGTCATTCAGTCACAGAATGGGAGGGCAATCCCCGAAGGCGATTGTCACTCGGATAGTACCTCCGAACTATCCGAGGGACAGTCGTCTTCGTCGTTGGCTCTGACCACCAGTGTCGAGGTCGTCGGCAACGTTCTCTACGATAATTTACCACGGCCAGTGCTACACAGTAGTGGCAAGCGCCTTGATGGAATGCCGGCTCTGTATGTGGGGATCTCGGATATGCTTGTGGGTCTGTGGCCACCTAGACTGCCCGGTCAAATGTCGCGTCCGTTGAAGATGACGCTCTCCATCCTAGAGCATAAATCTAGCTTTCCGAGACCTACGGGCATCATATAGGAACCATCGCGTGGAGGAATACGCGCTTCGCCGCTGTCTCGATGGAGGTCCATAGCGACAAGATCGGGTCCATTTCACGATACGTGCTATGGGCCAACAATGTCGCAATAAGTACGTAACCTGCTGTACCGACGTCTCATCTGTCTATAGCAGGCTTTGATATTTGTTCGCAATTAACTGAGTTGATTTTCTTACGATGTTGTCAATGGGGATCAACCCACACCTGTATAAGTGTCGCGTAAGTGGGTCCGCGCGCGCCTACGAAACAAGGGTGTGGAGATGCGGTACCGCTCTCATGGGGAGGGTTCACGTGTCGATGAACCAGGTACAACCGTCAATTTCGTCTAAGTTGCAGTGTCGGTAACTACACTGCACAGGTCTTCTCTCATGTCATCGCCAAAGGGTATGCCAACCCACGGCACACCCGGCGTTCTCGATCTCACCCAGAATCGACAATCACAACTATAAGTATGCGTTTGTTACGGAGTAGTGCTCCATCGGCCCCGCACCGTCCCTTTCTTTGAGGACTGGTTGACAGAGAAGCTTCTTCATAACTTATTCGAGTTCGGAAAAGAGACAGTAGAAACATGCGTTTCTCAACCTTGGCTTCTGCAGCCATCACGGGAGTTACTGCTACTCAGTTCGTGCACGCAGCTACTCATTATGATTATATTGTCGTAGGAGGTATGTAATCGGTTTCTAGACGCCACTGTCTTTTTTTTTTATTAAAATTATTAGGGGGTAATGCGGGAATTGTTGTTGCCGAGCGACTTACAGAGAACTCGAACATATCGGTTCTCGTCTTGGAGGCAGGAAATGACTACAACATTGACTTTAACGTTACGTGAGCATCAGAAGCTCCCATTCCTGTTACAGGAATCTAATATGACTCAATGTAGCGTGCCCGGATTAGACCTTACGGTCACTGGTGGTTCTATAGTTGACTGGAATTACACTACCGCTCCTCAGGTGAATTTGAATAACCGACAGGTAGCTTATCCTCGAGGATACATCCTTGGGGGATCCAGGTGTGTTGGTAATAAGTCTTCTTGGTGTGATCTGCTAAGCTTGATTGCTGGATAGTTCAACGAATTTCATGGCATACACTCGCGGCTCTGCGGCACCCTATGACCAATGGGCTGCGATTGGAAATGAAGGTTGGGGCTGGAGTGACGTCTACCCTTATTTTAAGAAGGTCGGTGCCTTCCTCAAAGTCCATGAAATCGTGATTTATTGACATCGCAATAGAGCTGTGAATTCACAGCACCCCTGGCCAACCAGTCATACATTCCTTACAACGCTTCCGTCTACGATGGCGAAGGACCCCTCCAAATCTCATTCGGACATTACATCGAACCTATTTCTGTCTATTTTGCCGAGGCACTCACCAACAAGACTGGTCCCAATTTGACAATGAAGGAGAGCAATGACGGATCACCTATCGGCGTTGCGTATCTGGCAACTACTGTGAACCCCGCCCACGAGACTCGCGATTCATCGTGGACGAGCTTCGGCATTGAAGCATCCAACCGATCGAACTTCCATGTGCTAACGCAGTCTCTGGCAACGCGGATCTTGTTCTCTGACCAAAAGGAGAATGGCGACTTGGTTGCCACTGGTGTAGAATACCAGGACCACACCGGTGCTACGCAGGCTGCCTACGCTGACAAGGAGGTTATCCTGACCGCCGGCGCGTTTGGTTCTCCACAATTGCTGATGGTCTCTGGAGTTGGCCCCTCGCAGCAACTGCAGGGTAATGGGATTGACGTCCTCGTTGATCTCCCTGGCGTCGGGCAGAATCTGCTTGACCATTTGTTCTTTGGCCCTGTGTACCAGGTTACCGACAATATCACCACGGCTGCGCAGTTTAGCACGAACGCCACTTTGTACCAGGACGACCTCAAGGAGTGGAAGTACGGTGAGGGCGAGCTCTCCGGCGCGATCTCGAGTATGAGCGGCTGGGAAAGGGTCCCTGATGACTTCTTGGATTCGATTGGCGCGACAGAGTTGAAGCTACTCCGATCGGACTGGAACCACCTCCAGCTCGAAGTCATTGTACGTTCATATTATCTGTTTACCGTTTCTTCTCTGACATCGTATATGGCTTATAGGCGAGTGGATCTGTTCCCAGCGGTCAGCCCGGCAACTATGTCACCCCCGGTGCTGTGCTCTCGTACCCGTTCTCTAAGGGCAATCTCACGATTGTGTCCAACTCCACGACGGTCAAGCCCATTGTTCAGCCCAACTGGCTCTCCTCCGAGATCGATCAGAAGTTGGCTGTCTGGGCGTTCAAGCAGGTCCGGGAGGTGATGCTATCAGACACCATGGCGCCCATTGTCCTCGGCGAAGCATACCCAGGCTTGGATAAGACCTCCGACGAGGATATCTTGGCTGCTATCCAGGCTGTCGCGCACCCGATTTACCAGGCCTCTGGTACTTGTGCCATGAAGGCTGAAGTGGACGGTGGTGTCGTGAACTCCAAGTTAGTCGTGTATGGCACGCAGAACGTCCGGGTTGCGGACGTGAGCATCTTCCCCATCATTCCTTCTGCTAACACCATGGCACCGGCGTACATGGTTGCGGAGAAGGCCGCCGACTTGATCAAGGCTGACCAGTGAGGGTCATGGGCTAATTTATCTATTCTTCGGCTTATTTATCTATTCTTCGGCTTATTTAATTAACACCATCACCACCACATCTCAACGCTCCCTTCGACATATCTATCTATCTATATTAGCAATCGTGTAGTATATACAACAAGTCACACTTATATCTGTACTGAAGTCTCTCGTCTGATGGTCAACGAAGGAAGAAGCTCAGGCTGGATTGAAGATGTTCCAAAGGTGACCTCCTCACTGGGCTGCGCACTAAAGGCTCGCGATGATAACATTTGTATAGTACATGTAGCTGCATCCGTTCGTTCTCAATCTAGGCATGGGCAATGCTTTAAGATGATGGTGACCCACAGTCTTGAATTGCCTTGGGCTGTTCTCGGACTGCGTCTCCAAGATGCGCGGGAACTGGTCCGTGCGCAGGCCAACTCTAATAAATACAGGATGGGTTCCAGCTCATTTCCTCATACTTACCTTGCGAGCGTATTCTCCTTCAGATACCTGGGAATACGGGCTACGGGAGACTTCCATAGCACGGCGACCCTGTCCTCAGAGGGAGCTCGTGGTTTGTATGGGCTTCGGCTCATGCACTTGCACAATATTTTCCAGACCTGCTTCGGCCCTCGGGCTGGGCAGGCTTTTTCTTTGTCGGTCCGGCATCCTAACCCTAACCTTAGCTCTACCTTAGGCGCCCTTGACCAATGATAGTTTTATACGGGGCGCTAATCCTCTGACCCACGTTCCGATGACACTGCCAGCCTTAATCAATCCCAGACTCTATATTGCAAGCAGACAGTGAAAGACCCTATTTCTTTGAGTGATTATGCTCACCGCCTGTATTCGCCCAGCGGATCGGACCTCCTCTTACGGTAGATATGTCTAACGGTGTATATGTCAAAAAATCATTCAAAAATAAATGTACTATTCCTCGCCGTCCTCATATTCAGTCTCATCTATCACTGTCTATATCTCCCTCCTCCTCTAAAGTACGACCAACCACGTTACATGTTTGCAGTTCTCTGAGAGGCTCCATCAGTCACTCACCACCGCTTGCACTTATGCGCCGTCGACACATAAGAAATTCAATCCAATGGTGATAGCGTGAATGGTGTGGAACGGTCATGCGCAGGATAGCATGACATCGAAGGTGTCGTAGCATACGGTGACTGTAGCTGTAGGTCGCGTCCGAGTCGAATGATGCGATTTCGCCTATGTGTCACTGAGGATCCGTATATGTCCGCCGCGGGATCGGAGTTGAACGCCAGGACTATAATCCAGCCTCGTCTAATGCATACAGGGAACCTAAGATGACTAGGCGGGTTTGAGTGAAAACCTTAGTAAGGTTCAGACGCAGGTGCGAGGCAATCCGCCTACGTAGGTACTATGCACACAGTCAGGCAGACTTATGTTTGTCAAAAGATTAAATAGGACATATGATACAGTGGCAGGGCAGGAGAGTGTTGAAAACGATACGGTCAAGATGAAATGGGTGTAAGCTACAGTGAACAATACGAGTATGAGGTCAGGAAGACGAGAAAATGAAAATCGTCCGAGTCGCCAACCTGGAAGATTCCTGCTCGACAGCGCTAGAGTCTGCTAGAGTCCTACAGACACCACCACTAATACAATAATTCGTCCGACCAAGTCCATGAGACAGTCGAGACACAATAGACCTCTTTGCAACCCACGAGTGCCCGCTTCCGTAAGATGGGGCTACACAATCACACTTCAGTTTTAGAGGTAGCACGCAAATCGACGAGAATTAGGATTCCATCCCACTATAATGTGTTAATGTTAGTAACCGTGCCTTGGAACGTATATAGGAGGACGCAGCGTACCACAGTGCCAGCAATCAAGGAGTTGCTCCGGGTCACTAAGATCATTATGATGAACAACTGCTCGCCGCAGCAATTTTGCACTCACTATTTTCGTTTAATCTGTAGCAACCTTTCATAGTTGTTCCCCCAAAACGCCACTAAAATGTGCATCAGTCAATCATGTCAACGCAAGACATGAACATGCGGACCCTCGTGATTAGGTTCGTAAACATCTGCTTCATTCTGAAGCGCAATTCAGTTACTGTGGCCCGTGGGAACAAGTCAATGACTTACACTATATGCGGCATCCGGTGTTATAGCACGCAGATATGAGATGGCACGACTAGACAAATCATATTGGGCTTTCTTCTCAACTGCCGTTGCATTCCAGTTCCAAGTGGAAATCAGAGTGATGTGATAGACAGAATCGCGCCACGCAGGGGTCACGCTGGTACTACCATCCCCTGGATACGATGTCGGCGGGCTCATAAGGAAGCGAAGACCAGGGGTCAAGTCATGGGATTTCAGCAGTGCCAAGAGAAGATCCGAGCGATTTTCAGCGGTCCGGAAGTTGGCTTTCGGTATGAGGCGCGACGCCAGTGCGAGATTGACACCAATGGCCTTAAGTAAATGTTGGTAAGCGAAGGGTGCAGTGGATGAACAGCAGAACATACAGCAGAATTATCGCCCGCAAACGTATTGAAGAATGTGCCCCAACTGGGGAATTGGAGTACAAGCAATGTCGCTCCTTCAATGCCGTCTTTCACGACTTGCTCGCCAAAAGCAATTAGTGGCGACATGGACGCATTGGCCCGAACAGTGTCCAAGTTCGGCGATATGTAGATGGCAGATTTGTCATCCACGAAGCCTCCCCAACCCTCTTCAGCCCACTTCAGGCCATTTTCGACAAGTACCGACCAAAGGCCGCTCGTAAGGGTGGCGTTGGAGTTTGTCCATTGCACCACATACACTTGCAGAGTTACAGGGGGTGATGCCAACGTCGTGCTCTCCAAAACAACGCCATAAGTGCCTCCACCACCTTAGATGCAGGGTCAAAATGGCATACAGCTGAGGTGCTGTCCGATTAGCACATACCGCCACGCAATGCAAAGAAAAGATCCTCGTTTTGGCAGGCATTCGCCACCCTCAGCTCGCCATCAGGAGTGACAACCTTGAATTGCAGCTGGGAGTACGAATCATGAGTACCACCGCCGCAGCTTCCGAAAGCGACCTACCACGCGATCGACACCCATGCCCATCGTGTTCGTCAGGGCACCATGACCGCCGCCCATAAGCCATCCACCCGACGTGCCGACACCTTTATCGCTACCTAACAGATCATATGCTTTCAGTCCGTTGATCGTACCGTAATACGATTTAGACAGACCTCCTACAAGAGTAATGTTATGTGCTTCTGCAAATTCATAGGCATCTCCCCATTGGATACCTGCCTGTCATGAACGAGTTAGGGCAGTCGATCACTGCCACCAGGCAGACGAAGACTCACCCCCATCGTAACGCCTGGGTACGGTCTCACACACCCTTCAGGAACAAATTGGGCATCGTACGATATCTTTGCAGCAGAGATCAGTGCATCACTTTGCAGATCAGGAAATAAACATACATTCTTCAGATTATGTGTCTATTTAAAAGGCCCAATCAGCACGTGGAAGGAATATGGTCTCGACTTAGTTCTCACCCATAGAGCCACAGACCCGGGTGCACTGCTGCGACCTTTGTAATCATGCTAACAAAAATCAGGCTTCACCCATGCGGCCGTGGCAAGGGTGCAAGGACGTACCCCAGTGTTTTTCACGATTATTGGTCTACCGGACTTTCTTGAGAAGTCGAAGGCAGCAGCAACATCGGCTGCTCTACGGACATCGATCTAAATCATGGTCTGAGCAGGGTGGCTGGCGTAGGGAGGACCATGCGCACATAGTGGTCCGATATACTTCCTAATTGACAAGTTTCGGACGAGGGCGGAGCTGGATTCAGAGGATCTTCCCAGTCAAGCAGGCACTGCTGCCCAGTAGCCTGACACGTCTCCCATTGCGTGTTGATGTAACCGCCGAGTGTGTCGAATCGGGAAGCTACTCGGCTCTGGGTGAGAAATTGGCAGAGAACTGAAAGTAGGGTACCTACTTTCGTTCAAGTAGTTTTTCTTTATTGACTCGCAGGTTGAGGACTTGAAATTGGACCAGCAAGGCTGAGCGAAAGGAACTCCGGCATATAGTCTACCTTCGACTCTGTCTGAGAGCTCCTTGAGCAAGTCAGTCTCTGACAGTCGGAGTTGCGCTACTTCAGTGGCTAGAGAGCCTTGAGCTAATGCGCAAAGCGTGAACAATGCGAAGGAGAGCATTGAGGGCTGAGTCTGTGTCCACAGCCACACACACAGTCGTCGTTTTAAAGAGCAGGATTCCGGAGGTAATTTCCGTATACCCGATGGAATGGAACCGAATCATCGTCAGAGACACGCTGTTCGTGTTGGTGATTCAGGTGTCAAGACGTGCGGTGCATTTGCGGCGTAGTTTCATGTCTGGAGATCCGAGAAGGCGGTTATATATGCCAAACCCGACTCGGGAGTCGTAGGATTTACTCCTCGCTGGTAATTATGCCCGTTATCCGGCTAGAGACGGCGACGCGGTGAACCATCGAAGACAAGTACTTACGAACATGCCTGAGAGCTCGCCGAATACGGCGCACTAAGGCAATGCCTGCAAGTTGGTCTTAAGGGAGCAACAGGAGCTGCGCCCCCTTGACTGTCTGACGACTTAGACGCCCGCCGAAGGCCTCTCGAACTCCATCAGCTGCATCCAGGGTGGATGCGACGGGCGCCTAAATCGCATATGAACTGTACACTCCATGTGAGCTCCGGGTTCGGCACAGCAGACATACGTATTGACCACACTTCGGGAGTTGCACTCTTTTGGACCCCGCAAAAGGTTGATCAGAAGGGATATCAAAATGGTTATATTTAGGAATACATTCTACTGGAGTTCTCCGTTTTTGATGTTTCGTGTTCCGCGCGCCACCGCCTTTTACAGTCCTCTCATTCTCGCCATCCACCATGGTGTTGTGCTGTCTCCGGGTACACTCTATTCAATTCTACATGATCTTGGCTCTCATATGAGACTCTGAACAACAAAATTGATCTCCATTTATCATCGTTATGATGCCAACAAGATGGCCACTTGTGAAATGTCAGTCAACTGGACCTCCCTGACTTCAAAGCCTCTTATTGTGTCCTCTCTGACTGCTGGCCTCAAGAAGTGATGTGAGTGGTTTGAGATATAGTGAAGGTACTCAAAGGTATTTTTTCATTAATTTTGTCAGCATGGTGGGGGATTGGGGACCTGGGTCAAGGTGCATCTGCAGCAGAAGTGGAGGGTCGAAAAACTAAAAGGAAGATGTTGATGTCAGTTGGGGATTGGCTCATTTGGGCTGTGTGTATCATCTATCTGACCTAAATGATGAAGTCTGAGTAGCATTAGGATGAGAGTAGCTGTGTCCTGCAGCAGATACAACCTGAATGTGTCAGTAAAACCCAATTCACCTTGCAAGGGAAAAGTCTTGAGGACCTTGAGACTGTCTTGCCATGACCTGACAAGGCAATTCCATGATATTTGGACCTTAGAAGTCCATGGCAAGGCCCATGGCAAGACCATTATAATGATCCGGGCATTCTCAGAGAATAGTTAGCCTTGCCGGGCCTTGCAAGGGCAGTTCGGAAATTTCCGACATGTTCCTCAGCTTGCATGATATTGGGGTTTGGGCACAATTTGTATCCTCTGTTTATGCTCTCATTCATCCCTCAAATGTACTGAACTATAGTCCAGCAAATTAGGGGACATGGTATGCAAAGTTTAAGGCTGGGTTGGGATGCAGAAACAGGTGCTATATATGCTGTCTGAGTACATAGTCCTGTGCCCCAAAGGCTATGACAAAAATAGAATATTTCTACACTCAGCTGTATTGTACACAAAAATACAGAGCTACTTGGGAATGATAAACACAATGTATGCCAACATTTTGCAGGTGGAATGGAACTGATATGTGGGATATAGCAGGTAGGGCAAGGCATACAGTGTAGGGTGTCCAACTACTAGGTCTCCAACAGTAGAGGGCTCAAAATACAATATTTTAAACAGTCTCAAAATGAGATGCCGAAGGTTATCTTTGCCATTACCTTCGCAAATACTTTTGCAAGGGTAAAAATAAATCTTTTGTGCCCATTTAAAGCAGTTACCACCATATAAGCTCTTGCAGCGCCTCAAAAGGGATTATCCTGGCAGGGGTCACATGATTTAAAGATCATATTTTTTGAAGTTGAAAAAGAATTACTACATCGGGCAATAGTTTGTTATATTTTGGCAAATTGCACCAGTTAATGCTGAAGATAACCTTTCCTATTCCATTTTGAGCTATGTCAAAATATCACATTTCGAGGTCTACAAAATGCATCCCTAAATATTATCTTTTCTATACCTCTTTTGATCAACCTTCTGCTAGGCCTAAAAGAGTGCAACTCCCGAAGTGCCAGTGCGCGACAGTCGCTCCCGTTGTCCAAATGATTAATCGAAGGAGAAAAATAATTGTATTGGACAAGCAGGGGCTTGAACCCTGGACCTCACGCAATCATACGAATGCAAAGCGTGCGCGCTACCACTGTGCCACATGCCCGTATATCTACTCAATATCGAATATATTATGATTCCCAGGCTAATCTTTTGCAGGTCTCTTTGGTCTCAGTGAGACAAAATATAAGACCAAGTCTATCACTTAAAGTGTCAAAGACGAATGTTACACAGATTTTTGTTTGTCATGTTGAAGGAAACGAGCTGTACGTACATGCCATGTAAAGTCTAACATAGGGCTATGCCCTGGAGACAATAAACCGGAACAAAAAAAAAAGCGTCAAAGACGGCATAAGATGTCCGAAAGCCTGTGTGAGGCAAGTCCCTCGCATTTTCCTGATGCTCGTTGCCTTGAGCGCTTGAGCACCTTTATAGTGGCGTACAAGTATTACTGTCGGCAAAATCCGATCTATCTGAACTCTAACTTCTAGGTCTTGCAGCCGTCCAGCTTTCTTGACCATGCAATGGCGAGTTTATCATCTTTCCTATTGAAGGACCGCAAGTTTGGAGAGCGGAAGACCAAGGAAGTGCGAATTGACAAGAACTTAGACACCATATTTCAATCAAATGTGAGTCCGTTCTGTCTTTACAAGGACGTTCCTGTATGACTGCCTTCTTTTCAGAAGGGAGCAGGGCCATCTCAGCTCTTGTCTGCTGTGAATTATACACACCCGAAAAGGAAATTCGACACTACTGCAACCCAAGCTAGCTCGACGAAGAAGGTCAAGCATGACAAACAGGCAATGGTTGGCTCTGCAGACAGTGATCAAGCACGCTTGAAGGGTCGCGGTAGACAACAAACAGAAGGGAGAGACTCCGAGAGCAGTTCTGATGAAGCAGGGTCGTCTGGCCGAGCCTCCGCTGAGAGGAGTCCCGGTCATCAGGATAGTGACGTTTCAGGCGGATCTGATGATGATAGCCAAGGTGACCCTTCCCGTCTTGTTCACGAATCTCTCCGAGGAGGCAAGAATCGGACGTTAGATATCCGTCAAAAGAAGAGTAAATACGCGCTCCCAGACGAGACATTGGAGGTGAAGGATCAGCGGACCATTTTCGTCGGGAATGTGCCTGCAGATGTAGCAAAACGTCGCGTGAGTTCCTTTACTACGTTGTATCACTGCGCGAGATGATCTAATCATCTATGTGTTACGACAGGGCTTGATGAAACAGCTCAGACGGCATCTGTTAAGTTTCGTCCCTACTGCAAAGATCGAGTCTACTCGTTGTAGGTCTGTGGCGTTCCAGGTCCCAACCGCGAAATTGCCTGTGTCAGATGATGAAGAGCAAGCAGGATCAAAAGGAAAAGACAAAGGAAAAGCCAAGAAGCAACCAAGGCAACATGAAGCGAAGCGAGCATCCTCCTGGCGAGATACAAAGGCTTCGAAGGAGGACGCAGAATTAACAAAGGACGAAAAGAAGTATTTGACGCCTCAGGACAAAAAGAAAATAGCCTTCATCCATCACGAACTCCACCCCGATGTCGACACTGTCAACGTCTATGTTGTCTTTGCGCACCCCGTGCCTGGTCCTAAAGCAGCAGAGACTATGGACCCGTTCGAAGCTGCTCGACTATCTGTTGAGCGTAGCAACGGCTCTATATTCTCTGACCACACTCTCAGGGTCGACAGCGTCGGGAAGGCGAAAGCGATCAGACCTGCAGGTGGCGCAGCCGAGGACCTCAAGTCCACTATTTTTGTCGGTAATATTGATTTCGCTTGCAAGGAGGAAGACCTGCGCGCTTTCTTTGAGGCGCTTATGACTACAGAACGAGGAGTTCCTACATCCGATCTCCATGGAGGCGATGATGACGGTGAACAGGCAGCGCGCCCGAAGACTTGGGTCACGCGTGTCCGGATCATCAGAGATAGGGATACGCAACTCGGTAAAGGGTTTGCGTACGTCCAGTTCTTGGTATGTATATCTGTCTTGCGTCACTGCGTGTCTAAACCCGGCCCGTCGCAGGATCGAGATTGCGCCGACGAAGTTCTGGGACTTGAAGAAAGTAAGCTCAAATTTGCTAAACGGAAACTGCGTGTTCAGCGCTGCAAATCCACTACCGGCAATGCTACCCCCGTTAAGACTGGTCGCCTAGAGCGCAGCGGAGAGCGTTCGCGAGCGCCCAGAATCGAAGCGAAACGCCCCGTGGATCTCGTCTCAGCTATCCCTAAAGGTAATCCGGCGTTGGGAGAGAAGATCGCACACCTGCCGAAGGAAGCCAGAAAACAAGCAAAAGCCTCTGATTCTGACAGAGTTGCTCGAAGATTGGCCAAGAAGAAGGCCCGTATCGCGCTGGTGCAAGGTGGGGTCAAAGCGCAAGTCACAGAGCGAGAAAGGATGCGGAAGCGACCCAGAGCTAAGCTAGGCTCAGCTCCAGGAAAGGAGTCCAAGAGAAAGAGAGTCAGAAGCGATAAGAGCGTATTCGAGAAAAACACAAAAAAGTAAACTACATGGGTGTTTTTGTATCTCGTTCCTCCTGTTTCGAGTGACCTTGATTACGATATCAGAGTCGATACGAGTGTGTCTCCATCATAGCCGTCCCGTAGATGAATACGGTGGGTTGTTACTGACAACACCACCAATACCGCCCTCGTAAATACCATCGATTGCCAGTTCCAGTGTTGGTGAAACGGTGGTAGCCTCCATAGCCCACAGCGCCACAGCCGCGGTGCTGTCCCTGGGATGAATATCAAGTCAACAAGGTAAGATATACACTCACTTTATTCCATTGTAGTTGAGAATACCTTCTTGCACCGGGAATTTGATCTGCGGTCTGAGCCAGAGCTGAGTTAGCGCTCGTATTGGGATGTACGTCTCCCCTTACCCTAGATTAGCGACTCTCTTTCCCATCATCCATCCATTCACGTAGAGGTAGACGCGATATGGCTGAATGCCGTTGTCGAAGTTGAACGAAATTGGGACGTCATAACCGCTCGGTATACTGAGATTGAATGTGGTGACGAAGAAACCAACGCCTGCCATAGCATTCGGTAGTCCTTGCGATAGGTCTCTGCTTGCCCAAGACGAGGTGTTGTATCCGGGTAGATGCCAGCCCTGACGTTCGCCAAAGAGTCCGCCTTCATTGAAGACGCCTCGTAACCTGTCCGGATAGCTGAGAAGGTCGAATAAGTACATCAATGGCACCGGCCAGAGGACTTCAGGCCTATGACATACTTGGTATATCCACCAATTTTGCCCTGGACCCGCCATTCACTGAAATTCCCAATGTCTAACTGGAAGCCTCGAACGCCGCGTGGTGACTTGGAGGCATCCGGTGTTTCTGGTAGCGTAGTCAAATAACCTCAAAAGAGTTGCGATGGTTCAGTGCACTAACCACCAGTCTCATTCAGACCCATATTGTCCTGTAGTATCTGATCAGTGGATAATTAAGGGTGGTACCATGACGAGTCTCACCTGCACGATAGTTATCACGTTATCCTGGTCAGGCAGTAAAGAGCCCTGAGGGAAGTAAAATTTGTCATCTGTTTCCTCCAAAATGTTCCTATCGTTCGTAGAGCTGAAGGTAGAAAATCAGGACGGTAAGCGACTGGCGCTCTTGATAGGTACTTACTTGCCGTAAGACGTGTTCAGGAAGTGATTATTCACCCAAACGCTAGCCGCGAAGGCTGTGTTGTAACTCATCGTGACAACATTACTCGCAGGCGCAAAGCAAACGGAGAACGAACCTTCTCCTCCGTTGATAGAGAGATTGACCCATTTCTCGTTGCCAGTCGCGTTGAAGTGCCCTCGCCACAGAACGATGTTTTCGCAGCTGTCCAACAGCTGGTTATCAGGCTTCGGATGTCACGTTAATGAGGGACTTACTATTCATAGTCGCACCCGTAAAGGATCCGCCCGTCCCCATAATACGGTGGGAAGGGAATATTTGTCGTAGTGTGATTCGCCAGAGTCCAATTAGCATCCAAGAAACTAGTCTGAATTTCGGGCAAGCTGTCGGCATACTTCCAGTTCGTCAAGGGAGGCACACTGATGCCGGCGATGACTTGCTTCGTCTCTAGTTGACCAACAAATCCACCAACAGATGATAGATCCGATGTTGCTTGCACATCCGCGGAGACAGGAACATCATTCCATGTGATCTCGTCGAGGTCCGGATGTGCAATCACGGTCAGTCTGACACCAGTTTCAAGGTCACCTCTTAAAGCCAGAGTGCGTCCATTAATCGTCGCATTTCGCACGAGATACGGCCCTCCGACAAGGATAGAGGTATTAGTGCCAAACTGCCAGTAGTTGGGGAAATCACCGCTGGTTCCTGGAATGACAGGCGACCAGAACGTGCCCGCCGTCACCGTATCCGCGAACAAAATCAACTGGGTAGTCGAGTCATACACAGTGACGAGGCCATTGATACCAGCCAAAAAGCCAATTGTAGTCTCCTGGTTGCTCTTGCACTCGAGCGCCACCCTCGAGTTTGACGCCTTGGGAAAAGGAGTGCCAGTAAATGTTATGGCAGCTTCATGCTCTTGGTTGGAATCGCCGTACAAGAAGAGAACGTCACGATCCCCAATTACACCCGCATACAACACGAAAGCAGTGGAGTAGAGCACTTTCGAAGAGGACCCGAAGGTGTAGTCGGTCACGATGACCTTGGACTGGCGACCACCTAGCGTGATATTCGGCACCGTCTGTGGTACGGTCAATGACCCAGCAGAGGTCTGGATGTCTAGCTTGAAGCTAGTCGTTGCCCTGCCGCATAGTCCACGTATAAACACTGCAGGAGAGACGATCACAGCACGGAAGACTCACATAGAGGTCGAATTCTCCTGTCTAACGATGTAAAACCCAGCGCCAGTGTCTGGATTTACAAGGTAAACAGCGAACGCAGCGGGGTTCGACACGGTCACAGCATCCGTGCTGCTGTTCCCTACCCAGTCGGTCTTGTAGAACTCGGGCGAGCTGCGAAGAAACAAGCCTTGACGTTTCAGTTCGGTGTACTTGTCGGTTAGGGTGCGGTTCTCCGCAATCGCGCTGCCGTAATCATATGAAGCTGTCGACGCCGATCAGTCCATTAGTAAATCCAAGAATCTGTTTAGACAAACGTACTGTAGACTCCGTGGAATGGCAAGGCACCCCAGGATGTACCACTAAGCATGGTTCAAACTATAGTGTAACACAACTGGAAACATTTGAGAACTTACCCGTAGACCATGTAGAAGCTGAGCAGCTTCGCATTCGACGCCCACAGGGTATGGTAGAACACGTTCTCAAAATCTGCCCCAGTGAGGACTCGGCATGATTCATAACCTTTAGTGCAGTCATTGAGTCATTTTACAGTTTTTCCAGGAAATGACAAGTACCTGGCGCGGTCGGTCCCCAAGCATCAAACGCCCCAGCTTGAAACTGTGAATAACAAGTCAATAGGGAACGCAGCGAACGAATGCCACATACTTCAGGGAAGTACCAAGGCTGACTTGGGTTCGTGTTTTCGTGATAGTCGTGCCAATTCGTGACAACAGGATTCCATACTTCCGGATTAGAGCAGTCGAATCTCTGTGGGTACGAATCCAAGCTTAAACAATTAAATTCGAAAAAAGAGCTTAGATCAGTGCTGATCGTATGGAAGCCATATAACGGAACATATACCCATATACATCGACTGCACCCTATTTAACAATGTGACGTTAGCTACTCATCATTCACCAGAATGAGTGAACGAGTCTTACAGTTCCATTGACAAAGTTCTTCCCCTCTCCAGGGTCGTTATATGTAAGGGGTACAACAATGGATGAATTGTGGTAATCGGCCTCCAGGTCAGCGAAGTAGCCAGCACCACCCGTAACGCCGTACTGGGTGTACTCGTTGTCTGTCCGATTATACATCAGAACCACGTGTTGGCATTTCTCATGAGACAATCACAATTTTCATGTTTTACGTACCGATTTGGATCGCTGTTTAATTGGTTCAGTAATACCATGCGTGAGTCGAGTTCAATTGGCACTCACTGGCAGTCAACCGGCATTACTCACCAATCACAGGACCTCCCTCGGTGACTTGATAATTAGTGGTTTCACTGATAATGCCATGAATGTAGTCTTGCCAGGAGGCGGTGTAGTCGCTCGCATTTGTTCTTAGCATACCAGCAACCTGCGAGGTCACCCAGTGCGCGATGCCTCCAGCCGTTGTCTCGGCGTTGATATAAGGGCCTGCGGATAGATTACTTAAAGGTCAGACATAATAGATATTATGTACCTGGACGCAAGACAATCCAGATGCCAGCCTCCTTCGCTGCGCCGAAGAGTGGCTGCAAAGCTCGGTAGTCGTCGAAATCAATTACTCCAGGGGAGGGATTGTTCAGGCCCCAGTGCGTGTAAACACTGATGCCGTTTAGTCCCGCAGCCTTTATTTTCTGGAGGATATCCGGCCACAGAAAGGGCACGGGTAAACGCCAAGTGTGGAACTCGCCAGAGCTTTTTACGGTGGTTCAGCTCAAGACAAAGTGAAAGATGGAGATGGTCTCAACTATAAGAAGATTCGCTGCCCGTTCAGAACAAGGCTGTAGTTATCCCATTGCACCACATCGGTGCGGCCATTGTTCGAGAGCTGCGGATACTGGCTTACAAGCGCAGCCTCCTTCACAGATCGCGCCGTCAGTTCAGAACTGTCAGTGAGAGGAACTCCATTGCGACGTGGTGTGATGTAGCTTGCGGGAGAGAAGAACGCTAAGGCAGACAAGAGACAAGCCACGATAAGCCATGCACCATGGACTGTCCTCTTCACTGTCGGTGCTTTCCTCGAGCAATCGGGCAGAGCGCACTCTGTGGAAGATGGCATGTCGTTTGCCCAGGACGTCTCAGTAGGCCAGCAGAGTTGGGACTCACGTTCGCGCTTTATTGCATCGTGCTCAAAAATGCCAATGGGGAGCTTTTCCCCCGCACCTGATTTACAGCTGTACTGAGAGAATGACGTTTTGCCGTCCATCGTGACCTTCATGGACATCCGCTCAACGCACCGAAGGGAAGGTCGGCGTGGTGGTGAGCAGGAACGAAAGGAGCCGGTCCGTCACAGATGTTCGCGACGGTCCGGTTGTATGGGAGTTCTGATATTATTTGTGATAAGGGACCCTTCCATAAGGCGTTCCACACAGCGGTAGACTGTGCTTCTGTCGTGTTGTGAGCAATTGCAGTTTCGGTGCCGTCGATGCATGATAAGCGAGTAGCGGGCGGCAGATCTGCGGAGTTCTTATACTGTGGAAGCGCAAGGTGAAGGCGTTGACCAAACCGTCCGACTTAGTCGACCGTAATTAAGGATATGTACACTACTACGATACAAGACGACAGGAAAGCAAGAGAGCAAGAGAGAAATCCAACCACTCTAGATGCGCGCAAAGGGTTACAGTAGACTATTTCTTTGTCTTCGTCTTTTTGGTCGCGCCATCTCCCTTACCCTCGATCTGCAGCATGAGAGACAGAGGTCAGCGAACAGACCGCTTACGCTTGCACCGCGACGGGCGTTCCATACCTTTCGCTTTGTTCCCTTCGCGTCCTTTGCTCCCTTGCCCTTCGTTGCCTCTTCCTTCTTGGGCGATGTCTTAGGCTTGACGTTGAAGAAACCATCCAGACGGCCTTGCTGTTTAGCGTTGAGATGTTTTTGCAGCTTCTCAGCGCCTTTCCGTACTCGATCCTCGCTAACGCGCGTTGCATTAGGAGACAGTCGAACGTAATGAAAAGCCACGCACTTAAAACCTTTCTCGGTCACGAGGAATTGGACTAGACCTTCCACGTCTGGACTTTGCCACTCAACCTTAATGACGCATAAGGTCGAGGCATCCTGAAATTACAGAATTCTGATTTACCTCGAGGTCATCCGCTGGAATTACATCAGGTTTGTGGAACAATTCCTTCGCCGCCTCCCAAGGGTAGTCCTCGGGCACATAGATACCGCCCTTTTTCTTCTTGCCCTCATCTTCCGCAGTTTCTTGCCTAGCGGCTGATCTGATAACCGAAACTATTAAGTGGAGGATAGACGCGGACCAAAAGTCCATAGCTTACTTTTTCCGCAACTCCTCAATAGCCCCTTCCAAGCCTCCATGCTCACGAACCAACTTCAGAGCGTTTTTTGGTCCGATACCCTTTATCGGTTCGAGATAGTCACAACCTAGCAATATGCAAAGGTCGACAAACTAGCGAAGTAACTTAGTAGGAGTGCTTCTGATATATTGGAGATGCATACCTGGGACATGTCCATTTCAAGACCTTCCAACGCCTTAGCTAGATTAATTTCGCTTATGGGCTGCTTCTTGGCTTCGGAGAATGTAAGATGCCGAAGGAGGATGGGAGCGTTGAATGTTAGGGTGTCCATGTCTTCAGATCCGGCAGCATATACCTGGTGTAGTCAGCTTAGAGATGGTCGAGGCCAAGGACCGGGGATGACTTACCTTGCCTCCGCGAGCAAGTTCGGCACATTGTGCTTCCGCCTCTGAGGGCGCCTGATGGAATGATCAGGACAAGACATCGGGAGAAAGATTCAAGCCTAACGCACAACTACGACAGGGATACCCATCAACTTCAACAACTTCCGACACTCTTCGTTGTGCTCCTTGGTGACTCGGACCTGACGGCGGGCGAACCTGTCCATCTCCTCCACAGTACCTGTGCCGGACCTGGGTCAGCATGTACAATGTGTTGATATCGTTACACATACCAGTCTCCTTAGCTTCTTCCCCCTCCTCCTTAGCTTCCTCTCGTCTCTCGAATCGTTTCGCAAGCTTGCCCGAGCAGAACTTTGCATTAGCGCCACACCCAAGACACCATGATACGTACCACCCCGGACTTCAGCTCTGGCGGCTTCCCATCAAATACATACGCAGGTTTGATACCATTCTCCACCATTCGAATGGTCCGATAAAAGAATCCCATCAGATGACTTGACTCAATTTATGAGCCATGTACCATGGCAAGAGATTCGAATGGACCTAACCTAGTTGTCTCTCCAGCGTCATTCGTGAGCATCTCTCCATCTCTTTGCCGCACGGCAATAAGGAACTGGTATATCGACATGGACGCGTCGATAGCTACCTTCCGCCCGAAGAGCGTCTTGATGTCGTGTTCCTAGGCCGAGAGTCGACTTCAGAGGTAGCATAATATATGATAAATCTAACCTTGATAGCATTGGGAGCATGTTCAGAAATCAGACCGTAGAGACCTTTGATACCCATATTAATGCCAACAAGTAATCGAGCAATCGCGACGCGAGGCAGCGCGAGGCGCGATGTGACACAATAGCGTGACCATAATGACTTCACGCGATCGTCACGCTGTATGGTTTTTTCGTATGATCATCGGCTCTGTGCACGGCACCGCAAATTTGTAATTCAGCGACAACTTTCCTTAGTCAATGAGCGTGTCTGGCAGTATGTCTGAAGAAGACCAAGACAGACCCAAAAAGAGGAGAAAGACGAGCAGTGCTTCGGAATCGTCGAACACTTTCTCGGACAGTTATACTGGTAAGATACAGCAGTGGAGATCCTCGTAGCGCTGAGCGTGTAGCTGAATCTCCCAGTAACAAGCTTGCCGCAGATTGCAGCTGAAGAAATCAACCTTGAGATAGCCTTGAGGCAGCGACTGGCCGCGGCCATCAACGGTCGTATAACTTGGGCGCTACTGTTGCAGGAATCGTTGAGCACAGAGCTAGAAAGTAGTTGAGTAATTTCCTCATTCCGACTTTTTCCTTTAACGTTGTTGCTTCCACTACAGGAGATGCGACGTCAGATTACAGAACAAGCGCTGTGGACGCTCTGCAGGCAATCGAGGTTCCCTGCGACGCATTGCTTTCGAGAGAACCGTTCCGTGTTACGCCGCCTCAAACTGCTGAACAGATACTCCGCACTCCGCCTGCAGCAGAATCATTGGTAGACTCTAGACGACGTGTGACCCGGAAAGGTCGTGTTTCTTACGCCCCAAGCAAACCCAAATGCCTATTTATTCGTCATAATGCGGACGCAGGTCCCGTACTAGCGAAGATACAATGCCCAGATTGTGGACGAGCAGACTTCCCGAATCTGCAGGGCTGCTTTAATCACTGTCTTCTGAAACACAAGAAACAGTATGGAAGCCACGACGAATGCATTCGACGTTGCGTTGTTGTTGTGCCTGAAGAAGAGATGGAATGGGTCTTGTCGAATGGTGTCGAGATCAATGGTGGCAATCTGCCGAGTTTGCGGAGGTTGTTCCAGATTGCTGTCAGTACAGCTGGGGATGTGATGGAGCAATCGGTTCACTCAGTCAAAATCGTCTCCGATGTGCCCCAAACTACGGAACAAAAGGATGTTGAGTCTAGTTCTAGCGTTCATCTAACCCGGACTCTAGGTTTACATAAGGACACACCGAGCTTAGCGCCCTTCCTTGGTAAAGCCCCGCAGAGGCGGTGTGTTAATGTCTACAACGAAGAGGAAGATGTGGATATACTAGGTGGCATTCAGCCAACTCTTCAGCAGCGGCGTCGCCCGCATGATTGGCACAAATCATATCAACATCGAAACCAAGCTAGACCGGAGCTCGATGTCGTTCTAGAAGTTCCGAATTCCGTCGCAGATCAACTGCTGGACAACTCATCCCGTCCTGCTCAAACAGTTCCGCTGGACGCTGCCGGTACGAGGTTCCATATCATGGCCCGAGTAATCATTGCGGATAGAAGTCTTTGGATACCAAAGGGTAAGGTCTTGTCGTCTAGGTCAAGGAAGCCGAGGGCTAACAATACCATAGAACGACGACCGTCGGCTCATCCATCCCACTCACACCGTTGGATGGTATCCATTGACTCACCGTCTTATGTACGTCTGTCCACTGTGTCCCTTCTTCGATCTAACATTCATGTCATCAGAGCTTGCATATATCCACCTTTCTGCAAAGGATGACTGTCAGCTGCGTCACCGAGGCTCCACCATCAACGCTCTTACACCCTATAACGATCTCTGAGCCGCCTTTCATAGTAAGAAGCACAACAGATAAGCCCTTTCTCGCACGTATCAAGCTAGAATGGGCAGGTGCTCAAAACCTGCCAATGGAAGTGGAACATTGGGTAGAGGTATGTCCTTCCTTGCCTCCTGTTGCCAGGAAGGGGGTTGACCGTGCATCTTTCCCCTCGTTTGGCTGGTAGCTGGAGGAATACAAGCATCATACTCCGATTCTTGGCGACGAGCATGTCTTGGACGTTGAATTGGATCGCGGTACTGAACTACTTCCCTTTCGGCAGATTCGGACGAATTCTAGCTTGAAAGATACGGATAACACCAATGAAGCCAGAACATACTGGAGAGGATCATTGTCAAAGGGCGCTGGCTTGTCGAGTAGGTCTTCATGTATCTCCGCAACGTCTTCATCCTACAACCGATCACTAGACTATGCCATTGCTCTAAAGACACTCCTGCATCGATTCCCTATGACGCACAAAGGTGAGGAGGCGATGCGATCTTTCTCTTAGTATAACGCTCAGATAGGAAAAGACGTGAAGGGTCGTACACGTCCCCAAGTTCCATATAGACTAGTCGCCAGTCCGCAACAGCTACAAACTTTGATATCAGGCCGTCGCAAAGCGATAGAGGTGCGTGGTCATTTGAATTCGTCATGCCTATGAAATCAAATACAATCACTGTCAGTGGGCGCGAGCGAGAGCTTTACAGGAGGCTTATCAGAACGAATTTGCGAACAAACAGGGATATATCACCCTGACAACACGTGACGTCTTTTGCTGGTTGGAAGATGAAGGTCATTTTCTGCGGCCTGCCGTCGTCGTGGATCAGAATACACAAGATGTCCTGGACAAGTCGAAGGAAGCAGTAATACCGCAAGATGTGTTCTGCTATGCGTGCGGGTTTTCCATCGGTCTTCATGAGCAATTGCTCGTGAAGTCAGAACTGACCAGAAATGGAACCGTTTGCACCATCGCGACCGGCCACGCAGATCGCATGCCTATATTCGACATTCGTTGGTTGCTTGACAAGGTGACAGCTTTACCTCCCCCTCCAGATAGGACACCTACGAATGTTAAGATACAGTCCGCTGATCTGGTGGCTGCTGCGGATGCCGCTATGACAATGTCGATATTCCGACTACTTGCTTCAAGGGGCCTCAGGGGTGGCAAGGACACTTATTCGAAACAGCCATTTGATCACACGAGACTTCCTTTAGAGCAACTGGGTGCCCACAAAAACGCAGTGGAGAAAAATCTAGCCGGCTCTGCTCTTCTAGCCGTCTTGTTGAAACCTTTAATCCGCCAACTCCTTGGCAACGCGATACGCTCAATGAAAAAACTGGACGAAATAGCCCCAGTTCAAAGCCAATGTCACGGGGCTGGTTCGCGATCAAGGAGGGTTCGTTGTCTCACACCTCTCCATGTCGTCCAGGGTCTAGGCACGAGTGCGCCATGCGGGATTGCCGAGAGTTCATCTCTACTTTTCGGCCGCTTGGGTGTTGGCTTCATGAATTCTAATACAGATTTATCTGCCCTGAAATTTGAGTTGGGCCCCGAAGAATCGGAAAACTGGGGCTTTTCGAAGCAAATCAAGGAGGAGGAGGACATTGAGCACGCCACTGGGTTATGAACGACAATTAAGAGTATATCATGATATCAAGAATAGGGGTTTCAATCGATGCACATACTGCTTTTGACTCGAGTCGATACGTCCCTGTACATCTGACAACAGTCGACCACACCCGTTTCGATGGAATCTAGGCAACGAAGATCCAATCGTCCCTGGCAGGAAGACGTGACCCCTGCCTATATTAATGAAGAAGCCCGACCTTAAATCGTCTGGTCATTAAATTGGACGCCGGGGCAAGAGGTGCACACGCGACTACACGCGATTGCAAGTCATGCTATTGTTTTTGGGTATGCGCTTCCAGATACTTCGCCTGTGCCCATGTGGTCATTCCATTCTTGTGCATCTAAGGAGCAGTCCAAAAGCAGCGCTCAGACTTACGAATATTGCGGCACAGAGTCAACGTGCGAGTGGTTTCCGTTTCGAGCGCCACATTGAATGACTTTCCGTAACGTCAAATCCCTATTTTTCAGCTCTAAATATTCACGGTCATACCACAAGTCTCGGGGCCCACCCCACAAAATCCCGGAGCTCGGCCTGGTCTCCAACTTCCCTCTATGGTTATTTAACTTGTCAATGTACTAAGTTATGTTGGGGTGCCCATATATAACAATCAGCCGGTCGTCACGGTTTACAAACCATCTCCAGTTTTCCTATCAATATCGATCGACTAGTGTGACCACTAGTTCCGATTTAACGTTACGGGAAGTCATGCATTATTCAATTGCATGCGTGCTCTAGCTGCCGTCGCTATCCGCGTGTGGACCACTCCGATATAAAACAATACGGACCCCGTAGGCCCTTGTGATCCAACCGAGCGCCAAGTGGTGAAATGCGCCCCCAGGTTAGCTTCTAAATTATCGGGCGCCCGGTGCGCTTCCTTTAGTCGTTGCAACCACTAGCATCTACAACTTCTACTACGCTATAATCTAAGAGGGCAGACTCCTGGTCGAGACAGAGCCCTCTCTAGCGAAGCAACCTCATATTCGTTGATCTCATCTCTCCCACAACCGTCAACTGTCGATAATCGGGTGGTTGGAACGCCCATGTCTACGCCCAGTGCTTCTAGTGACCCTGCTGCTGCTGCTCAGGCTTCAGCAGCCGCTGGGGCTTTGGCTGCTCTTAATCTTAACACTACACTCGGCGCAGACTTTTGCGGATTCGCAGTATCAACCATGTCAGGTCACTTCCACTAGAAATTATATTTCATAGCCTCATGGTCTTTCCAGTGTTCTAGGCATCCTCACGTCGCAGGTATTCACCTATTTCAAACGGTATCCTGCTGACAAGCCAGGTTATAAACTCCTAGTAATGCGGGTCTGCCTTATTAAATATTATCGTCTGATGAATATGAGTAGATTGCGACTTTGTGGTATAGTGCTATAAACATCGTCTGGAGGTCGCGTTACCATCCACACTTTCTAGGATACTTGAGATCGTGGATCAGTGCTTCATATCGCATCAAATGTATTTTTACAGCATTTCGTGCGTATGAATTGGATTTATTGGCCCAGTTCGTTCTGATGGCTCTCAGGAACTATGGCAATCCCTTGGTTCTGATAGATAAAATCGTCTGGTATGATATTGCAGAGTTTCGTCCATTCAGCTGCTTACAGCCGTTCGCCCTTAGGTCCCTAGTCGTGCAAGTCGAGATTGGTGTTTGTTTGCCACGAAATATCTGTCAATTATTTTCTGACCCGGAACTTACTTAGGCTTTCGTCGGGACAATAGTGAAGGCGTATGTCTCTTCCTTTGGTAGAAGCCAGGTATAACACTGACACCTCCGACAGCTGCTTCGCTATGCGCGTCTGGAGATGTACTTTTTTTATCTTCGCAAGCACCCACGAGTACTGACCACTAGAAGTCAGCGGTCATAATATTCCTGTCACCGGTCTAGTGGTGAGTATGGTCAGATCCATCACGATTAAATTGGACCCGATTGCCTTCTATAGCTCGTGCTCACTTGCGCGCAAATGGGTGCGCAGTATCCTCACTTACGTTCTAAGGGCGCACGGCTGACCTTGCTTTCCTTGTAGGCACTGCTACATGTAAGTTAGAGTGAATCATCCTTTGATCGAACATATTTTGACGTCGCATGTCTTTGCGCTGCGAAGTGTTTACCGTAAAGGCGTGAGTGCTTGTATCTCGATACGCGTATCTTGGCTGACTTGCGTGTTTTGCAGCTTCATGCTGGACTCTTTGATCCACTTATCAAAGTTAAAGGTAGACTCCATATAAACAGGTCCCCGTATTAGCGATAACGTTCTGCCAGGCTTTTGGAACACTGTCCCTTGCGCTCGGCGTCACAACGGACGCCGTCACTGCTATAGCTTTATGTTATTTCTTAGGGAGATTGAAAACAGGCTATTCAAAGTAAGCCGACAGTCGTCCATGCCACAGAACACATCCAAATGACATCTATTATCTCTCCAGCTCCGACTCTTTGGTTAATAGTCTATCGTTGTATGCCGTGAATACGGGGTTATTAACCAGGTACGCACACGTCAACGCCGACCATTCGTACGAAGTGCCAATATGTATGTCCTTGCTTGCAGTGCTTTCAGTCTGGCCACATTGATTCTGGTGAGCAACTGGGATAGTTGCCTTGGAAACAACGGGCTAAGACCCGAATCAGTACAATACCATGCCAGATAACTTCATCTTCATGGGCTTCTATTTTGTTGTAAGCAAGAGTAAGGCAGTAGTCACGCTCCGCCAAAGGGTGCTTATTAACAGTATTCTGCAGTGTATGCTGTGTCGTTTGTTGCAACGTGAGCCTTCGTCTATTGCTGCTTTCCGTTCTCTAATTTATTCCGTCCAGGTTGAATACGAGACGGACTGTCCGTGGTAAGGGAACGGACAGAGAGAGAACGGATCCAGTTAATACTTTTCATATGCTCACGAATCCTCGTTCCGAGGTTCACATCCGTTCTGCTCCTGAGGAGCACGCCATGAAGAAAGTGAGGATCAATGATAGATCATCAAATTGTATATCTGAGGATTTTCGCAGCTGTATCCGATCGGGGGCTTTGACGACAACATCAAGTCTGCCCCGGAGCAGCCGAGCAACGAAGTGGGTTACGTGCGATCGAACCTTTAATGCTGACTGAACCAATTTCAGTTCTGATGTAGCCTCAGGATTACGCAAAGGCCTGGTGAGATGATAGCAGGCTACATTTCTTGAAACTGGTTGAATTCGTATTGCTTGTAACCGCTCTGCTGGGGATCGGCTAGCCCAGTATGATGATTGTTGTCTATTGTTCCAGAGTTTTATGTTTGTATTAATACATCTATTTATCGTGGAGCACCCATGGCATTGATGGAGACCACACGTCACAGACATTACTGGATGCTCTCTCTGTCCCTCCCACGAAAGCTTCGGGCACAAGGGAGTTCGAGACGCACGCGCTTCCTTTTCGACTTAGAATTGGACACGTTAAGTACAGATGTGCCCGTGTTTCGTGTCGAGGGATGCATCGATGAGTCTTCGACCTTCCCATCATGGAGAGATTCGGACCTGATAGAGCTCGTTGCGCTGGAGCAGCAGGAGGGTTCACCCGACTTTTTTTGCAACAGGAAGTGAGTTTGTTTGTCTCACTGGGCGGTCCCAATGCCGCGATCTTGTCCTATCTAGTTTCTGATCAAGGATTCATTACATCGACGATAAGCAAATACCATTGAGTCTATTGCTGGTACCCACCTTTCGAACACTTATGATGGCGTCGTCAATGTCACTCCCTCTCGAGTTGGATAGATAGTAGCACCTGTTAGATGTGACCCAAAGTTGCGGAACATACATCATGGAAAGTAATCTCCTCTCAAGATCTCGGACTCGTTACAGGGTTTCTCTAAGCTCTCCTAATCAATCTGTGCGTCCAGTTATCTGGTTTCTCGCTTGCATCCATCGTCCGGTGCACATCGATGCCATGATGTATACTGCTACCCAGCTTGCGCGTATCTTCAACCTACAAGCTGCCAGTTAATAACATGATTATTCTAGAAATTCTAGATCTGCTAGATATAGAGCCACAACAAAGTGAAAGCGAGCGCTGAGACCGTTTGACAGCCTGCATAGACTTTAAAACTATTAAGGTCCACAAAGTGTTTCTGCCGATGCACGTGACGTACGCGTCAGTTACAGGAACTTGGTAACGAAGCGACCGGTGGCGCGTTATTAAGTACTGCGCCAACCTAGTACTGCACAGTACTGCATTTCATTCTTAATATTACAAAGGTCAGCAGTTTCCACATATGAAAGTAGCGGTTGTAGGCTCTGGGGTATCTGGGCTTGCTGCGACATGGGTACGCACTTGTGTCATCATTCTGAGTTCCGAAAGGACTCTGATCATTTCGTTTCAGCTCCTCAATGAGTACAGCGATCATGAGGTGCATCTATTTGAGGAAGAATTTAGGCCTGGTGGGCATGCCAATACAGTCGAGTTTGTGCAGCTTGGCAAGGAGCCTACGACTGTAGATACGTAAGTTCGCAATAAAATGGCTGTGATCTTGGTTGAACGAACTCAACTTTGCAATCTCCACTTGTAGGGGTTTTGCAAGTTGATTTAGTTTATTCTACTAGTCAGTCATTAAAACTTCAACAGATTGTCCTTAATCCAACCACTTACCCCAATTTCCTCCGATTCCTCAAAATGTGTTCGGGAGTGGAGATTCTGCCTACGGAGATGACATTCGCAGTGTCGCGCGATAATGGTGCTTTTGAATGGGCCGGAAATAACCTCATGACCGTGTTCTGTCAACCCTCCAGGCTCCTAGATCCCAACATGTGGAGGCTCATCTACGATGTCTTGAGGTTCAACGCCTGCGCGCGTAGGCTCATTATTGGGTGGAAAGACAAAAGAATCTCAAATGACCTTTCTATTGGTCAATATCTAGAAAATGAGGGTTACTCTGCCTCTTTCCGTGACAATTATCTCATAGTACGTATCGTCCGACTGCGTTCCATTTGTACAGCTTACACACGGACTTTGGCAAGCCAATGACAGCCGCGATCTGGAGTATGCCGCCAGATAAGTGCGCGATGGACTTTCCTGCCAGGACTTTGGTGCGACATCTTGACTCATATGACGTACGAAGTTCCTAACCTCACCTCGGTTGCTTAAAGATCCAATTTATGTACAATCATCACTTGCTTCAGCTGATAGGGAAACCTTCATGGCTGACAATTAAGGGGGGAAGGTATGCATCTCTTAGTACGTTTCTGTTCACCCAGTTGACCTCACGTAGTCACGCATACGTCAAGGCGATCCTTTCAAAACTACCGGAACACTGCCTGCACTTGGGTACGGGGATCAAATCAGTTGATATTCGTGAAGCCGGACCAAAGATACAGTTGCATACAAGCGACGGGCAACCCCACGAATTCGACCATGTCATTTTCGCTTGCCACTCTGACACGACGCTCAATATCCTGAATGCCGGTTCTGGTCCGACTGACGATGAACGAAGAATACTCAGCCGCTTCCAATGGAATAGGAATATTGCTGTGCTCCACTCAGATAAAGAGGCAAGTTTAGCTTCTCTGACATTGCTACCACATGTTCATAGTGTCCTTGCACACCATTCAGTTGATGCCCAGGGAACGGCTGGCTTGGTCATGCTGGAACGTGCTCTCCTCGAGCACCCAGGACAGGCACGGTAACGTGAAAGTGAACGAGGACCAGATCTCTCTGTAAGACGTGTGCTATTCCCCATGCGCGCGTTTGCTAACTTACACCGCTAGGACATGTAAGCATCTATCCGGAAGGTAGCTGACTTCCATTAACAGATTCATTCCTTAGATTGGATGAATGCACTACAGCATCTCTCGGAAGCAAAGCATGGTCCAGTCTTGGTAACCTTAAACCCTCCCCACGACCCGGATCCCAAGAACACGGTAGGGTGGTACAAGTATAGCCATCCAGTTTTGGACTCTGAAGTACGTCTGTCAGCCTCAACGAAGACATCTGTGCTTAACGTCAGTGTCATAGGCCGTTAAATCCCAGAATGAGATGAGAACTATTCAGGGCAAACGCGGCATATCCTTCGCAGGTGCATGGACACGATATGGTTTCCACGAAGACGGTTTCACGTCAGGCCTCCGTGCTGTCATCGACCATCTGAACGTCAACTCACCATTCGAACTCCGGGACCCTGACCGCGAGCCAATGTCTGTCAGGGCGGCAGCTATTTTCGACGTCCTGGAGCAGACCGGGTTCAAGGTGGCCGTGGGGTCATTGCTAGCATGCTGGCTCAGCGTTATCCGCTTCACCCTCAGTTTCGTGGTGGATCTGAGCCACGTAGACAATCCATCAAAGGTCAAAATAGAATGAAGAGCGTATTACTGATACATTCTAGACAAACATGAAGAGGCTGTACTAGATACATTGCTGCAGTCAGCCATAGGCGACATTCTCAGCCACACCGTCCTGGCGAATCGTAAATTACTGTAGTCCGTCAAAGAATTCTGATAAGAAAAGAAAGATTATACTTGACTATCTTTCATTCGGTATATCGAAGGTAACTTTGGTTTTCGGTGAGGAGTCGTCATCAGCTGGAGACGTCGGGGATGAGAGCGCTATGGACTCGCGTCGAGGTGAGAGTGGACCTCTAGGTGTGCTCGTCCCGCTGCGATCGTCTGCGAATCTGACGGACCGTGCAGGAGAGGCATCGCGGGAGGCAGCCGCAGAGCGCATCGACTGGATCCGAGAAAGCCGGGCAAAACGTCCGTCTGGGGTCCCTGGTCTTGTCGGTGTAGGGCTATTGTCATTCGTTTGAATACCTTCACCCAGATCGGAGAGGCTCGGCGTCTGGTTATGTGAGAGTATCTGCGGTTTAGCTAGTATGCCCTTCCGGCCAGGCGGTCGGTGCCGACTATTGCGAGAGGATGTGCCAGGCTTGCTTGGGCTTCTTGACTTAGAGCGAGGGCGTCTATCTGAGAAGGTCACGTGCGCATTAGATGCCTCGTCCTCACTGTGATCTGACATCCATCCCTCGTCCTCGGCATCGCCTTCGTCTTCCTCGTCGTCTCCATGACCATAACTGCTACTGCCTTCACCGTGAGGCAGAATGGCCTCCTCGGTGCGGTGTTCAGCATTCTGTACACTGTGCTCCGCAGCATGCAGCCCGTGGTGAAGGTTTTCTCCCGCTTTCTCTACTTCTTTGCCGACTTGATGTTGGGCCTGTCGTAGGCGATCCAAATGGCCTTCTACCGTTTGATGTACGGTATCGTGTCTCCCACGGTATAAAGATGTAAGCTTCTCCGCGTTAGATTCGAAAGCGTTTCTGACCACTTCGACCTCGACCTTGGAACACGATGCGTTAGACAACTTTGCAACATCATTGAAAAAAATAAATACCTCTTCGCCCGGTCCTGCTTTTCGTTCTATTATCTTATGCGGACCCTCCTTCCACTCGGCAACAATTTCGTCTCCATCGGGTGAATTTTCGTCCTTCATATCACCTCCCAGATCGCCCTCTGCGATTGTCTCTCCAGAACTCTGATCCTTTTCTCCTGCATGACGAACGTCGTGCGAGAGCCCGACGCTATCGTCAGCCGTGCTACTCTCCCGTCTACTCGCAGCCGACTTCTCGTCATCTATGGGAGTCGTTGCTTCACCTCTCTCCATAGTATTGTCTCTATTGATGATGATCCTTGCGTCACCCCTCTCCACTTTCCTAGTTTGATGTGTCCACTCCGGGGCGTTACTGAGCGTGTCTCTACGAGACCATGTTCGGGAGACAGTGTGAACACGCCGACCAAGAGAGAAGAAGGGGATGGAAAGACCGTGAACGGCTACGGAGCATAGCACCATGAATGCCACTATGGGCTGGATGGATGCTTGCAGAAGCTCATACTGATTTTGCGGAGCACCCTCTGGGCGAGGAAGCTGTTCCGCAGCCAAGGTTGAAATGAATATGGCGCCTAGAAATTGGAACAGTCAGGACCTGTTTACGATAACACAAACGCAGTAACATCGTTGAACAGACCGATGCCCATGGGACCGAAATGGCCGCTGAAAACAGCCTCCCTGAATGTCTTTACGTCCGGGATGAACTTGTATAGCGCAATCATGATGGGCAGTCGTCTGAGGAGTAAGATCAGGATGCCGATAACAATTAGTCGCCAGACACTGAGAGTCAGCTCTGTGTTCGAAAAGGCATCGAATGGCATCCAGGCGCCGACGAATACAAAGGCAGCCACGTTGAACAACAAGTCTACCACGGAACTGAACACCGAGTCTTCGGTCTGTTTATTGAAGAATCCATCCCAAGCGAAGGCAGTTCCGCAGGAGAAAGCGGCCAGAAGGTCGTCAGTTCCAAGCAGCGTACAGACACCGATGGTTAATATGGCCAGGGAGACATATTGTGCAACGTAAGACTGGCGGTCAATGAGATCTTTGCGTTCGCAAAATTTCATTAGATGGCGGAAGGTCCAGCCAATTATTGCACCCAAGACGATGCCAAGGATGACTTGGTCTGCGGCACCGCTGTCAGCTGAACGTCATAACACGGAAGATGGGAAACTCACATAACCAAAGCAGTAAGAACCAATCAGATATAGCCCGTCCGGTAGATTTGTCAAGGATGAGGTAAAGTGAGATATACAAGAACGGAAACGCAGCACCGTCATTACAGCCGCTCTCGGCCGCAAGGAGATGTCGAAGGTGAGCAGGGACATGCTTGTCTGCATATTTACCACCCACGACAGCTGCTGCTAAGATAGGATCTGTAGGGGTGAGGCAGGCAGCGACGGCAAGAGATGAAAGGAAATTGAGTCCTGGAATGAGCGCATAAATGAGGCCCGCACATACAAACCAGCCCTAGACCGTGTTAGTCTGCTCTAGCTCCCTCGCCAATCAAGCAGGACTCACCCATGTCATGCAAGGGAATAACAGAAAAAACAAACTCTTCCAATGTCTCGCCATGTATGCTTTCGGCAGCTCAACTCCGATGGCGAAGACTCCGATCGCTAGGACAACCCGCGTGAATTCGAGAGTGATGCTGTTCGTGACTTCATCCGTAGCACCTCCCCAATGCCTAGGGTCGAATACACCGGCGCCATAGGGTCCTGGCAATGTGAGTCCAGGAAGTGGAGATTGTGAGGCAAGGACACACACCGATTATAACGCCAAAAACAAATGCTACGCATGCCTCTCCGATGTAAAGCTACACTCCAACATGTCAGAGATAGAACAAATATCTGGAGGGGTATGCATCCCGCCTTTTCACGAATAAGCAGCGAGAACATGCCAAACTTCATAGACAACCGTCGTCAACCAGACCAAGTCATAATTACGATCGTTGGCACTCACAATAACAACGAAACCGCCCAATAGAGCATAGGCTACATGTGGGATCGTTACTGAAAACTAGACCAGTCTTCCTCAACATCCGCCTGTCCGAACCGTCCGAACTGTGGCACTCACCGGATGGAAGACCACCATCGTCTACTCATGAAACGTCCAGTGTCAGGAAACTCTGTGTGCGTGTCGTCGTCGTGTGTCGTCGTCGTTAAAGAGGAGAGGGAACTGAAGATACGCGGCGGTGGGTCAAGAAGATAAGAGTGTTCTGAGTTCTTGGCCAGGCTAAGCAGTGCCGAGCGGGTAGGTCTAAGGGAGTCTTGACGGATCGAACCTTCGATTACGGACCGACCCACAACGCCTAATCATTACCTCGCGCAATGGCGACGATACAAGTTATGGCCTATACACCGGATGCTGCGATGTAGGAAATGAATGACTGAAGTCCGACAACCCTTATATTCGGTACCAAAATAACGTTCGGACCTCATCAGAGTGGGTTATTACCGCCGCGTCACGCGTCCCTCTCTTGTCATTTGGGGGAACACGTTTTCCAGGAGCTTCGTGTCTTCTCTCTGTCTCAGATCCTGCGACTTTGCTGCATATTGAGCGCGCTGACCACCCTCGAATGGGCAGAGAATCTCTGCAATGGCGCATATACCGCACTCATCGCCGGATGAGCAATGTCAAACTGTGCAGATCGGTATTGCCTTCTGAAAGCTGCCTGTGGCCATTACTGACTACAAACACGTTTATTCCTGCGTCGTAGTGGTCCGTTGATGTACATGCCGAAATCCGCGAGTCAGGTGCGAGAAATCATTTCGAGTTCACAGGAGCACTTTGTAATGCAAAGCTAGGCACTCGTGTATGTCCATTGGGAAGAGGAAAGGAAGTAGCAAATCAGTGAGCGAGAATGGCTGGACGGCTACTCTCCTGGTTGTTGCTAAGCTCTCGATCTGTGAATATTGAATACAGGACTGTACCAGAGGTTCAGTTATTTATACATTAGGTCACATCTTTTCATGCCTCGTACTCGGTTTCGCCCGCTAATACTATCACTGCCGTCCCAACCGGCTCTATAAACAGGACAAACTCGGCGAATGACTGTCCCCGTCCAAGATAACAAACGCTGGACGACACGTGTTCTGTCAGATGAGGAATCCAAATGGCTGGCAGATTGCACAAAACCACCCACAACTCAAGACAATTTGCGTCCTTGCGCACAAGACCTCAGGGAGAACAACTGAACTATGTCGAAATTGATCATATACGACTGATGCTCCTTTAGGTCCAGGCTCCAGGCCTCTTGCTTCGGAAGCTCTCTTCGATTCTCGCACAACAATTTGAGGCTTTTTCTCCCTCTTTCTTGGGAAATATCTCGCGGACTTCCGCTTCGCTGTCCGTTGTGTCGGTATCGCCCAGCGACAGTGCAACAAGCTAGCATAAAGCAAGTTCACTGTCTTCGGAATTGGTGCCTTACGATTCGTAGCCGTACCCAGTACTCGGAATTGCAGACACACCTAAGACTCGGATCCATCCCAACATCAGCTCTTCTCTCTTGAGCGACTCTATCACACTGCTGTAGCTATCACTTGAGGCCAGACACAAGTATTCACAGCAACAGTCTTCCGGTATGCAAGTTAGGCTTTCACTTCTGTTTCCTGTGGTCATATGGGACGCAAGTCGACTCATAGATGTTATCCTGCGCTTCTCATTTGCCCAGAATGTACTTTCCCTGATTACACCCCTTCTCACAGGCTTGTCTGGCATCCATTCGAAGGACGTCTTCTTACTGGCGCTTAACGCTCGTCTTTTAGAAGAACTTTAGCTATAGAACGACATCATCCCCTTTTGACGCACGTTTTCTTGTCGTCCGGACATAATACTGTCGATCCCGTCTGGATGTGCTCGAGTTCTGAGCATCTTTGGCCTGGCCATTAGCATATCAGCGCTATGCACCATTACCGTCATTTTTTGTCATCGTCCGACAAAAGTCCTGCCGACAAGACTGCACCGCACCCACCTTGTCTTCATATAGCTCCCCACGAGACAGCACATTAACTTTCTGAGTGGCGCACACAGCATTTCCTACGTCGCTGGCATCATAGCTCATACATATTATGAACTACTTCTTTGGGAGATCTACTCCGATTGCAACTACGGGCACCCGAATGGCGCACAAGTCTATCTTACTGTCTATGATATCGACGATCATCTCCGAGGACCGAGGTTGTCACAACCCGCTGGTTTCATGGCTTATTTTCCTCTGAAGGGAAGTGCCCTGGCGACATGTACTGATGTCCTACTGTTAGACTTTCCGTTCGCACTGTCCCCAGTGAGGCAAAACTGACAATCCCGGACACCATGACACTGGGCTACATGTTCGCCCACCTGCTTCTGAGACTCGCGTTCTCGACCATCTATCTTCAAGCTTCTTTTGCCTGAAAATGTCACGCTGATCTTGTTCATAGGAATATATCATGGCGAAAGACATACAAAAATATTATGCTCGTACAACGTGGAATAAAAAGGAGAAAGACGTAAAATTGTGACGGTCATGAGGTCGTCATGTCCAAAGAAGCAACGTATCCTTCACATCCTGTTGGACGACCTACTATGTCTTCCACTCCGGGAGATAGCCTCTCTTCGAGCGAGCGATGAAGCTGAAGGAGGCGGTCCCGACTGTTGGGAACTGTACCGAGAAACTGGAGTCGGTGGCAAAGGATGGGAGTATTCATATTCTCGAAGCCGGTTCTCATTCAACTTTGCGCTCACGCTAGCCAGCTTCGGGGACGGGAGGTTGTACATCTGCGCATGTGTTGACGTCGACTTGGTCAAGAGAGGTGTTCGAACGTGCTCCCGATGCATAGGCAGGGGCATGGTAGCTGCTTTCTGCGGGACTGGGCGAGGCGCAATACTAACAGCCCGTCTGTCGTCTCTTGGACTGCTTCGCGAGTGCTCGTCATCGTCTCTGGAGTTACTTCGCGTGTGGGTCGGTGTGCGTTTGGCAGGAGGCGGAGGAGCAGGCCTCAGCGGAACCAAGCGCTGTGCACCCGCGGTGCCTGCTCGTAATGTTCCGTAGCGATCCCGGTCTGTGCTAGTGTGCTGCATCGTGTGATGCCAGGAGTGATCGTGTCTGGGCGGGCTTGGTCTGACTTCGGATGACGGCTCTCGACTGTGACTTCTGGTTCCAGATGGCTCTTGACTGTGGCTACGAGAGGGCGTCCGGTACTCTTTCATGGACTGCGTCTTGTGGGGGGGCTCCCGCTCCCTGAACCACTCCTGCGACTGCCGGGTGGACCCATAGTTAACCGGCAGGGACTGGGTGGTGTCATGTCTTTTCTTCAGGGTATTGGGCCGGGTGTATTGTGTCTGCGGATGACTTTCGTAAGTCCTAAATCCGTCGAATAGACAATGCATCACTTACCTCCACAGAGTGCCCATCCCTCTTTACGTCAGTGGAACGTATTGGAGACGAAGCAGAAGGCTTCTACACAGGGGGCAATCAGTCGAGTTATCCCGTCACGAACCACTATTCACGTACTTCGGGACTGCGTTTCGCCGGTTCATCTCTCGCCAAGGGTATGGCATGCAACACAGGGTATAGCTTACAATTCTGTCAAATGGCAGGTGGTTTGCACGGGGAACTTTGACGCCTCCGATCCGTAAGCATCAGGGTAACGTACCTCGCCGAGCTTCCCCGCTGCCTCTCCACCCGTTCTCGATTCCGTGCGCAATTTCGGGAGTCTGGGTCTCTGAATCTGAGTGGCGGACATGGTGAATGTGCTGGCGATGGTGGACTGCTGAAGGAAGTGCGTGTACGTGCGAGTCAATAAAGGAACGCAATGGACAAACGACAAAAGTGACGACTCGCAGCAGCTCGCAATGCGGCTGACACCCTGTTGTGCAGCAAGTGGCCCGCGGATCGCGTCTAGTGCATCGATGTATTTAAGTCCGGACTGTCGCCGAACAGGTACCTGCACTAACTCCAGCAGCCAACCTCAACGGGCGGAATAGAGACATAGACACCTCAATAGCTCTCCAATAGATACCACTCCCCATTAGATAGAACTTGTCCCCGAACCTTCTAACTTAACTCAGAGTCACACGCATAATCAAAGTTGCAAACGTTATGTGCACGGGGCACCGACGTTAAGCCATGCAGTAACACGATCCAGCGGAAGTAATTCATAGAAGACAGTCGTACAGCCTCGCATTTAGATGTCCCTGGCATTAAATAGCGCTGGGTTATCGTAGACCCTCCGCCAGCCCGCCCAGTCCTCTCGTGTCGTTGTGCATCCCATTTATCTGCCAGAGCCCAAAGGTGAAACGATTATAAGCGAGAAGCACGGAAAGATAAAAGGATATTGCGGAGCCCCGGTGCACGAGCTGGCATGCACACCGAACGAACAGAGCGGAAGACGAAGTCTCACGTTCATTAGAGCCTTATTCGTACTCGGAAGAAACGTAGATAGCATTAGATGGTTCCGGGATTCAGTAACGCAGGGTTGTAATAAATCCTCCGGACCCACCGTCGCCGCCGCGTGCGCCCCTTCCACTCGAGTGGCACAGGGCGGGGGTCCTGCCACGCGTCGTTCGTGTACACCCAGCCGTCTGCAAGTTTACAATGAAATCATAAGTTTGCCAATGTCAGATAATGCGTTTAGGGGCGCGAGTTTGTAGGATCATGAGTTCCGTTTTGCGTCCGAGTGGGCGTGCAGAACAGAAAGACAAGGCGCATGGGGGATAAGGATAGGAAGAAAGACGAAGAGAGTCAGAACTATATCGGAAGAAAGGAATGAGCGAGTCTCACGTTCATCAGCCCCAGCCGGCGCCCACAAGGCCTGCATGTCCGGGCGCCAGTCCTCCGTCTCCACGAATGCCCAGCCTGGCGTGAGCGAGAACGTGAGATTGCTGCTACACGCGTGTTAGCACGGTTCGCGGGTTCAATATGAATGTGGACAAAGATTTGGCAGATATGTGGAATTTCAGGAGATGAGGGTGAGATATGAAGAGAATTGGATGAGACGTGGAAGGAATCGGATGAGATGGTAGGAGGGGGAACTCGAAACACGAACCTAACATCCCCACTCCCGTCGGGCTGCACACCGCCCCACCCATCTCTACCCCTAGTCCATGCGCTTCGTTCACCGGCTTTCAGGTTCGCCTTGCTCCAGGAGCCATGTCCTTCTTCGGTGCTGGGACTGGAGGACGAGGAAGGTACCCACCGCTCGTTCTCCCAAAGCTCGACATCCCGGAGTTCACTCCGCCAGTGCCGATCTTCGAGCCGATCGTCATCTAGAGCGCGGAAGAATCGTGTATAGACTTGTTTGCGCGCTTTGAGCAGATTTGATATAAGGGGTGTAGAGGGGGAGGAAGAAAAGAGTGATATCATGAGAGGGTAGATGTGCACTCGCACGAAGGGATGCGTCAAGGCGAATGGTGTTAGGCCGAGGCCCAAGAATGTAGGTCTCAGCGGAAGTAAACTGATTAGTGGGAGTAACAGGAGGAATGAAACTACGACGACGTTGAGGAGGTACATGGTGTAGGGAGTGGAGTAGGTGAGGTGCGGAACGGCAGGGTAGATGAAGTCGTGTAGGTCTGAACTGCACTGGTGTGAATACAACCAGGAGAGGGAGGTGGAACATAGAGCTTACACGAAGCCCATGAGGTTCTGAATGGCCTGCAGGTTTGCGAGCCAGTCGACGCTGCCCTCTCCGGCGGCTGCGGGTGGTGCAGGGGTGACTGCTGGATCGGCGTCATATCCTAGTGAAGGGGATGATTTCCGATAAGGATGGTTGGTGAGGAGGATACCCATGAGGATGATGTGGGGTAAGAGCAGGATGAGATGAGGGAAGTAGCCTTTCCAGACACAATAAGTATGCAATACAAGGGAATATATGGTGCGACCGGGACTCGCGATCCTTAGTCTGCAGGGAGGCATACTGACACAAGAAGGCATAGCCGCACATCCACGCCCCCGTAAACTGCCAGCCTTTCCGCCACATCACCACCTCCTCAATCCTATCCTCCAGCCAGAATATTGGCCCACTCTTGGAGACAAACCGTCGGAAGTTCACCGACGTAATCGGGATAGACAGAGGGTCGCGTGTCGTCAGTAGTTGACCTTGAGGAGCATTTCGAGGAGTCGCTGGGGATGCCGGGATAGACGAAAGCAATATCTGAGACAAGTTGAAAGCAGGTCCTCCGAGCCCCTTGGTCGGGAAAGTGGCTTGGATAGTGGAGAGAGGAGAGAGCACCGGCGACGATTCGGGATGAGGGAGGGAAGTAGTTATCCTGGCCGCTGGTCGCATATCGGACGATAAAGATACATTTGATTGTAGTCTTGTTGCATAACGCGGTATTTCGACGTAGTCAAGGGTCGCCATGGACAAGCCTCGCTAGACAGAAGCTGTCTTCTACAATAATAAATTAAAATATACGGAGGTCCAACAACGCACGTGCTTCTCCCACTTACCGCCGGCTCGCTTACTTGGCTCTAACCCTCATCGGATGAGCGGCATCCGCCTCTGAACCTAGACTACATGTCCTCCGTGCGCAAAAGACTTCCTTTCGCATCGACAAACTCGCCGGATGATGATGGACACATCTTAGACGATCAAGGTACGATCTCACTCTACTTGGACAGCACTCTAACTGTGATGCGAGGAATTTAAGTCCAAATATTGAACTGTGTTTACCCTTTGCAGAGCAAGATGAGATGATCAAAGACTTAAGGCGGAGAAATATACAACAGAGGCATGATTACACTATCGGCCTCAGATTCCTGGTCGGGCTGTCGTACATCCTGTGAGCCTGATAACCAACTGTGGAAATCATCTTAGACGCTGAGCGTTGAGCTGCCGTTGCCATTTTCCAGACACGCAATATCCCTCTTCTCCACCTTCCCCACACCCCTTCACGCCCTTCTCACCTCGTCCTCCCAGACGCTACCGCCGCCCCTCCCACTTTTCCCCATATTCACCCTCGCATCGATTCTCATTCACTCCACACTTATCGTGCACCTTACACCCTCCATGAACCTCATCTCCCCCACGCGCACACTCACCTTTCTACCAATGCCATTCAGCGTGTTCATCCCCCAGATCCTCTACTGCCCGCATAAGATCCTCGCGATTGCCACTGCGCCTGCGATCGCGCTCGCGGGTCTGTGTAAGCTTGCTGGGTACTCAGATTGGACTACGGTAGGATGGTGGTGCACGTCGCTGGTGTTGGTTGGGGTCGTCAAGGTCGTCGAGGGGTGGATGGGAGATGCGGAGGAGGATGTCAAGAGGCTCGAGAGGATGAAGTATAATTATCGCGGAGCATAAGCGCTCGTTGACGATGGATCGAGTCAGAGCACTGTGATACACGTCCCCGGCATGTTCTCATAAATCTTTTCCTGCTCGCTTATACCTCTCACTTTTCAATCCCGAATGTAGCTCTATTGTTGTATAATATATCTGCTATATGCACTCTTCTGACTCTAAATCTAGCTACTGATTTCCTGCTTTACTCCGAGACTAGATTACAAGTTTAGCACGCACCCAGGGGTTTCTCTCCTCCGAGTGAGATAGTTATCAGATAACCTTGCTACTCGCCACGGTAAGAACGCAGCAGGGGCTCTGAACATTTTCTATAATATTGTAAGATATAAGCGGCGTTCTCTTATCACTAGCTTTGCACGGTTGCGAAACCCGAGCTCGGAAGGAATCGACTGGACATTGATTCGCCCGGGGATTGCCGAGCGTTGCGTGGCTGTGTGACTGCGGGGCAAGGCGCAATCTCCTTCGTATGATGCATTATGCATTAGGACCAATGCCCGCCTTTGTGATGTCCGTCCTGCAAACCAACACAAGTGTTCTTGTATGGATATACCCCCTCAAAAACCACAGGCTACTCCGCCAAGTTGCACCTTGAAGGTCCGCCAGTGTTTCACTTGCCAGATCACAGAAATTTGGGCAATCATCTGCGGGTCCACTCTACTACAGACGAGCTGCACTCGTGAACTGTGTCGTGATACGACAATGTGACAATATTCTATAGTAAGTCTTGGTCCATACTGTAGAACTCGATTCAAGTCTGACACTCCTAAGATTAGCGGTGCTGTAGCGTGACTATTTTGCAGTTGCGTGCTCATGTTCCCGGGTTGCCCCCGTCAATCTCAGACGAATGAAGTCCTCTAGAACAATTGGACTGTGTAGAACTCAAGCGTGGCTTTCCTCTTCACTCTTCACTTGTGATAGAGGTGAAGAGGAATATTATTAGACTGGACCTCCAGCTCCGCCGATCCAGCGATCGACGCGGTTCGACGCGACCGCCTCCTGCGTCGTTGCCAGTTATTCGCGTCAAGCTGTATTCTACCTCGACATAAAATGTTCACTGTGGATGGCGGGGGCGGCCTTGCCCTTCCGGACTTTGTTTGTACTATTCTGCCCCAAGTCAGCCTCGAATGCGACTGCGAGTTCAGCTCGCGTTGCTGACATAAGGGCGAGTGGCTGGCATCGACGATGCCGACGACGATGGCGGACAGTCGAACTGACAGCTTCGATCGGGTATAAAAGGCGGGGTCCAACTCGAACCGTCCCCCCTATCTACTTGAACTTTCACGTTGTACACAGAGAAATCATGTCCTCGCTTTACAGCAGCCTCACCGACTTCGCCTGGCTTAGTCGCTTGGTGCAGCGCACCTTCGGCGGCCCTGGCAATCCCTTCGCCCCCGACCCTGGTGGTTCCGGGTGGTTCGCCTCCTTCCTTCGCTCCTCCCCGCGCCTTCCTCCCCCCACAAGGATACAACTCTATACATCCGCTGACTATCTACTACCGCCTAGTGGCACTCTCGGGGCTGGACCCTGCGACGGTGTCATTGCGTCGCTGGTCCTCGTCGTCGGTGTATTCGTCCTCTTCACCGCGATCGGCCCCTTCAACCGTACCAGACAAGGCGGGTTCCTTTTGGTAGCCTGGATCGTAGAGCTTATGTCCTATGTATTCCCCCTTCTCTCCACTGTCAGTTCTTTTCACCGTTTGCTTGAGTACAGCATGTATTGACAAAGGTTGCAGTTCCCCGCCTTCCAGTCTGCGCTCGAGCGTGACGTACTTGCTTCCTGTATCACTCAGGGACTCGTATCCATCCTTCCTGATGTTCACGGCCTCTTCTCCGATGTCACTGTAGTAGCTAATCTTGCATATGTAAGTCTTCGCGTCGTTGTGGTAAGTCTCTATTATAGTCACCTGTTGGATCTATGAGCTAATGTTTGTTTAGTTGAATCCAGTCCATTTAACAACATCCTCCGGCATTTGTCCTAGGCAAACTAACAAGGCCATTGCCTCTGCGCAAGTCCTCCCGGAAACTGTCGCCGAAGATTGCACGGATGAATGCCCTGCCTCTGCACTTCCCGCCTCTCAATCCGCGGACGTGCTCGACATTGTTGAATGTATTAGACGTAAGCATGGTATCGCAAAAGGAAAGCAGAAGGAGGAGTATCATCGTGAGTATCCTCTCGCTTATGTTCATGGAGACCAATGGATACTTAGTGTATGTGCAGCCACTTTACACCGATACGGCACAGCGCGAGCGTTATCCTCGCCTTCCGCGGCTGCGTCACGTGGAGAGGTTCTGCAAGATGGCGTCGATAGTATACTTGTCATGAGGTCGATGCGTGCGAGTTATAACAACCTGCATCAGCATGCTCAGTATCTCGAGACGGTATGCTGTCCTTTAAATTTCAGCTGTTCTTATATTGACCATGTCTTTGCTCAGGGTGTCCACGCCCATCTTGAGGTGCGACCCTCAGGACTGCCAGAGCGCGGTGCTTCTCCACACCGCTGTCTTTTCCTTGGTCGACAAGCTCCATGTTCGTACTCTCTCACGCCTGTCTATGATAGAGTCTGATCGCTCATCGTCTCTACAGCTATTCGTCCCCGACACGCTAAGACAGAGCGTCATCTTCCTGTTGAGCACGTGGGCCCTTCCGGCCTGAGCTTGACTGATAAAGCCAACATTGTGTGCGTTCCCGGCGCCTCACGGCTTGTCAGCATCTATCCGAATGCTTCATTGCACCGCGATGTCCTGGAGCTTCGGGAAGATGGGACAATTCCCAGCCATAGGTTGCAGGAGGTGGAGGATGTGCTTGAAGATATGCGCAAGCTCAGACGTGGGGTTCGCAATATGAAGCGAAAGCGTGCCCGAGAGTTTGAATGTGAGTATCCTCGTACCTGTATGTGTACATCTGTCTCATACTATAATGTGTCTTCAGCCATTAGTCGGGAGAGCTCTGAGATGGCTAGGCGTTTTGCCCGCGTGCGCGAGGAGCTCCGGAAGGGTCTTGAGGACGCTCGGGGAATACTATCCAGCCTCTCGGTCTCCACGACTTCCACCGCGAACCATAGCGTCGCCCTACCCTTCGCCCCCGCCGACACCGATGATGAAGGTGACAACTGGGAAGCCGAGGTTGAGAGATGTGCTCAGGAGTTGGTGGAATCAGAACAACTTGTCGAAGAAGGTACCTCAGAGTCTGAAGTGGCAGACATCGTGTTATCCGCACAACCATTCGCAGCCAGCCGTCCGATACTCTGCGCCAATGCGGGGTACGTTCATGAACATGAAGACTCTCGGCAAGCCAACTTCCTCGAGGATATCGCGAGGGGTGCTCAGGCGGTGGAAGAAGCAGTGCAGGGCTTCGAGGAAAGTATACCTGAGGCCGAGAGCAATGATACACCGTCTTCAGATCCTCAGGCAGCAGTCGGCGAGTCGCCAATATCTGACGTGGAAGACTTCTCCGTGTTTTCAAAACCCGAGTTTCTTCGCAACCTCGCTGCTGTCGACCCTACCGTGCTGGGTGATCGCGACTTTCCTCCTGAACACGATTTACTCGACTCGGACGACGAGCGCCTGGAGACGGAGGAGCAATGCGAGGAAGCTCTGGCGCGGTGGGATGAAGAGGACAAGGACGAAGAGGAGGCTCTGGGCCATTATGATATAGCGTATCCTCTATTCGGCATACTCGATGGAGGAGAAGATGATGGGGAAGTCGATATGGAGATTGAGGAGGATGACTATCGCCAAACGTTCCCGACCGACCTTTCTCTTCCTACTCAGATGACCATCAGCACCGATGCTTCGGGACCACGGAATGACGAGGAGGATACTATGCCTTCTTATGGATCCCTCGAACCTCTACGCACTGCATACGAGGAGGGAGAATGGCAACCTATCAACAATACTGAGCCGCCCTTCAGTCATCTTTCCGTCTCCGACAGCTTCTAGCTATAACCATCCTTTACATTTGACGATGCTCCGGTGAGTTTTTACAGCCATGACATCTGTTCATTATTGATGAGGAGTTTCTGTGCAGTAGCTTATATACCTGGGCTTGCTTGCGCCGTCCACCGATACCCATACATGAAGAAACCCAACAAAAATCAGAAAATAGAAAATAACAACAAAAACAAGCACATGTTTGCTCATGTATGCTTCGGGATTCGGTAAGTCGTCATACTCTTTCTGATCAATCACCACTCATCAGTTGTTAAGCTAATAGCCGGGACCGCGCATGGCGCCCACTGTAACTCTCCTCTTTAACGCTCAGACTATTATGCATCCGGTTTTTGGGGGGCTTCGGTGAGTTACGACCTTCATCTTCATGATTCGTCACTCATTCTATCACAGCTAATAGCTCGGGACCGCGTATGGTGCCCACTGTCACTCCTTATTTCATATCCCCAACCTATCTCGTCAGAGCTTCGGTAAGCCGTCACAATCCAAGTCTTTGCGATTTTGCCTTGCTCATTATTCCTGTAGCTAATAGTTGGGACCGCGCAAGGTACCCATTAATTCTCGCTCTGCTCAGGATATTTTGTTTATGGGACTTCGGTCGGTCGTCTCGCTCCTTGTGTCTGAACTATCGCTGACTAAATGTGAAGCTAATAGCTGGGACCGCGTATGGTTCCCATTCCACTCCACTTATTGATGCACAGTCTCTGTGCAGTAGTCCATATACCCGGATGTGCCTGCGCCGTCCACTGACACCCATACATGAAGAAACCCAAAAAAATGAGAAAATAGAAACAAACAAAGTATCGTTTACTCGTGTATGCTTCGGAATCCGGTAAGTCATTATACTCCTCCTGATCATTCATCACTCATCAGACGTGAAGCTAATAGCCGGGACCGCGCACGGTACCCACTGTAACTCCACTCTTCAATGCTCAAACTATCTTGGAGATGGCTTCTTTGGGGGCTTCGGCGAGTTACACCCTCCATCCTTATAGTTCGTCTCTCATTTCATCGCAGCTAATAGCTGGGACCGCGCGTGGTACCCATTACTTCTCGCTCTGGTCGGAATATCTTGTACTTCGGTCAGTCACGACGCTTCTTGTGACTGATCTATTGTTGACTGAATGTGAAGCTAATAGCCGGGACCGCGCCCGGTTCCCACTCTTTCTCTCCGCTCTCTGATTGGGGTGCAATTTCTATGCAGTAGTCTCCATACTTGGACGTGCCTGCCCCGCCCACCGATACCCATACATGAAGAAATCCTAAAAAGAATGAGAAAATAGAAAAGAAACAAAATAATATCTTTCGCTCATATGTGTTTCGGGATTCGGTAAGTCGTTATGCTCTTCTTGATCATCCGTCGCTCATCATACGTGAAGCTAATAGCCGGGACCGCGCACGGTGCCCATTGAAACTCCACTCTTCAACGCTCAGACTATTTTGGATCTGGCTTCTTTGGGGCTTCGGTGAGTTACGGTCTTCATTGTTATGATTCGGTCGGTCACCATGCTCCTTGCGGCTGATCAATTGCTGATTAAATATGAAGCTAATAGTTGGGACCGCGCACGGTTCCCGTTGTTTTTGTCCACTCCTGTGGATATATGTATCTCGGATCCTTATTATCTATTCTATGTGTGTATGGTGCTGTGAGTCCCGCACTCCTCTCAGGTTGCTTTCTGGATAATACCTATGCTGATCATCTGTCAGGAATTTAAAGCTGAAAACAAAAGAGGAAGAAGAAGCACGTATATACCCGGTCACGCCTCTGGTGGCCATCGTCACTCGTTTGAACTTTTCTTTCTTTTCTGACTCGGATCTTCGGTATGTCGTCTTATTCCATATCGCATATTTCGTTACTGATACGCAGCCTCTCAAGCGATACTGTCGCTCCTCCTTCAGATCACGACGTCGACCATACTATCCGCCATCCTCATCCACAGTGTGTAGAAGCGGGAAGGGCCCGTCCCGCGTCTGCATATTGCCTTCCTCCCTCCGCCTTTACTTCCATGAATTATTGTGTCCGCGGTAAGCCTTACTCCTTGTACTGTATACACACTGGTTCTGACAATCTCTGGAGTATATTCCGCTGGCACTCTTATAAAAGCTCAAAGTCGCTATTGTTACTCGTACAAAACCTCAATATCGCTATCGTGGTGTTATGCTGCTCCTCGTCGTTTGCTTATCATCCCAAATGTGCTGTGTTTCTGCATTATCATCTGCTGCTTGCTTTTGCGCAATGTTTTCATTCCATCTCATGCGCTGCATATATATCTCGCTGTCTGCTGCGTATTTATTGTTGATTTACTGGTGTATGAACTCGTTTCTCATCGCGTAATGGTATTTTTGCTCTTGTATCATCGCCTTTGCTATGCAATATATGTTTTGTTTGCTTTGATATTTTTGGTCGCAACCACCGAGTCGAATTCACGACATCAAATCAGACGGGTTCAGGACATCCCGAGTTCCATGCTCGCACCAACCAAGTCGTTGCACCTCATAATTGCATCCCAGATCGCTTAAAATGTTGCTCAGAAAGGATGCAAGACACAAATCAGACCTTTTCCAATTCTACATACTAGTACTGACATCGTCACAGTCCGAAAGTATCATAGTAGGTGCCTCAGAGCGCAGCCTTGAAGCTCTTCCTCGTCTCGTGCGCCTTCTTGTACGCCTCGCGTTCCTTGAGCCGGTTCCAATATTCCACCAGCCTGGGATAGCGCTTACTGTCCAGTACGCCGAGCACTTCCAGGCTCTCCCAGTTGAAGCTGTGCAGGCAATCCACACCGCTGAACTGGTCCCCGAGCAAATACTGCTTCCCCTCCAGCTCCTTATTGACGAAACTGAGGTGATCGTCGTAAGCCTTATCCAACCACTTATCCTTTAGTTGCGAGATGATGCCGCCAGTGATAGGCTTGATGTAAAAGGGCGAGCTTTCATGGATGGTGGTAAGGATAAACTGGACTAAGTGGGGCTGGAACACGCCGCCCTCGGCATAGTAGAGATAGAATTTGTAGCGCAGGTTAGCTTGGAGGTCGGAAGGAGGGGGTGCTAGGTGCGGTGCATATGTGGAGACTAGGAATTCGGTGATAAGCGCAGATTCGGAGATGACGAGGGGGGTTGGGGAGATGGAGGGGTCTTCGATGGAGATAATTGGTGCTTTGCCGAGGCCATTGATCTGGTACAGGCGTCATATAACAAAACCATTACAGGATACAGCACGCGAACAAACCTTCTTAAGCTCCTCAGGGGCTAGCCTATGGACTCTCTTATACATTTTCAGATCATATTTCAGTCCCAGCTCTTCAAGCAGCCAAAGGATCCGGTGGGCCTTGGAATCTTCAAGCCAGTACAGCGTGATCTTTGGCTTCGAGCTCGTTTCTGCAATGGTAGACATAGTCGTCGTCTGCTGCTGTCCATTGCGAGTGTAGCGAGAGCTCAAATAGGGCGCGTCCACGTCACGCCCAATAGAGTTCCATTATTAATAACACCTTAATAACCCAGTTAATAACCGGATGACGTCGTTAACCGGTTAAGAACTCACCGGGGAGTTCTTAATAATTATTAACGGAACTCTTACTCTATCACATGGGGACGCTCTCCTTACATCCCCTGGCTGTCTCAACCACGAACGCGAGTTCTTGGTCGCTGGGACAGGCAGCGGAAGCGATCCACGAAGCATTGAGGGAGGTGGTAGCCTTCCGCAAAATTAGCAGAGCCACAGCACATAAATTCTGCATCGATGTCGCGCTCGTCGCTCTAGGCGTTCGGTATGTTTCTACCTCCATACGCACCTAGACAATCAAGAACGCAAACGACAGATCCGGATATCTTGTGGACGGTTTCATCACTAGCAACCCAACCCACGTCTTCTCCAGCCTTGTTGGCAAACTTCGAGAGGTCAACCTCGGACAGGTGTCAGGGTGTTCATAATTAACAAAATTAATTCTACCCAGAAAAATGACCTGTTCAACCCCTTAACACACGTCTGCGAGCGCTCATCGGATCAGTCTTTCTTTGTCAACCTCGATCTCATCCATGGCCGGTTCTCCTCAATAAACGATACCTGTAACGAACTGGGAAGCTGGGTTACTTTCATCCAACTAGATGGTCCAGTATCAAGGGTTTGTCTGAAAATTTATCAAGACCTGCATTGCTCTCAATCTGTGACCCAGATAATCAAGCCTCCAGCCGCCGTTATCTCTTTGCTATCTCAAATACTAAATCGCATTCCATCGCCGCCTGCTACTCTCGAGCTGACCCTCCAGGACTCTTACGGTCCGGAATCTCTGGTCCCCCTGGCCGCACTTCTTCTTGAATATCCCATCGCCTATACTGTCACCTCCACCTCTTCTCAAGCCATCCTCGGCGGAGTACCGCTGGACGTGTATCAATGCATCGTCAAGCATCCTGCTGTCTCCACGCACGCCTCCACTCAACAAGAAGATACAAGTCTCATCAAATTCTCATGTCCGTCTCATTTGGCAGCGAGTAATTCCCACTTGAGACCTTCGCGGATTGTAGACAAAGTCAGTAAACGCTTCTTAAATCGTATCCAACGGCTTGCAGACGTGAGAATGGATATTAGATACCACGTCGAGGGACTGGATCGCATTGCTCTATAGTGCCACATTCTATCCGCACTTTTCGGACCCGTCTACTGCACTATCGGCCTTCTCGCTTTGCTCATAATATCGGGGTACATCAACAGCCTATCCGTCTAGTGTTAATACAGGGGGGATGTCATAAATAACAATACAGTTTTCGACACAACATGTAATGGCGTGATAATGAAGACGAGTCATCCATCTAACCCTGTTAATCCTACAACGTGCACACTGGAGAGAAAGACTCCACAAGCGTGACCAACATTGCTATTGTCGAGTAAGATTGTCCGGATCCTCTCGTCCAATGTACAACATATCACTCGGAACTCCCTTGTCAATGACCATCACCTTCTCCCTCCAATCGTCTGCCCCCTCGCGAGACTCGTTCAAGTCAAACGTCGGGTGGATGGTTGGTTCGCGAGGGAGATAGACGGGCGGCAGCCGTCGAGCGGCCGGGGGTAGCCAGAACGCCCATGTGCGTAGAACATCGGATTGAAGGCCGAATATGAGGAAGCCAGCGAAGCCAACTGTATATGGAATGAAAAGCTGAGTAAAGAAGGAGGTAAGAGAGATAAGACGGAATGGAACGCACTAGTAGACGCGAACAGGTCCGGCACGACACTCCGGTTTGTGAATATGGTCGAGATATCCATGCTACACGGTCGTCAGCACGCTACGTCCGCATTCACTCAGGACTCAGGGCAATGACGGGTGTTGAGAGTGCGGAAGAGGAAGGAGATGAGGAAGGTATAGAGAAAGGGACGCACATCATCCCAGTGAAAATATATAACTCAAAGATGGACAAGCGGATGATGAGTTGCAGATCCACATTGCTCGAGAACCCTGCTTTCCTCAGTGCGCGCCAGTTGCGGTGTAGGAGAACCCCGGTGTGGACTTGCAGTCCAATTGCTGTGATGCACATGATGGCGGTGAAGAGCGACATCAGATTTGTGCTTCGGAAGTAGGAATATTCAGTAACCAAGAAATGAAGAGCACCGGGAGTCGGAATTACGTACTACACTTCGTTCTTCAGCGAGCAGTAGAAATATCTTCGTGAGCGACTGACATCGTTAGGGTCGTTAACTGCAAGCTACAGATGCACAAGCATAAGCACAACCCGGTCGGGTAGTATTCGTAGGGGAGGGCAGGACGTACTATGGCGCATGCGATTGACCAGATAACGAGCGAAACGTAGGGGGCAGCGAGCAACTATGCACGAGAAGATATAACAAATTGAATTTGGAAGGCATGCGGAAGATACATGAGATACGCACGGCGCATAATTTGACTTTGCTAAGAAGCGTCGGGCCGCCTGGGAGGACACTCCGTACGTGAATTACGAAGGCTAGGAGCGCGGCTGACCACCTTTTGGTGTACTGGGTTAGAAGTGGGACGTAATGGGAGTGTGGACATACATTGGCGGCGTCCCATTGAGCAATACAGCCTGCGCAATACACAAGCCTTTCTGTGGCTCCGGACCTCGATACTCGCCGGCATACAACCTGGAAACGCATAATTGATTTCACATGTACCAATGATTTACAACGCTCGTTCACCATACGTACAGTATACACGCAAACACCCCGCTTAATATCCAGCTACAGCACATGCTGACCAACGTAGCCGGTCTTTTGGCGTATTTTGAGCAGACAAAGGTCGTGACAAGGAGTGGCAGGAAAACATGTGAGGAGAGGATCTGGAAAAAAAGGTACGCAGTGAGGACTTTGGGCCCGTCGGGCCCTATTTGCTCTGCTGATATACCTAAAAGGCAGAACGCGATTCAGTCCGGATTCGAGCGCTTTGTGTTTGCCGTGACGTACGTTTGAAGACAGCGGAGACAGCCATGCTTTTCTCCTGTACTGCGATCAATCCAAGCTGCGCACAACGGTGGCAATCCTCTGGACAAGCAGATCTTCACGATGTCGAGTTCGCTATTTGTCCCTTCTGACAGTGATCGCCCTAGTAGGACACTTGGAGAATTGAGATTCGCCTGCGAGACCTAAACCTGTCTAGACCAGCGACATGTGCAGGATGGATGGAAGGTAAAGAGCGTTGTCGTCCTGCGACTAAGTACAAAGGAATGGAATGGTAGAGGAGAACAAGAGCAGAAGCGAGGACCTCCAGATATCGACGCGGTCGCTGTTCAGATCTCAGATGTTATATGGCATGATGGTTGTCCTGATCCAAGTTTGTCGCGACGAGGGCATAATCACGAACTAGTCTGATCGCCAAGACGGACGATCAGTGCACCTGTCCACCTATGATGAAGATGTAGCGATTCAATATTCAATAACGGTAAGTCCTTGCGTATGGCAAAAGGTAGAAGTCCTTGCTCTTCAGAATAACACGGATGGAGGATGGCCGCAGTATGGGAAAGGACCCTGCACAAAAGAAGCTGAAGCAAAGTTATTGAAACCTAGACTTGTCCCGAGAGTTGCTATGGTCAATTCAAACAAACGTGCGTAAGTCACTGTATATCAGCGTACATCTGCCTATCTGGATGACGGATGGGTAGAAGAGATGGGGACGATTCAGTGACATTCGGCACCGAACAGCCCGGAGCACATCCCCTAATAGACTCGGAGCTGTTCCGGCAACGCGACGGACATGAAATGATTTTATTGGTCAAAAATCGCAACTAGTCAGTTCGAACCTTTCTATGATACAGTTCTCCGTTCTTAAGTCCTACAGCGTCTTTTGGTTACGTCTCCTGCATTTGTGCATCCTCAGTCTCGTTATTCATGTTGACAATGTCCTCTGGCGGGACATCAAGCGCGGTGCCCTTTCTTCTGCGATCAGCCAGGAAAGTATCAATCTTAGCTTTGAGTTCCGGGTCTAGAAGATGATATACAGTCAGTGTTGGATGAATGTGAAACGTACACCCAAACGCACTTGGTACGACGTCCTCGACGCTAAGCGGCTGTCTGTTGAAAGGATCTTTACTGTCGGAGAGAAGGTGTGCCTTGATTGTAGAACGATCCACTACAGCTTTCGACGACGGCAAGGTGACCGGGTCGCGCATCAACGTAAACATGAGCGGATCTAGTAAAAAAAATAACATCACGGTGAACACAAGGACCTCTCCGTCATCTTCAGCGATGACAACGCACCTAAGAATTCATCCGGGATATCACCCAGATCTTCCTCCGCCTCAATGGTCGCCTTTGTCTCTTCCACCTTCACCACAAACAGCCTTAAGAGCTCCACCTCATCCGGCGTTTTCAAGTTCCTATGCCGAGCGATATACATCGCCTTCTCGAACAGTTCCTTCTTGTAGCTCCGACCGTCCTCCGCGACAGCTCGTGCAAACTCGCCCTGGTCGCTCAAATTCAGGTACACCTGGAGAATGTCGCTGAGCAGTCGACGCGGCTCAAACTTGTACTTCTCCGGCTCCTTGACTTTCAGCTCCGCGGTCCGGTTGATGAGGACATCCAAGTTGTAGTCCAGCATTGCTGCGAGCCTGCCTACGATCTCTGGCATCATAAAAGGTCCCTTGGTTTCGGCGGTAAAGATCTTTAGCATGTCGACTGTCGACCGACCGAGGGTTGTATAGCCGATTGCGTGTCGTTCAAGTTGCCGAAGCGTTGCTTCTCGTTCCCGACGAACCTGTGGGGGCTTCGTCTGCCATGACGGCTCTTCCATCTCCGCCTGTATGTTGTGGATTTGCGTGAGCTCGCTGAGAGACTCATCCATCAAGTACGTGACGTCGTTGATCATCAGGTTAACAAATCGCACGAATCTCTCGACGTTGCTGAGGACGGTAACATTTAGTCAATGACACGGAGGTATATGTAGTGGACGGAGCGTACTTCGCTTCATTGCGGAGTGCATCACGATGGACAGGGTTGTCCCACACCGCCTTGAGGATGTACGCGATGTTCCGCCTGTAAAGGTCTTAGTCGACGTTTGAATTCATTCCTCAACAAGGATACCTACCTAGCATCTACATACCAGACATCACTAAGGTTCAACGCATAAGTCACGCAAAAGAATATCTCCACGCACTAAATTTGTCGTAGAACTGAGAGCTGGCACCGGTTTGCTCCACCTCTGTAATCTGATTTAGCAAACCGATCGCAAGCTACGACGGAGTAGTTTACCAATATAGAAGTGCATCAAAGCCGGCATAACATGCTTCAGCGCGAGTGGATGTGAGTTGAGTGTTCCTCCCAGCACACCTGTCCGTTCTCCCCGATAGCCCAAGATACCGAAGAAAAGGATCTTGAAGAATGACTCCATCAGCTTCACGTCATCGCCTGCGAGCTGTCACACACCTCATTGATCTTGGCTTTCAAGAAAGGATTCTTGATATACCAAGTCGACGTCAAGAATGTCAGACAAAATATTACGAGCTCATTTTTGCCAGACAAGTCGAGACTCTGTGGAGTATGTCTTCTCTGGTCTAAGTATCGAACTAGCTGTCTGTGATATCTTGCAGACTCACCGTACGATGTATAGATAATAATCGACAATGTCCTCCAACAGATACTCCGGTAAAACCCTGAATGAAAGTGGGACGTCCTTCGACAGCGGTAGCCTACTGACTAATTAGCATTCGACAATCCCAACTATAAACCAAAGCTCGAAAGGGACATGTGACGCACTCTATAGTAGGACTCGGATGTTTCTTCTTTGGGTCAACAAATCGGATGAGCCATGTCGACACGAACGTGGTGAACCCTATAGACCGGAAGACGAGCTCGGGGTCGCTGAGCTGCGTCTCGTATGCAAATTGCTGCATGTGGACCTTGGACATCTCAGTCTGGCAAGGCCGAACGGGTTAGTGCTTCAGATGGATAGAACTGGAAAGTGTACCTTAACCGTGTTGATAGCAGCTTCCGCGCGTGCTTGGAATGGTGTCTGAAGCGACATTCAATATTGTCAGCGGTATGAACATTTCAGAAAGAACGTACCCCTTGCCACGACGTATCCCCTTGCAACATATCCAGATGTCTCCGCATATCATCGATTGTCTTCGCTAGGTCATCGTATGACTGGATTGTCTTCTGATATCCATAGTGGTTCATTGCCAGCGCGAGATAGAAGATATCGGAGATGAAGTTTGGTGCAGCTGAATAAATCTGGTCAGGTCCCTACATCTCCCGTGCAATTTTGGAGCGACTCACTACCATCACCCCGATTCTCTTCCTCCCACTTCCCGGCCTCTTCGCTGGTGGCGTTCACCCTTGTCTCTTCTTTCAAGTCGATGCGGTTCGAGTGGGCAAAGTACTGAGGGTCGATTTTATCGATCTGCACAGCGCAGGGAAATCAGGATCAATGGATGTGAGGAGTTGTTGAGAGACAGCGTGTACCTTGGAGTAATGCGCATCCATGAAAGGCTCCGCAAACCGCAGGAGGATAGTTTGCAAGTTCACCATGAAAGCGTCCGAGGACACTGTATCTGGCTCTACCTTGATTCATCAAAGCAGTAGCTCAGCACGTACAGTGAAGGCAGGAGAAGCAGGAGGCTTACCTGCATCCCAGCCCGCCTTCTGTTTAGTGCGACTACCCGCGCAAAGTACTGTAGTACGTTCTCACGCGCTTCCGGGGAAGCTCGAACGATGGTGTTGAACACTTGGAAGAGCGTAGACTGTTGACATGGCATCAACGCTAACATCCAGTATTGATGGGAAATCCATATACCTGAAGCGACTTCAGAGTACCACGAAGACTCGCAAACGATGTCTCCACATCTGGCCTCGTCCGCTTCTCCGGTTCCGAGAAATAAGAGCTCGCGATCTGGGGCTACACCAACGGTCACCAAACATTGCACCACAGCAAACCGAAAAGACCTTTACCCATTCCCGCTCAAACACCCCCAGCCTTAACAATGGGCCCATCAAGCTAACGGTCTCAATCGTCGGCGCTGTTGCGTTAGGTGGGTTCCACGCCTCCATCTTCGTAATCATGACCGCAATCGGCTTCACCGCAACGAGTGCCTCCAGCCCACCAAGCACACCCCGCCAGCTCGAATCTCCGCCACCGATGCCCCCGGGCCGGAACAAGCACTCATGCCACAGCAGATGCTGGACGACGGGCCCAAGGACCGACTCAAGCTCCCCATCGGGCTCAAAGCGCCGAACTAGATCATGGAGGAAGAGCTCGATATCTGAAGGGCCGAGCGTCGATCGGGGGGAAGAAGAGGACAGGAGCGGCGCGGAGAGGGAGGAGAGAGAGAGGAGGGGTTGTACGAGCTCTGGCGGGCCAAGGTCCCGCCCTGGCGGCTGAGGGAACATCTCGGGCTCTTGAAGGGTCAAGCCGGCATAGCTGATGAGGAGGTCGCGCACTTTGTCCAGGACGGTGAGGGCCCGGTGTGTCTCTGAAGGGGGGTAGTTCTTGTGTTTTCGTCAGCGTAGGGCAGATTGGCCAGCCACTTGCGAGACGAACCTTCTTCGTGAGCGCTGACCTAGCAGCGTTCGCGCGCTTCCAGCAACCCACCAGATATTCAAACACGGTCTGCCCAGCTGGCAATGAAGCCAGCACAGGAAGGAATTCAAGATCATCTCTACACAAAGATGAAGTTTGGTCACGCGAAGATGGACGAAGGTACTCACGACATGGACTGGGGATCCAGCTCCAGTCGAGCAATCAGTAGTCGGTCAAGTATCTCAGCATCTAGAGAACGAGGTTGCTTCTGTTCTGCAGCATATAAGTCAGCCTGAAGCTCCAAAAAAGCGTGCACAATCACCCACGAGGCTCCTCGGACGCCAACTCTTCCGCCAGAGGCTTCAGCCAAATCAACTCATGCTCACTGGCATCCGCAGCTCCTCTCTAAACACCATGAGCACCTTCGCGTCTCTCTGAGTCTTAATCACTCACATCCAGCGTGACCCGCAGCACATCGCGTATCGTCTCATGCTCCCATGCCGGCAAGTCGAGCTTAAGCGGTGCCGCCGGTCTTTTTGCCGGCGCAGGGACTGGGGCCGCCGAGGGTTGAGAGGCAGCTCGCTTGAACGCAGGGGAAGGTTTAGGTATGGGGGCGGGCTTCGGGGATGGATTGGGCTGAGGAGTGGGTACGCCTGAGGAGGGCTCTGGGGAGGAGCTAGTGCTCGCTGCTGCCGATTGCAGCTTTGCCAGTCTCTTCAAACGGATCTGAATAATCATTACACATAGTCAGTAGAGTTCATGCATTCATACACACTGACATACCCTGTCGGCATCGTCCTGAGGCGTACTACTCATAGCGATCGTGAAGGTGCAAGATGGGAAGCACACGCGCGTCCTGCGCCACTTTGAAGGGACTGACGCGTTGTTGGGATGTCGGCTTCTTCTATGTTTCCCTCTTTCTTCCTGTGTCCGCTGGCCTCGTCCGCCCGGCTCTTCTCGTCCTCGGCCGTTCAGCACTTTCCGAAGCTGAAGAACCATACAGGCGCGAAGAAGAGATGGAGGGCTATTGCTAATGGCGCTTTCAAGCGAGTAGGTCCAGTCTGGATACGTTTGAGAGTAGTTTGAAGTTTGAACTGATGATCGTTTCATTGAATTTGCAGGCTCATGCCGGTCATAAACATTTGAACGTCCATAAGCCTCCTTCGAGGAAGAACAAGTTGGCGCAGACGGCCTACTCAACATCGACACAGACTGCGCACTTGAAGAAGTTGCTTCCGTACGCATGACGGCTGTGCCAGGTTCTACTAGACTTGGATTATGAGAGGAGACCCATCTAGTGCGTCCCGCTCACTGCTGACTTTGTACCGTTCCTGAGCAGTCTTAGACTCAAGCATGACGTCCTCCATCACCATTCCCATCCTTGGGTAACTCTGCATTCAAGACGCATGATTGTGCTGCTGCTATTGTATCCTAATCGTCTCGTAATGCATGCTTGACAACATATCTATCTTCTATTTCATTCTGAGGCATTTGTGTCCTTATTATGTGTCTTTATGGTTTTGCAGTTTCGTCGCGAGCGTTACTCTCCGCGTGCTCTCCGACTGCAGCGCCGCCGAAGAACGCACGAATGTCAGCCTGCTTGGGGTCGTAGGCTGCACTCCCGACTCCGCCTTTCTGTCGCACCTGAGAGGCAAACTTACATGAGTAGCTGTATTTTCAGTTCGCAACGGAGGAAACTCACGATATTGTCTATGTGTTCGTGGCGATTGACATCCGTCACCTTCATCGTCAGCGGAGGTGGGTCGCTATCGGGGAATTCCAGAGGTTCTTCCCCCTTTGTACCCTACACAACATCATAACATCGCCATAGAACTTGTAAAGAGAAATCTGCACTACTTACCTGCACATCAATAGCCACTCTCGTCCACGCAGTATTCAACAGCCCTTTGTACTTATTCGCCGACCCTCCACCCGTCACATTCCTCCTCATCAAGGCCGCAATCAGCTCACTGATACACAAGCCATGACTGACCACGGCAACATGGACACCTCTCTTCCCGCTCCTCGCCACCTCCCAAACGTGCGGCATCACAAACTTCTCAATCGCCTCTTCCGCCCGACGCGCTAAATCATCTAGACTCTCGCCTTCCGGAAACTTGTCTATCCGGTTAAAGATGACGGGATAAATCCCCTTGGCATAGTGCTCCTCTAGGGACAGCCCAGGCTCCACGTGCAGCGACCACGGCTTGCCCTCGGCGACGCCAAAGTGTTGCTCGCGGAGAAGCGGGGAAGAATCAAAGGGTGGAGGGGTGGGCTGCGCGTCGTGGATGGCTTGAGCGGTGGTGTATGCGCGTTTGAGATCCGAGGCGTGTATCGCAATGAAGGGGGTTTGAGAGAGGGACTTGCCGACTGCGCGGGCTTGCTAGATAATAGATAACGGTAATAAGAGAGAAGTTAGGCAACAGATTATCATGCTCACATTCATGCCTGGTGGAGTTCTCAGTTTACCTTCGGTCGCTTCATTAGCGAGAGCACGTACCATGGTTCGACAGAGGTGCGTCTTCCCATCCAGCCCAAACGCTTCTCTAGGATGAAGACACGAGAGAATCAGCACTATACCATTCTCTTATCACGGCAGCCCTGACCAGGTTATCCGTCGACTCTCCGTGCCTAACCTAAGCGCCATCAGTCAACATCACGCCAATGCAGAAGCCACTAGGAAAGCTTACAAAAGTTATACTAATCCTAGGGGTGGCCATATATCAGCTTGTTTCTGCTTGGGTGGTCGTGGTGAAGGCTCAGGGGAAACAGCAACTGATGTCGCGAAGTGACGGACGACTTGGTTAGTTGCCGCCGGACGTCCGGATCGGACGACTTGTCGTGGCGGTGCGCGCCACGTGGCCACTCATACTGCTGACTCAGCGTCCGTCAGCACTGTGCCAACGCGTCCCCAGAACGTTCAGGACGCTTCGTGCAGGCCACAGCCTGACGCGTACCAGCCGCGCGTCCTCTGCGGTTCCCTATAAGACGTTTTTCGCTCCTCCACAACTATCTTGATTCTTGAATTAAACATGTCCGACACGCAGCGCAACGACCAGCTTCTTTCCATCGGCGCCCAGTGCTCCGAGGCGACTTGCCACCTCGTCGATTTCCTCCCGTTCAAATGTCAGCACTGCAACCAGCGGTATTGTGGGGATCACTTCAAACCGGATGCACACAAATGTCCGAAGTACGACGAGAGCAAGCTTAACCGCGTTGCGCCTGCGTGTATGTAGTCTGCCCAGTTCTATGAGAATGATCGATCTGACTTGGCTTGTCCGTATGATAGGCCCGCTATGCAACACACCTGTAGCGATACCCCCTGGCCAAGATCCCAATATCCGGATGGAGAGGCATATCAATACAGAATGCTCAGTGATGACAGGAAAGGCGCCCAAGAAGACGGGCCAGATATGTGGCAAGCCGAAGTGCGGGAAAGTAATGTTTGCGTCAATCACCTGTGATGTGAGTTCACTACAGCAGATTTCACCCCTTTCTATGCTTATGAGCTCGTGTAGAAATGCAAGAAGCAATTCTGCCCCAGCCACCGATTTCCCGTGACGCACAACTGTTCTTCCCTCGCCTCTGCTTCGAAGTCCTCGTCCGCGGCATCCTCCTCTAGGTTCACGCCACCACATAACATGACCAAGGCCTTTGAGGACCTTCCACAGCGAACAAACGCCGTTGGCGCCGCTGCGATGGCAGCCATCAAGCGGTCCATGGCCAGCCAGAGCACCCCCGCCGTAAACCAGATCCGACTTTCTCCTTCCACCTCCGCCGTCAAACAGTCTAACTCGGACTCTAGCTCCAGTCACAAGAAACCTGCCACCCATAATCCGTTCTCGTCGGTTGATCGGTGAGTACTCTGTGCGCGTCCCTTGAAGTATACGCTCATGACGTATCAGCCTTACTGCATCTGCTACTAATTTAACGATACCCTCTATGACGCGCCATGACATGGCTAATTCTGCAACTAACGATCCCGTCACGACATTTATTCAATCGAATAATTCGCATACTGACACGGACCTTTCGTCATCTCCCAAAATGCAACGGAACCCAATGTCATTCGTCCCGCCTCCTGTATTCGCTCGCGCATAAACCACTATCACTGTTGTATCCATACATTTCTTTTCTTCATCAATGTATCTATCAGTCGTGCCAGGGAAGAGCGAGAGAGTCGGCGGAAGGCGATGCAAGAGCGCGCGCGTAAGGGTGTGAGTACTCCGTGCATCGGAATTGTCTCTGATATTGATGCCACCTCGATAGTTGCTCTCCGAGGAGGAGAAGCTTATCCTTGCGACGGAGGAGGCCGAGCGTGCGGCGAGGAAAGACGGGGAACAGTGTGCGGTCATGTAGCTCTAGGATCTGGACTCGGGACTCCGAGCTTGGTTGCGGCGATTTAGTTCTGCTGTATTTACTTGTCTATCAGGATCATGTGTGGATGCTTTATCTAAATATACCTCCTATATTAGTGGACGCCGTGATTTGTCCTGCATATGTATATGAGAACTTCACTACGCTACATTTCCGCACCTTCATTTAGTCCTCCGGTGTGAAGTCGCCTGAACCATTCCGTATACTGAAGAGTCGGGTGGTGAGTATACATCTTTACATATGGCGCTACGTCCTGTTCTCCACAGAAACTCGGCCGGAGGCAGACTCAGACATGCTCCGTGCAGCTGCGAGTCTCTTCTTCCCCATCGGTCATCGAGTGTCCACAGGTCCTTCTTCAAAGTCCTTAGTGATGACTGAGCTCGTCCTCGTCCATGCAATGGCACCGTCGTCCTTCGTCGTCTCCCATTAGCTGCTTCTCGGGTTGCGGGCGCAGGCACACCCTGCAAGTTGACGTTATCGCAAAGTCGCGGAAGCCGCTTACAGAATGGGCCATAAATCGCTCGGTCCTCCAGAATGTCCCAGTAGGCCGACAGCATTTGTCCGCGCAGACCACGGATCTACGCCCCGCGCGTGCAACGTTTTGGTCCTATGCGAAGGCCCAAGAAGCTCGCCTTTTTAGCGAATATTGTCTGAGCAAAGTCTTGTGAGGGACGGCGGAGAGTGTGCTCATGTCGTCCACATGTGCACCGGTAGACAGACTTGAAGTCGTGGAAGGAATTGTGGCAGAACGGGTTATGTCCTTCGTCGTAGTCGAGATCGATTGCATGATCAACGGATATTTCACTCGTCGTGGAGAACGACGGTGCCTGTCTTCATTGAATGAATCAAAACCAGCCTGTGGCATGGTGGCCAAGAGGAAAGGAACGAGGACTGTAATGAGGTTACGACAGCTCTATGATCGTGAGTCATGAGAAAGGAGAGCATGGAGGATGTACCCTCCGATTTCTTCGAATGAGAACGCGAGAAGGACCACGCGTTGGGGTTTCCATCATCGAGTAATAGCTGGCAATGCAGATAAATGCAAGGGGGATGATGTAAATGAGCAAGTGTTGCACAAGAAACCGGTGAAGTCCAGGCGAGTCAAGATCACCCCGTGGTGCCTCTGCAGGTGTCGCAAGGTGCTGATTTCACGAAATAAGTGCTGAAAAGCGCAAAACGAGTGCGAGCAGACTTCAGTTTTTTGCAAGCTTGCCTTGAGAACGTCGGGCGCCAATTTCAGGCTAGCCAGTGTGCCCAAAGTTCACACGGATTAGTCAGCGAGATCTGATGATCTCCAAGATCAGCGACAGCCCCAAACGGCGAGAAGGTGATGGGAAGAGTCGGTCTCACCGGAAGTCACCCGGTCCCTTCCCGGTGAGTAGTAATAGCATTTTAACCTGAGTGCAATACATTGCACCCAGAGAAACATAACTTGAGAGTAGCTATTTACATATAAAACATAATTTCAAGATATAAAAACATATATTCTTGATTTTGTTCGTGCCAGACGTCACATACATGTACAACGCTGCAAAGGGTGTGTGCGGGGAAAGCCGAACAGATATTGGAGGGACTTAGAGTGGCAAAAAAAAGGACGCAAAAACATTATTTTCATCGAGACTCGAACACAGAACCTCCAGCATGAACCACACAATCCTTATCCGTTACACTATGGGGACTTCCCGCACTGCAGAAGTAAACGCAGTATATTGTACACCTTTTTACTGCAAGAAAATGTCCATACGTGATGTCCGTACCGGACACACGAGGCGCGAATCCTCCGGTCGGCTTCGCGAAGCTTCCGAATGTGGCAGCATTGCTGTTTGCGGCTGCGCACGTGACCTTCGCGAGCGTGCGAACTTTGGGCAGTCTTGCTAGCCCCAATTTCATGTCACAATATTAGGTCACAACACCGCGTTGTGTGCGAACTCGAAGTTCACCATGGATTCCGACTCAGACATGGCACCCCCTACTGGTGATTCCATCCTAGGTAAGCGGTCAAGGAAAGGCGAAGATGTCGATGTTTCGTCCGAAAGCAAGGCAGCCGCCGCAGCGGTCAGCGAGAATGTGGTGCACAAGGAGGAAGACTCAGATGATGACGATGTTGGTCCCATGCCCATGCCGGAGAATGGCGCGAATGGCGGGGCGAAGAAGAAACGAAAAGGTACGCTGTGATTATTCTAGAGCTTCAGAATGGCCTGGTTCATCAGATGTCGCAGTGTTGCCGAATGAACGACTGTTCTTGGAGCACCTCCCTAGCGCCGACCGATACTACAAGAGTTTCATGCACCGTGATGTCGTGAACTTCAATATATTCACAGTGTGCGTTTCTATTCTACTTACTCACCATGTCCATTCTGATGATCAGCATTCCAGGACTGAGTTTCTCGTCACCACTTCCGTCGATGGGCACGTCAAATTCTGGAAGAAACAAGACCAGGGTATTGAGTTCGTGAAGCACTACCGAGCGCATCTCCAAACCGTCGTCAGCGTCTCCGCGAGCGCTGACGGACAGCTGTTCGCGAGTGTTTCCGAGGATGGGACGGCGAAGGTGTTCGATGTTGTCAACTTCGGTGCGAACAGGATCCATTCTTCCTCCAGGTTATTGGGCACTAACTAGTCCAGATATGATCAATATGATCAAGCTGGGGTACGTGCCGAACGCGTGTTGCTGGGTGCATCGACGAGGTCAGGCCCAAGGGCTACTTGCGGTGTAAGTGGTCATTGACGCTACGAGCTTGGGTGTGTTAATGATGGCGCAGTTCAGATTCCAAAACTGGTGTCATTCGGCTGTACGATGGGAGAGGGGATGACAGACCACTTGAGACCATCGACAAGTTGCACCGCTTCCCCGTACACATCATGGCGGTACGTGCTTAGTTTTTGTCCGATATGGAAGGCTGAAGACTCCAAATCAATATCCAGTATAGTAACAAGTATGATACCGTAGTATCTGCCGACGAAGGGGGCTTCATCGAGTATTGGCAACCTTCGGAACCTTTCGACAAGCCCAAGAACGTCCGCGGTTTATGGGGCTTCAAGACGGAAACAGACTTGTACGAATTTAAGAAGGTGATCCGTCTTATCCACTTTGCACATATCCATATTTGCTAAGGCCCCAATGTTTAGGCAAAAGCAATCCCTACATGCATCACCCTCTCTCCCGACTCCTCCCACTTTGTCGCATTCTCGCTTCCTGACCGGCAAATTCGCGTATTCCAATTTCTTTCAGGAAAGATGACGCGCCGCTACGACGAGTCGCTCTCCGCGATCCAGGAGATGCAGCAGGCCGACACTGCTGTGTACAAGGTGGAGGATATGGAATTCGGTAGGAGGCTCGCGGTTGAAAGGGAGTTGGAACTTGAGGGCTCTTCGGCTGGTATGGATGGTACGGGCGGGGAGAAGCCTGCAGCACGGTGGATTAATGCGGTTTGGGATGAGAGCGGGAATTTTGTGCTGTATCCGACATTGCTTGGAATCAAAGGTGAGTGAAGTATAGATACTCAGGCGCTCTTGGCTTTCGCTGACTGATACGCCCTAGTGGTCAATATGGTTACGAACCGGGTCGTGCGCCTGCTTGGTAAAGATGAGACTGTCCGATGGATGAATCTCACGCTGTACCAAGGGTCACCTGCAAAAAAGGGCCGTTCCACTCTGGTAAGGCAAGGGTATCTACTCGCCAGTGTTATTTTACTCATTCGCGGTACTCCCGTAGGCCATGGTTGCATCGGACAACCCGTTGCTCGCGATCAAGATTGCGCGAGATCCGACACTTATTGCAACTGGCTATAAGCGTCAGCGATTCTACATCTTTACGCGCTCCGAACCTGAGTAGGCTCGTTCTTGCACTCGTGATGCGTTTATTGCTTACATTCCTGTAGAGACGAAAAATCTGGTGACCGTGATGTCTTCAATGAACGCCCTACGCTCGCCGAACAGACCCTATTCACCACCCCGGCACCATCCGCCCTCAGCGGGCCGTCGAAACTCGCGTACTCGGCCACCATACATACCACTCTCGGGGACATCCACATGCGACTGTTCCCGCAGTATGCACCGAAGGCAGTCGAGAATTTTGTGGGTCATTCGCGGAGCGGGTATTATGAAGGCGTCGTATTCCATCGCGTCATTCCCAAGTTCATGATTCAGACGGGAGACCCGCTGGGTGATGGGACGGGTGGGACGAGTATTTGGGATAGAGAGTTCGAGGATGAGTTCCATGACGAATTGAAGCATGACAGGTGCGTTATGGTCCTATGCCGCAACTTCACTGTCACGCTCACGTCTATTCCTTCAGACCGTATACCGTCAGTATGGCCAACGCTGGTCCGGGCACCAACGGGTCGCAGTTCTTCATAACAACAACGGCTACCCCATGGCTCGACAAGAAGCATACCATCTTTGGACGCGTCTTGAGCGGCCTGGAGGTCGTGCATGCCATTGAGAACGTGAAGACGGATAAGTTGGACAAGCCATATGAGGATATTAAAATCACCAATATAGATGTTGAGTAGGGTATGTGTATCCATTGCTACATATAGTGTAACATGCTGCTCCTCACGCCATGTACACATCGGGTACCACTCAGGATCAATATGCGGAATTTGACCTGTGAAGTATTTGGTATATCTAATATGTTGTCACCGTTTCTTCTTCTTCATTGGTCGTGATGTACTGGCAGTACGCGTTCTCCCACTGCCCCTCTTCTTTGTTGTTGTCTTGCGAGTAGACTTCGAAGCTGGTTCTAGTGGATCATGAGGGGACGAAGTACCAATGTGCCATAGAACAAAAGCGCACCTGCGGATGCATCACGTTCCTCGTCCTCTTCGTCCTCAGCCATCTCTGCATCCGATCCAACATCTGTCCCTGTGACCACGCTCTCCCTTGGAGTCGGGATAACGCTTTCATCTCCACTTTCCTGGGTCAGCGCGCTACTGTCGCTTTCACCTGCCACCAGCCCGGCCGTATTCCTGCGTTTCCTTCCCTTACCACCCTTCTTACCACGGGTCTTGGCAGCACCTCGCTTGACCCTAACGGTCACGGGAGGAGACGGCGCAGGCGGGGATGAGGGAACGGAGACAGAACTACGCATGCGACGAGTGGCAATGAGGTTTTCGAACGACGGATCGGATGGAAGAGAGTATTCCTGTCGGAAATGTGGATGTCCAGAGAGGTTTTCAGACGGTGAAGGAGATGGGGGATTAATTATGGAAGGGGTAGAACCGGGGGAATCGTAGCCATCTGTTTCCTGCCTGGCACTTCAAATTCCAGTGGCACGGTCAAGGACTCACGGACTCACCAGACCTTCTAAAGCGTCCAAGTCGTAACAATCCCTGAGCTTCTCCCATATCTCCTCCATCGAGACTAGATGGCCAGTGTCTTTGTATATAGCAGTGCGCATAGACAATGCGTGGAAATGTCGGTGAATGCCTACGGGACGAGCGCGCATGAGTGACCGAAAGAATGATATTTCGCCATCTACAGTGTCCAGTATGTGCTGTTCTTTGTAGTGCTCATAGGCGGCCATGGTGCCGAGTGAAGTATATCCTGAGGTGGTACAAACGAGAGAGCGAAGACGGCGATCTGTGCGGGTCACTGCGGGGATTCGATCGCGTTGACGAACCGAGTCGGGTTAGCTCGGACGCGTCTTTATTGGTTTCTCGTGTTTACCGCGAGCCTCGAAGGAGCGGCAAAACAGGCTGCCTCCGTAAAGTATTCAAGGTGATCAACCAAATTTGACTCGAAACCTGCTCGACCTACTGAAGCCTAACAGGTGTATCCGTGTATCCGAGCTTATCAGAACAAGAAATGGACGATCCCGACAATTTTCAGGAACACAACTAAAGATGAGACAAATATTATGAGGATGAAATCTTCGGAATACTACAAACGCTTCGGATACCGAAGCCGAGAAAGCAAAGATCGCTTTGTGCGTTAAAAATCTTATCTGTCGCAATGTCTGGTGACTATAGGGCCGTGTGGGCTCCGGTATATCGCAGCTTGGCGCCTCATTACAGAGAACAACTTGGTTACGACAGAACAAGGATTTCCTAATAAGGTTTGTCCTTGACAGAAACAATATACATCCGGGAACTTCTGCGACCCTGGTCTGCACCATAAGGGGGATTATCGCACTGATATGACAAAGAAATCTATCGGCCAGAGCAATCCTTTGAGGGTGATGTTGAAAAAGGTCGGCTAACGCTAATCCTCGCCTGGCCAAAGCGCTGTCACCCTTTTCGCCACTTTTCCCCGAAATCGCCAGGTTATTTAACCTCCGACTGCTGTGGTTCGACTTGTTCGAACCTTCCTACCTAACCACACACCTCCGTGCCACACCTTTCTCAACCATAATCTGCTCTTATTCATAACTCTAGAACCTCTCATGTCTTCATTATCTAAAGTCGAGCGCGCGCGCTCGACTAGGTCAAGTGCCACCTTCGACGGTGGCACTACCAACACTGTTCCTCTTACTATAAATAAGAAATCGTCAGCGGATGGACCATCTCCTCAGATTCCCAAGGGCCTGCAAGGGCCTGGTGAATACGCACAAGTACCTCCCCCTGTGCCTCCAAAAGATAATCAAAGTCGACTTCAGTCTCGATCGTCTCTGCCAGGAACTTCCTCCCAGTCACCGAAATCGTCCGGGAAAGACTCTTTCATACCTTCTCGCTCCTCTATGGATTTCCAGGCGCGGTCTAGGTCGTCAGTTCCGACACAGATTACCGTCCATGACTCTCGCCAGAGGAGCTTCCAGCCTGCTAGTACCGATTTGCCACGTAACGTTTTACAGAAGAAACGCCCGTCTCAGTTGCCTCCCTCTGTCGAGAAGTCTTCTGAACAGAATACGAAGCAATCCGAATCTTGGTACGTTAAGCCGGGAAGCAGGTCACCGTATAAGCGTAAGTCAAGGAATGACATGATCGACTATATCATTGCTTATTCTATCTTACCAGCACCGATGACGCTCTCTCCTACCCTCGTCCGATCGATATCCGCAAGAGTCGCATCCCCCACGAAGAGAACCGCGGTTGATGGGGAGGTGCAACCTCATCCTAATCCACACGAAGTCGCCCGTGCCGCTGCCCACTTCGCGTTGACAACCAACATCCGCCGAGCCAATTCTCTGAAGGAGGAATCCGTCTCGCGCTCTTCTGCCACAACGCAGCGACCCGCCCGCACTAACTCGAACGCTACACTGAGATTGGAAAAGCCACTGCCTCCCAACCCCGAACGTCCTTCTCATCGTCATGCCGAGTCTGATTCAAACATCAATTGTATTCCTGTGCAGCCATCGGAATCTTTGCATATGCTGCAGAATGCCCCTTCTGATGTTCGCCGCCAAAGTCGAAGCACTATAGAGTCTGTGTATAGTCAGGCATCGGCTGAGTCGGAAAGCGTCTTGGCGAAGGACCCCGCTCAAACATCATTCAGAGACCGCCTGACTAACCAGTACTCCGATCCGACAACTCCCTCCGCTGTCCTCACAGAGAAGGCGCCTTCTGAGGCGGGCAGCGAGGTGACGCTGAAGTGGCGATTCAGAGAACTTGGGCGGAGGTGGTCCAAGTATGACTCAGACCACTACACTGATTCGTATTGCACTTCCCTAGGGCCACGTAGCCCGAACGCTCCTACTTTCGAAAAGCGCTTTTGCATCGAATCGGAAAAGCTGGACGAAGTATTCCCGTCACTATTCAAGCCCTATGAGATGATCCGGAATCTTCCCCAGAATGACCCTGGATCGTTGGAAGTCCTTATAGGGTTGGCGAAGTTATTCGACAACTGTCTGGACAGCGCTATCGCTATTCTCAAGGACGTCACACCTCAGATTCAGAATACGAGCGGTTATCAAAACGCTTTAAGCGGCTTAAAGCTGTCGCAAAGTATGTTTATGACGCAGGTGGAATACTTAGCTTCAGAGGAGAACCGTGAGAGCATCGCTACAGCGACTGTAGATCTTCTTGTTGATGCTGACGGTCACCTGGACGAGATCATGCGCAGTCTATGGACACTATTGACCGTTGTTCGAGGCATACACGATGAAGATTCCCCCCCTCAGCAAACAGAGACGGAGGACTTAGTCGACGAAGCGCCTATGGAGGACGCAGGGCAGAGATCTCTCGGGGAAGATAAAACTAGAAGTCTCGTCTCCAGGCCTCGGTCGGGCCTCTCATATGGCGCCACGGAAACCAATGCCACTCGGGATCATTCGCATGCTAACGACGCCTTCGAGGTGGGGACAGGGTCGACTACCGGAACGCTTCGACCCGTAGATATCAAAAAGGAAGATATTGTTCGTCCGGGATCTCTGTCGTTCACCGACTTATCCACGGTCATATCGACAGAGGCTGGAGAGGTGCCCTCTGCCCCGACATTTGGATGGAGGAGTTTTGCTGCACCACTGCTTCGCTTGAGGAAATCTCGACCCTATACTCCTCCCGCAATTCGGTTATCACTGTACCAGTTTCCTGACTTGTACACCCTCGACGGCGACACGAAAGATATCCATGGCATCGTGTTCGGGGACGGGGGAGCTGTGGCGACGGCCACTTTCTCTGCCTTGGTACGGGTTCTTACATCGACTCGAGAATTGGTCGACTATGACTTCACGGAAGTGTTCTTCATCGCCTTTCGCCAGTTCGCAACACCAGAGCAATTATATACCGAGCTCGTACGTCGTTACATGGTGAAGACTCCTACTGGTCTCTCCGATGAGGAGATGACTCAATGGCGAAGGAAGGCGAGGGCAACAAGGCTCCGCGTTGTCAAGGCGCTGCATTCATGGACGGATCTGTATTGGAGGCAAGAAGTTGATCATGTTGTCAAGATGCCGCTAGTCAAGTTTGTATACGAGAGAATCGCAAAGGATTTTGGCGACTCATTCAAAGGAGTAGCTGACAATTTATACAAGGCAGCTTCCGCAGGTCCCCTCCATAGAGGTCGTCAACTGCGCGCCAAAGCAGCAGCAGCAGAGGCCCGTATGGACACTAGTGTGCAACCGATTGTGCCACCAGTTGCAGAACCAGACCGAGGTCTTCTGGGTGGGTTCTTCACTAAAGGCACCGGCAGTGCTCTTCGGGACTCCACCCTCAATCCCATTACCCAGAGTTCAAGTCTTCAGAACGCCGTGAATACTTCCCGGAGTGCACAATCCCTGGGCTTCGGACATTCTCTCCGGAGCCCAGATACTGCTGGTCACAGCAATGTGCCTCAGATTGTCGCGAACGTCCCCCTGTTCGCTAAGATTCCCAAGCGTTTAAACATCTATCAGTTCAACAACGCAAGAGCTATCTTCCAGCTCGCGGAGCAACTCACGATCTGGGAGTCCAAGTTGTATCGAGCGGTAGATCCGTATGACTTCTACCTTGATAGCATTGGCAAACCCGTGCATCCGGAAATTAAGAAAGCGATCCAAGAACCTTCCAAATGCTCTGATATACTAATGGACTGGGTTTCGGAAACCATCAAAGAGGCTGCAAAACCCGCGAGCATGGCAGAGACATTCGAAGTCTTTGCCATGCTAGGGAAGGTCAATATTTTTTGTGTTATACCTATTGAATTCCCCCTGACGATCTGACGTATTCAGATGTGTTTATCGCTTCGCAACTTCCAAACCCCAATGTCCATTTGGGGTGGTCTGAGACGTATACATTTCCACACGGAAAAATACGCCCAAGTTCTGGAGGTACGTAATTCCTAGTCCTGTGTGTACGATCCAGTTTCTAAACACAGGACACTCTTGCAGCTCCTCTCCCCCAGCGGAATCAATGACTTCACAGAAATCGACAAGCTATATCGAAACGGCCATTTGCCGGAGTATGAGTCGCGATTACTGAGCGAAGAGAGGCCCGCCGTGCCGTACTTAGGTATGTGGTACGCCCACTTCGAAGCTATACTACTCATAACAATATTCCACAGGCTGGTCCAAAGCAATTATAATGGGGATCCACGAACAGAAGGACAATGTAGAGGGAGAGACCTACAATGGAGAGCCAGTGATCAATGTTATCCGCCTCAGAGCAATCGCGGCATGCATCCGAGGTAAGTCTGCCATTTCAAATCAGCATGAAGAGAAGTTAAGCTGTCTCCTAGATATGGAGAAGTTCCATGTCGAATACAAACTGAAGAGCGACGAAACCATCCAGAAGTATATTTCTGACATGCTGGTGCGGTACCGACCGAAGGCTCTCATTGAGCGTTGATGACCCTTTGCTGTACCTTTTTTTCTTCTCCGCAACATATCCTTATTCTTTGCACATATTATTATTCGCCTCAGTGAATGTATTACTATAGGCTACGTTTGTCAAGTCATAATTGGAATATCTCGAACGGTTGGAGAATGGCAGGCAAAATACTGTCGAAGGAGTCAAAGTGCGAGTGTGAACGTGAGAGATCTAAGGCTTCGGACACTTCGGCTGATGAGGCATTAAATGGCATGAAAGACCTTCAAGTTTAGATAAGCTCGACATGTCTTTGCGCTTGTGGCGATTACCAAGGTCTCTTGTCTGTCAGAATATTTGAAATATTTGCATAGATCTTTCTGCGACTTCTTATCAATCACAACCAGTTCTTTCGACTTCAAGTTTGAACTCAGTCGAATCATCCATCCATTTATCTATGCATAAACAGAAGTTGCATAGATCTGTGGAAGCAATTTTTGTAATATATTAACTGGTCGGCGTCGCGCTTCAAGCTCACGCTTCAACGACACACCAGCTTGACTCAAATCAGTGCCCTTCTGAATCAAAGCCAACTTTGAAGGACAACCCGACCACTGTGAGAGACTATTGGGTGATTAGCATATGCACAATGTATATATATTATGTCCATACTCTAGTAAGACATCGCTCTGTATCAAAAACTAGAGACAACGAGAAGCCCTGTGAACCCCGTTGCTCGCCTACTCGCCGTTCTGCAGGCGATCTCGATTCTCAAGTAATCAGCGTGACTAAATTGGCGCTTCAGGTGGCGTGACTTGTGTGTGACCATCGACATCCTTGTCGCGCTCCTCTATATGTGCGTCCACAAATTCAAATGGCAGACACTGGTAGCATAAATGCACCCACCTCATATTCCAAGCATCACCACCCGTACTTTACCCCAACCGAAGTCGACCATCTATCCGAAAAGCAGAGGGGGAAGTTGTCTGTGACGCAAGAGGAGAGGAACAGGCAGCAGGCATGCGGATTCATTGAAGCTATCGGTGCAAAGATTGGTTTGTGAGCACGACTTCACTCTATCACGAACAATAAGGCATACCTGTGTCTTTTCCTACTCATTACTTTGTTTCAACTATCTCAGCCCTCGAAAGACGATCGCCACTGCCCAAAACCTTTACCACCGCTTTCACCTCTTCTTCCCTCGCAAAGACTTCAGCTACTATGTCCATCTTCTCCCCTCATCCGCTCTTCCCTCTCTAACCATCCCTGTTTCACTCTAGGATGTCACGCTCGCCGCGATCTACGTCTCCACCAAGATGCATGACACCCTCAAGAAGCCCAGAGAACTCCTTATGATCTCCTACGCCGTCCGCTTCCCGGAGCTTGCAGCCAAGTCCCGTTCGCTAGGCGGAGAGGTAGACATGGATCCTAATGTGTGTTGCTGATCAGCTTTGACTGCGTGGTTACGTTGCTGACTAGACAGTAGACGGTAGAGAACGATCGACAGCGCCTGCTTGCTGTCGAGCGACTCATACTGGAGATGATATGCTTCAACTTTACTTCGCGGCTGCCGTTTTCATACGTCATCAAGATTGGGAGAGCGTTACATGGTAAGCTTTCCTTGTCCTCGTGTCTTCACCCGTAAACCCGACCTTTCCTCTAGCAACGAAGAAGCTTACCAAACTCGCCTGGCGTCTCGCAGTGGACAGGTCCGTACCCTACTTCCCACTAATTCCCTCCCCCTGATTTCTACCCTCACTAGCCACCGTACCCCTGTAACCCTCTCCTACCCCGCGCACGAGATCGCGTTAGGGTGCATCTACCTTGCCGCCCTCCTCTCTTCCTTTGAGCAGGGCATGACATCTCCCTCCAGCGACCAGACTAGCGCTCCAGCATTGGAGTCCACCTCTACGTATAGTAATAACCCGAGGAACTCCAACTCGCCACAGCAGCTCGTCGACATCCTCGGCAAGCACGGCGACTGGGAGCGGAGGTTCCAGGCTAGGGTGGAGGATATCGAAGGTGCGTCCATCCTCCCCTGCCCCCCCCCCCTCCACCCACATTACACATTACTAACAGCCAAATCCAGAAATTGCCCACCAAACTATCGACCTCCTAATCTCGCACGCCCAGAACCCTCTGGCGTCCACTTCCCCTTCAACGCCTTCCTCTCCTTCTTCACATCATCTGTCTCACATATCCCATCCGCCCAACATCAACAGTCAGCCGATCCCTACGCCGTACAAGCCGGACCAGCTTATTAGGCTGAAGATCCACATGCGCGAGACGGAGCACCCGGCGAGGCCAAGGGTTGCACTGGCGAAGGGGGGCGAGGCGGGGACGGGTCTTCTGGGGAGGAACGAAGGGACAGTGAGGTTCTTGTTCGGGCCGGAGGAGGGGGGACGGTGATTGTCCGTGAAAAGTTATGGGCTTGTGCGTACGTGGTTATATTGCGTGATGAATTTTGTTTTTTTCGAGATGCATGGCTTTTCTGCAAGGTAGACGCGTCTTATACGGTAGCCGCCTGATCGCTAGGATGGATCATTCCTCCCTGCTACTTGTGAGGATAAGTTGAGTCATCATCCGAAAAGCCAATCTATTACCCTGCGAAACGATCCTCGAGACCGGGGCCCCTCTCGAATGAGTCGGGATTGGCAGAAGGTGGCGGTATGTACGTCTCCACTGCTGTATAGTTTGATCCCTACAGGAGATTCTGTCTTGTTGAAAGCACCGTGTTGTGTGTGTGAGTCACGCGAGAAACGTCTCGGGTATGGTGATTTATTGAGCGAGTTGCCTGGGTTGTGGTGGAGGTGAGAGGCTGTGCTTCCTGAGCTCGACCATTCCATGGCCTGGCATTCAAGTTCTAGGCCTTCGATGATTTAGCAAAGAATCTCTATAGTCGAACCCAGGCGTCTCGACCGCAGCCCATGGTTTGGGATTTTACGGGTTCACTAACGGTTCGTGACATTACTGAAGTTCCCTCCACGCGAGGAGCCAGAGATCGCTAGTCTGCCGCTCTGGGACTCTTCCTGCTCGGTTTGCACGCTGGTGCTTGAGGGTCGTGGATGTAGTAGTGACTTATCAAGGTGGCGGATGTTGCCCGTTGGCACGACAGGGTCCGTTGGCAACTCCTTTGCGGGAGACAGTGGCGGATGGCGATTTATTGGGCCAGTCAGTTACACGTTTAATTTCTGGGATCTCGAGAAGGATCTGTAGTCTGATCGCACTCGTAAGCTTTGGGACGTAGGGAAGACTCGGAAGATCATGGGTGGTTTCACTTCAACCCGATTTTGAAGGCTATTGATCCGAGGACGGTGCTCGGCGCCTCCGTGCTATATATTGTAATTGTGGATGACAGGGTGCCTCGGGCATAGTGCATGGTGGTGTGTCAGCAGCTTGGACCCAGACTTGTAAACGACGTCTCAATGAATGCGAGCAGGCGGCGAGCGTAGCCTTGACCATGAACAAGTAGGTCATACGGGGCACGCCAATAAATGAAGATTGAACAAACAGTCAAAGCAGACCGATCACCAATTGTAATTGTTTCACGATATACAGTCGCTAGACCCTCCGACGGTAATAAAATCAGTAATATAAGTATCTCCAAGATACAGTTTGGGTAATACAGAGTCACGATCTCGGCTTCGGTACATACTAGATACTGAATATAAGTGCGCAGTCACTGTGACGGTGGTGATTATCTAGAGTCCAGTCATTGTCCAGTCGATGCGGATATTATAGATAGCTTCGAATGCTTGATTTCCAGCTCGGCGATCTCAAGGATCTGCGGTCCGATTGCAGCTAGTTCTTCGTTATTCTTCACGAGCTCCAAGTGGGCCTGTCCACGGGCGATGGGAGTGAGGACAACACAATCAGAGATCCACGATTTTGCCCCGCCGGGAAAGAGTGAGACGCACCTCTGGTGATTCCCAGCCTGCGACGAAGGCGATGAGCCCCTCCCGATCGACGCACGGCCCCCATGCGCAGGAGTACCCGCTGCGCGACGTGGCCACGACTTTTTCGAGGTGGACCATGAGCTGGGTTAGTCGCCCTTTATCTCTGTCTGTAGCAGTCTTCTTGACGCGAAAAAAGGAGATTTCAGTGCAAGGTGCGCTGAATGGTCGGATGGGAGGCATGTGGAATTGGATGTAAAAGATGTCGAGTGGTTTGGAAGGGGATATTGCGGGCTGGAGCGCGGCAAGCAGCGGGTCGTAAGCTGCCTTATTTCGCATTAGGTTCCGATGTGAGTCAAGATCGTCCCAGCCTGCAAAGCCATCCTATGAGCGCCTGAGACAATTCCAGACACGGTCCGTACGCACCGACCAACAGATACACAGTAGCGTTGTCTTCATTTTGGACACCGTGATATGTACTGCGTGTCGAGTAAGACAGATGCATATCCATGACGCCCTAGACGTTGTGGAACTCACTAGAGCCACCCTTTCGCCTTTGAGACAAGCTCCTGCGCAGGTTTGAGAATTTCCGGCTTTTCACGGTACTCGTTGGTTGCAGCAAAGAGAGCAAACTCAGTGACAGGCGCCATAGAGGGGGCGAATTAAGGAGGAATTACTGAGATACGAGGTACAGAGGGAAGAGGGCGAGAATGTACAGTGCGGCGACTCTAATTTGGAGCCAAGTCGCAGCCATTGCCTACCAGATTATTATAGGATATCCAATCGATCGACCATCTACATCAGGTCCGCGAAACGCCGCCTTGCTGTTAGAAGAGCGCCAGAAATTCGATTCCTTCTGGGCTCGATAACCCCTTCAATGCCGATTTCAGAGACTCCGCGCGATCCACGACACCCAGTCGAGAGCGATCTCCCATCACTCCGGCAGTTTTCTGGGATTTGTAGGCGCAAGATTCGGGCTATCTAATAGTAATATTGTGACGTTACGGAACGTGATGTGGCGCGACTAATTACCGGCCGCAGCCTTGTCACGGCCATTCCGTCCGCGAATTTCAGTGGTCAGTTCTAACTACTCTTGTGGCATAATCAGTTGGGGGTATCAAGAAGTCTCATAAACGACAATGAGCAGGACATCGACTCCTCAGTGGGTCACGAGGAAGGCTGTGCAGTAGTGATATCACGATATATCAAGCCTAGGGGCATGATTATCAACGTTACACTAGATCCGAACGCGAGCACATAAACAATTGCAGATGTGAGTGTCATCGACGCACATGTCTTTGATCAGCCAGATGACGCCGAAAATTCTCCCAATCGATCGTGATTGAATAAACATAAATTTGACAGGCATCATCTCTGTGGCCACAAGCATTCCATGATCAAACTATTACTTTATCGTTGAACACCTCGCGCCCTTTCTGAGCGCTGAGCCTTGAAGCTTGAAGCTTGAAGTTTGAGCGCTGAGCCCTGGGCCTGGGGAGCATCCACAAGATCGGCACATTGAAACACCGGGAGACAGATCCCCGTTTAGGGCTGTCAATTGTTCAGAGCTTATAGGCCATATTGCGGCTGGAATGGAGTTTCTGGTGCGACTACATGGGAATCATTTAGGCCTGGTTCAGGTTAGCCCACACGTACCATTAACGCTGTAAGCTGAGAAGCACGTACAACTACTCTGGGCGTGACAGGAGGCATCTGTCTTCAAAGTAAAGATCGGATGTGAGCACTGGACGATGGGTGATTCAGTTTCCAGGTGAACTCGGTTCACAACTCTATTTAAAGACAGATATCATTTGTAGGATTGACAAATCGTCGAACCACAAGTTCTGCGACATCTTGCCTGGGCCTCCGGCTAGACGCAAGACACTTGGAGACTCACATCCTTGCGACAGAAGAACGTCCAACAAGGTGGTGTGTCTCCCAGACTCTGCTGGGTGATTCCACTGGAGGGAGTGCCCATATCCCTGTCCCATAAGGAATGCAAGTGCCTCATGTCAGAGGGCAGAACACGTACTTTCGCTTCTATGGACGGCGAAGCGCTAGGGCCTTTAGGATTAGAGTCCGATCCTGCCAAGTCAGAAACCACTACACAGAACAATACTCCCATTCCAATGCTTACCCGTCTCATCACATGCTCCTTTCCTTTCCTTCCCACTCCCGCATCTCCTTCGACACCCAAATATCCCTCACCTCCTTCTGCTCATACATCTCCAGCTGCGCGCGACCTCGCCGTAGCATGTGCTCTATTGCACCTATATTCCGCGGGGATACAGAACGGGTCTGTGTGTGGAAGGCGTATCTTACATAAAGACGGAATTTGGGTTGGGCAGCACCGGGTTTCGTTCGAACCATCCGGAGGGCGCTGTCATTAAGTAAGTTTAAATAGCGTTTGGTAATTTCGGGCCAGAACGTACCGTCTGTACAGCGCGAGCACTTCACGCTGGAGACCAGATAGCTTGGGCCCGGCTGGCGGCATGTATGTTGGAGGAGAGGAGAGTAAGGTATGTCCGCGTCGGAAGTGCTCCCGAATCAGTGATCCGGCGCGCGCGACGACGATCGACTCGCCGCACAACAGCTCGAACGCTGAGATTTAAAAGTCACTGCATATGCGCATGCATGCGACATAATGTAAATTGACAGTGAGCCGGAAATGAGATATCCAGTTGCAGTGACTATGCAGACCAAGAAGAGTACACTAATTTACTACCTGCATGCAACTCTGCAGATAATATTCACAGCTGTTGTTAAACAGAGTCCACACCGGACCAAATGAGAAAACCAGTACTATCTGCATCGATCCGAGCGATCTCGGAATAGTACACTGCAACTCGTGTGTGGCTCAATATCCTTGAGAAACGGATATCAAGCAGCAGACGCCATACAAACATAGGATATAATTAAGGTATAGACGAATGTCGTAGGATTACTGAGACGCGCCAGGGTCATTCTATGGTAAAACCGAGATCGTCAATATATATCGAGCGAAACGGTATAGGTTACGCACATAGTACTGATCCAACTCCACTCCATCCTTCTCGATCATTGGCTGGACTGCGACTTCCTCTGCCATCCACTGGAGTTCTTCTTCAGTAAAGCTCGTCCCAGCTTCCTCAATGAACCTCTGATCAACAGTCGGTTCTTGGACAAGCGAGAACGGAGACCTATCAGTGCGATAGGGAGCCTGCGTCTCCTGCGGTGTGGCGCAAGAGAGAGACAGCAGGTCATTCGTGGGACATGGGGGATAGTTTGATGTCGTGTTCGTCATGTCCCGAGACACGGCGTGAGTTGCCGAGGAAGGCGTCCGAGCCCCGTAAGCCGAGGTACCCATATTCTGTCTGATGTCTAAGCTGGGGTAAGCCAGGAGATGATATGGAGGGTTCCGTGCCGTATCTGAAGGTACTGGGCCTATCGGAGAAGACTCGTAATATGTAACGCTCGTTTCACGACTGTCGTCCGTGCCAGGATGATCTGAGAAATGGCGCGGAGGATTGTTCCACTGTGTACCTGAGGGTATAGGGTACAGAGATGAGGGTGCAGGGGGTAGGTCAGATGACGCGCTCATGCTCCGTCGGTGATTCATATCAGGATAGCGAGGGAAATTATGCAAGGATACTCGGGCCACTGAGTCTGATGGTGCTTCAGGGTTGGACTGGTACCTATCGGGTACAGAAGGGGGAAAAGGTTCAATGGGAGGGAAACCTTCACCGTACAAACCCAAGGCAGACGTAGCTAGGCCGCGGGTGGTAGGCGGCCAAAGTGCGCCACTAGGATCGATAATATCGAGGTCATTCGAGGTAGCGTATGACGCGGTGGTGTGGCGCCGGTCCCCTAGGGGAGATATAGATAGATGCCGGAAATCATATTGTCCACTGGACGGAGTGCTACCCCCGAAACTCGATGCTGACTCGTAGGACCAATCACTGGGCGAAGCCTGCACTCCTGAAGTTGGAGGCAACGCGATCGTCGCGGGAAGGGAAGGTCCCGCTGCTGCGGAAGAATATGGTTCGTACCGCTCAGCCTTCTTCGTCTTCGCTTTCGCCTTCCGCTTTGACTTCCTTTGGGATTTTGACTTCGCATCGGAGACGCGTCGCCTCTTAGACCGGGACTCTTCATAAGGAATGAATACGGCTTGCGACATTGAGCTCCCCTGCTCAAATTCAGGCTGATTGCCAGGGGGAACATCAGTTCTTGCAACTCCGCTCCTTGACGCGCCCTTGTAATATTATTAGAATGGAGTACGACGCGAAATACAAGAGTGACTGGAAGACGTACTTGATTTGTTGCAGAAGGACGAGCCTTGTTCCCTTTCGGTCGACGCGTTAGTGGTTGATGAGGATTGGAATACGCTTCGTTGCCCGCTTCCCTCCACACGTCCTGCTGTGCCTCAGAGAGCTTTGGCCACCACTCGTACGGTAAGCCCGTCATCGTTTGAAAAAAAAGGAGGCAATTGGGTACCGTCCTCTTCTTGGAAGGGTCTAATGCGTTCAGCCACCGAACGTGGACACGCTGGAACCTTTCAGAGGACAGGATCTCCTCTAAGGTAGCCGTCATGCGCAACTTAGGAGTGTCGTCGATCCAGCTCATGGAAGGTAGACGACAGTGAGCGAGAGATGGTAAACGAGTAGCGTGACACTGCGTTTGCGCATGCGCAATCTATAGGTCGCCCCGACGGCCCCAGCACTCGCTGCTACTAAACGTGGCTTGCACAGCATGTCAACAGAGGATACGCAGGGGCCCGACGCATTCCAGAAAGACCGTGTTAAAGTCCGAAGCAATGCCAAATGGAACGCGCCGGATCCAGACAGAACTCCCCCTGACGAGAGAATGAGCGGAATTTGCCAGCGCCTGTGATAGAGTAGTCAGCACGAAACAAGTGGAGGATGAGATGGACTTGTATGATATATCACACGAGACGGGCAGCGCCCAGTGATGTTTACGGGATCGGCGTAATTCTTAGAAAATCTGACTCAAGGCAAGACGAGATCATGATGGATTCCAACGCCCTATTACCTTTTCTGTATAATTGCCTCCTCATACTGAGTGGCCTGCCGCGGAGCCGGCAGTGCGTACTCCGCCGCCGCCGCTGAAGTACCGTGCATTTTTACTCTTATCGCGCACAATCAGCTAGCGATCTGGCAAACGGCATCGCACTGCCTGACCCTACGTATGAATAACACCAGGTTTCACCAGCATATGTATCACAATGCCAGTAGTCATACGGGGATTATGACTCCCTGGCACGATGATGGATTGGCCTCAACACAGGCGCAAAGAGGCAATACGCGTATATCCCTCAACGGGTCTGAGACTGTCTGAGCGGCAAGATCCTGCGGCGGGTATGCGTGCACAGGATATTGACGAGGAACAGTACAAGACAGGTCCGTTCGGGGGGGGTAATTGCCTCGTGTGGAGTGCTCGTGACACAATTCTACTCACTGGCAGTCGTGCAGACATTGCCTCGCTCCGGTAACCCTTAATATACGGACTTGCCAGTGTCTGGACGAGACGCAATCGTAGGAGCATTCTCTTAGAAGGAGTTATGCTATGCAACAGGCACGAAGTACTCTTGTTTCTCGTGAGTTCCTTTTAGTAAATAGGGAACAGGAAGCCGGAACGTATAGCACCAGGGGCCACGGCAGAGCCAACAAGAGACTAAGGGTGAAGAGGTAGCCAGTGCGGTCTGGTACAGCCAGTAGAAAAGACAACGACAGTCGCGAGGGCAGAAAAAACCGTCCAGTCCCGAGAAAGTCAACATGTCACGGTTAACTTATGGTTGACAAGGACAATGCTGGCAGTGCTTTGTCCGCGTCCTTCACATCCATATGTCCGGCGAGTGCATAAGCTAGCAACGGCTGGGCTAGTAAATATTGAATAATACATAGTGCCTCAACAGCGCGTAGTCAGCAGAGTCGGCGACGAGGAGGACAGCGTTGAGAACAAAGCGAAGATGCGTTGTGGGCGGACTTTCTATCAGGGAAGCAAGCCAACAAATCTCCAATCATTTGATCGGCAAATGCCGGCGTGTGAGGTCACCGCATAGCCGACCAAACTAGCCGCGTTCCTGGACTTAGCGCTCGACAGTATTAATGCAGCTAACTAAAGTAAAAGCCTGTGCATGGCACATCCGACCTCTGGTACACGGCCGCCGACAGAACATCCTTTCTAGAAGCATTCGATGGTCAAGGCGGTCTCTGACCACAGCGAGCCCTTCATTGGGCGGTGTAGGTGACCCCGGAGCATATTGCAAGGACTTGGTCAGGAAACATGACTATGAATCCTTTTTAATGTCGCCTTTCTACCCGGAATACCTTCGTGGTGGATATTTTGCATTGAAAGCATTCTATGTACGTCCGCCAATCCGGACGATAGCTGTACCTGACCCGTAAGTGATGATAGGTCGAGCTGGCTATGCTTCAAGAATCGGTCTCGAACTCTATGGTAGGAAAGATAAGAATGCAGTTCTGGAGAGATGCTATTAAGGATATCAGTGATGTGCATGATTTACTCTGAGTGCATTGTTGCATATTCACCGCTGCTATGGTTAGAACAGGCCGCCTCACCATCCCATTGCACTCGCACTCCATGATGCATCTCGCCGGGCTCATTTACCGTCATATCATTTAAAACGTATTGTTGATGCCAGGGTCTGTTCCGTTGTGGTGCGTTGCGTAATGCGAACTGAGATGAGATGGTTCCTAGGACAGCGAGCTGCAAACACCGTCGCACCTTACCTCGGACAGTGCAACCGCTCACGCCGAGTCGACAAGCTCTACTCTGCTATATCTCTTATTGTCACTGCTATCGTTACAGGAGTCGTCCACATGTTCTCATGCCGCCTCGCACCTCGGTGTAGCACAGAGTTTTACAACTTTGCTCAGGTCTCTGCCGTTCCACGCATCCAAGGGTCGGATGGTAATCCCTGCAGAGATCACAGCAAAACACGGAGTTAACCAAGAAGAGGTCTTCCGGAAAGGACCTCAAGCGGATATGCTCTCAGACGCTGTGTTCGAGTTTGCCACCGCAGCAAATGACCATCTAGCGACCGCTCGAGACATGTTCAAGGACACTGGGGTACCCAAGGAGGCGATGCCGGTGTTTCTAGCAGCAGTGGGTGCATTGGCGCTCGAAATTTTGGATCCAATTGATATTTTGCTGCAGATACCGGTCCAATCTTATCTGTCGCGGCTGGAAGCAGCCAACTTTAACGCTTTCGATACGTCACTGCAGCGGGGGGACTGGAAGATGCCATGGCACATCTGGCGGGGCTACTATAAAAGTACCTTCTGATACTGATCCTCCTAAGCATAATGCGCTAGACCTACAGTACATACAGCCTTGTAATCCATCTATTTTCGATGAATCTGGCAATATCCCGCCTCTTGTGGCGCTGCATCCCGAGTCGTAACGCTGTGACATTTGCATGCTTGGATGCCGACTACGCCTAATTTGAAGTCCGAACGACCGCCAATCTTGCCTCCGACGCTCACTGCCTCCTCTGCCTCCGTGTCTGTTGTCGGTACAGCCTGACCCCCCTTGTGCCGTTGTCGTCTGCTGGTGTGTCGGGCTCAATCCTAATGGACGGTCTCTGTGGTAAGTGTGGCCGTAGGAGAAAGGAGTATGTCTGTCTGGTGCACAATGTCCCTGACGCAATCGACCTTGCAGATGAGATCCTCCAGCTTATTCTGGTTGAACTGGACGACCCAACAAGCTTTACCCTCGTCTCGAAGAGGTTCTATCACTTTTCGCAGGATCCGTACGTTCGAGCTACCTACTTTCTCTCGCGGCATGGGCAGATGCAGGCGATCTTCTGGGCGTTCGGGCGGGGGAAGCTGATAAATGAGAAGGTTATCGACGTATGTCTACCACTCCTTCCTTCCTCAAATTTAAAGAATGAAATACCTCCATCCCTTTCCCATCTCGTAGATTCTCATCAGCTGTGGAGCGTACCTGTCTCGCTACCTCGTCCAAGTAGCCATACATCACTACTTCCGCACGCAGGCGCATTTCGTGAAGACAACATGGGTCCGATCGATGTCCTTCCCTGTCTTCAGTTACTTCATGATCGTAGCTGCCCGCATATACGGAGACATACCCACAGGAAAGGGGGAAGATGACGGATCTACATTCGCATCCTTTTTGACCGAGAGCCGGTTCCCATCTGCTCTGAAAAGCGTACCTTGGGAAGAGATACGGGATATAATTGAGAAATACAAGGTGTGTAGGACTGTTCATATTTCTGTGAAATATGACCTTTATCCCATGTATCCGCAGTTTATGCCATTTTGTAATAAGGTGCTTGGTGTCCTCCAAGCCAACTTTCAATTTATATTAATGAGTAATGCAGGACCCAGTGATGGTTTCCTTCCCTCTGGCATTGGCTATCGAGCCACGTTTGCTGCCGTATGCCAAGGCCAATGGATTCCACATGGATAGCAAAGTAAGTGGTGGCCGTTTAGACTTCGTAATTGTTTGACTTACTTTGATTGATCAAGTACCGCGACTTCGTATTCCGAAAAATGTTCGAGCGGCCGAGTCTCACAAGTGAAAATCGGACGGATGAGATTGTCCGTAACGTCCGAGAGCTTTGTCGGCTGGACCCCAAGTACGACATAGGTCTAACTCTTTGTTGCCGTGTATTGAAGCTCCGGCGCCTTCAGGATGTTCCTGACTCGGACAGTTGCTGCGGAGATATGCATGGAGGCGAAAGCTAATGAAGGTGCATATACCGCTTTGAAACAGCTTGACAAATCGGGTAATCTGCTGTTCGAGATACGGTGCGCATATAGTCATCGATCATTTGTTGCCATAATGGCTCAAAGTATGGTATCCAGTGACGTCGTTCGCGAGTTAACGAAGGCAAGTGAGATATAAATGTGCGTCGAACTGAGATGCTGAAATTGTGCCTATTTCCTCAGATGTTTGTCACCACACGATCCATCACTACTGTCTACACCATTAATGTCCTACGCCAACTATGGGCCGATTATCCTTCTGATGATCCTACTGTTCGTCTAGTTATGCTTCTCACTGTTTTCCTCTCGGACAATTGCCTCGCACATACCACACCTGCTACATTAAAGACTAAGCTCGATGCGCTCGGACTCACACCATTGTCAAGGAAGGATATTTATGATGTACTTATAAACCCGTTTGTGGAGCGATACACGCCGATCCTGGAGTATGGAAAGGTGGAGGTGGGCCTGGACTCGCGGGGGATCAAATTATTGCTGGAAGAGGTCACACTGAAGTGTTTGGAAATCAACTGCAAGGTAGGAGGACATCAAAGCTACATTGAATTCTATCTAATCTGCTATGTTACGCTTTGTTTGTCAGGGCAAAATGCTCAAGAAGTTACTGGCGGACCACGAGTGGCTGAAGGATACCATTACTGACATAGTGCCCCAGCGCTATCAGATCCGTTTGGAAGATCTACCTCCTTCAGAAGACGAGAAAGCGTGCGCAGCATACGAAGCAACGTTGTCCCGCGACTTCGTTGTTTCACGCTATCCGCTAGGCAGGCAGTCTGGCGTAGGCTCACGTCATCGGGCTGCGCAGGCCGAGGTTGCGCAAACTGTGGTTCTCGCTCTGCCTTCTGAACAAGACGCTGAGGCAGAGGATGGTGGCGAAGATGGTCAGGATATGTCGATGGAAGATGTCGGCGACAGCAGTCAAGTTGAGGTGCCAACATATTCGTCTGAGATGGACCTTGTGAGCGTGCCTCAGTACACAAAACGTCGTTGGAGAGGCTGAAGTGTTATGGTGTAGGGTCGTATCGGACAGGACACGCTCACTACAATGATACAATACGACGAGCTGGCTCCGACAAGGACAGGTCGTCGGCGGTATCACCACTATGGTGCGACCGATAGCCAAGGCAAGCTGACATATCCTGCTGGTAGGCGTTCTGATATATCGAGTAACTACTTGACATCTAACCTTCCTGACAGATGCCATGCAAGTCGGCCGGTGGGTACGCACGTATTTCGGCAACCGGAGTCCCGTTACTGCCATCTTCGTTATTCACGGTGTGATCAACGATAATGTGGCGGTAAGTATTGCGGATCTTCTGGCCGAGCCATTCTGATCCTGTTGCGTAGGTTTTACAGCCGGATTTCGGATATGGCGATCCTGACCCCTTCGGCTCGCAATATCGCGTCCCCATCACTCTCAAACATTTCAAGATCTTACAACGTCTTGGGAGAGCTCCAGTGCGTCAAATCGTAGGGTCGGGATATGGTGATGATCTAACGTGACTGATTGTAGAATTGGTCATTGTATCATGAAATTCAGCAAGGCGCAGAATTTTACTTCACCGAGGAAGACTACATCACTCAGGACAGGATGAAGTCTTCTGGAAAGAAAGTAAGAGTGAAGACGGAGTCTACTAGCCATTCTATGGCATCTATTCCTGCCGCAGGATCTAATCGTGGAGAGGGCAGTCGTGGAAAGAAGCGGCCTCGTAGGAGCGCAGCTGCTTCTGTCAAATCATATGCTATTCCCGACTCAGATGATGAGACTATCGCGGAGGAGGATGCTACCATTTCGCGTGCCATGAAGGCACAAGCCAAGAAGAAGAAGTTTGAGTCGAATCTGCAGCAGTGGATCAAGCACTTGTCTGTGATTCTGAAAGAAGAGAAGAAGAAGGTGCGTGTCCTCGGGTGACATGCTCTTTTCTGTACTAAATGAACTGCAGTATAAGGAACAGAAAAAAAGACTTGAGAAGACTGCTACTCCCGGAAGCAAAGTTCGACTACCTAAGGTTCGTCTCGTTATACCGATCCCTTAAGAATACCGCCTCATGCTCTATGTAGAATGAGTTCCATAAGTCCTTGACCAACAACTTACGGGATCTGCGCAAACGCGACCGGGAGAAACGTCGCCTTCTCTATGGGTCTGATGTTCCTGACGAAGACTTCAGCGAAGGAGACGACGACGAGTACCACGAAAGAGGTCAGAAGGGCAAGAAGCGCAGGATCAGCTACAGAGAGATTGATTGAGTGAGCGACCCCTTTGCATGGCCTTGTTATTATTATTACCTGCATTATCATTGTCATCATATACACTTCATCCTCACAGCATCATGTTACCGTACAATCTCGTCATTCTATGTCGCAATGCATCCATGTTCATCCAAGTAATGAGCAATACACGTCCGGATTCTCTTATCACTCGGATTCATACAATATTGCTGCGTACTTGTCGCGACATAATAGGCCGTGAATTAATACATACATTACGTCTGATATCTATAGTCAAGAGCTCTGTCTCCCAGCCGAATCTTCTCATCACCCTTCGGTAAATCCTCTGTCGACTGCTCCATAAGACGGTCTCGACGGCGGTTCTCATTGGCCATCCACACCCACAGATATGTCGCCACAGATATGGCGAACGTGAGATAACCAATAGCAATGATATTTGGTTTGCGGTATAGATGTGCAGCAAAGTTGGGCCGGTAGATAAGAACACCCGCTATTGCGCCGATGTCCCCGATTGTTATCTGCATAGCGACGCCGACAGCTCGCTTTGTCTGACCTGAAATATTTTCACTAGGCCAGCTGTCATAGACAGCCTGTCAGTTGTGAAACACATACACCTAGTAACACTCGCCTACACACCTCAGCAAAAGTGCATTTCCAGTATAGACACCTGCATTAGCAAGGTGAACGCCAACGTATTGCGCACCAGCTACATAGGGTCCAAAGAGAATGTTAGCGATATAATTCACAGAGGCTGTCACTATCTTACGCGTCTTCGTAGTCAAGAGAACGATGTATCCTATGTAGCGCCGTAGCGACAGACGCAAGGCTAAGTAGCAGCTGCAAGGAGTCCATAACACGAACGTACCGATAATTCCGATAGCACCTGCTCCGATGATTATGGGGGCCCGAACCTTATAGCGGGAAGAAAGCCAAGCGGCAAACCATATCGAGAATGCAGCAAGAGCATTAGGAGGTACAGACATCCTGGTATTGAGAAGTGACGTTAGCACACGATCGTCACGAATCGAATAAAACTCTCATACAGTTGAGCCTTCCAAGTAGCGAAGCCCAATCCAGCAATAATCGTGGGCTGCGAACAGAGGTCAGATGACAGTCATGGTTCCCAATTATCTATGGCGTACCGAGAATTGACTCAGCGTATACAGTGCAAAGGAAAACCCGTGGAATAGGAAAGCGTATGCCCAAACAAGATGATCGGTGAAGGCCTGGCGGACATAGAACCACTGGAAATGTTCCCGGTTGGCGGCATCTGAATCGTCCCGTAGTCTAGCAAGGAGTCGTTCCCGCTCTGACACGTTTAACTACAACACCAGACAGGTTAGACGACCATGCGAATCGCACAAATAATGTGTCACCGACGAATTTAGCTGAGTGTGACCAAGTTGGCACAATAAAGTAGGCTGCTAATGAGACTACAACAGTAATGATGCCTTCAATGATGAATATCCTGGCCTTCATGTGAGCCTGACTGTAGACACACAGACCGGACTACACGCACCAGTTCCAGCCTCTCCGTCCATCTACGCCGTCCATCAGGCCGATGAGATATGCCAGGACACCTACACTCAACTCATCAAGTTGATTCGCCAATAACGACCCGGCCTGACGAACCTCCGAATGCACCCGCCAACGCGGCCCCGCCGAAGAAGACTGCCACCCGCCAGTGCCGTTCTCGTCTATTAAATAGCGTGTCTGAATCTTTATCATTGGTGTTCTACTGTCTAGCATACCGTCGGTAGTAAACAGAGAACACATAAATGACACCGGGAAATAGTCCCGCCTCCGTGGCGCCGAGCACTAGATGTAAATCATTCACTGAAACCTACGGTGAATATCTAGACGGAGTCACATACGAAAGCGGATGCCATATAATCCGGCCTGGTTATGTATAAGCCCCTGCCCTATGGAGGAGATTCCCCATGCTAGAGTCAACGTTGGAAGCCAGAATTGGGGATCAAAACGTTTGAGACTGTGAGAATATCAGACAAGATCCCAAGTTGCAGCATCAGCACCCACATTATCTGTTTACCTGGTCAGCACAAGCAACAGTATTATCTAGGCAGAAGTTCACATTTGCAGGGATTTCGAATACTACATAGGCAACGAAGTATACCGCCAGCGCATTATTGTACCCTGAAGGGGATAAGTGCAAGTCCTATGACAGTGCATCAATTTTGGAACGAACATTTGGAGAATCCAAACCTACGGTCGCAAGACCATCAAGTCTGTCGATGCGCACAATCCATAAGAGACTGTTTTAACACCAGACACGTGAATCGGTCTTACTTGGCGTTGCCAATATTTGAGCTGCATGACATGGTTAGACACAGTAAACAAACGGGATCAGTATATACTCACCGGTCCAAGAAGCTTAGCAAATATAATCCAGTTAGGATAGGCAACAACCTGATCGAATATGACTATCCACCAAACACCAGAGAGCCGCTAAGACAGACTCACCGTAGGTCCACCTTGCGCAGAAGTCTGCGATCCGCATGCGTGTCGACACCGTCGATGGTCGCCTGAGACTCTGTTTCTTTCTCGATGGACGACATGGGGCCACACAAGGGGAACACAGGGCTCACTAAGCACTTACGGAACACTTTCTGCGACTTTACGGCGTTCCTTTATCAGAAGCGCTATTGGCGCAACAAGTTGACCGGATGGCGCAATCGCCATCACGTCTCCAGGGACAATATTAACATAAGTCAGTGAGAACGATTGGATTACTACAGGCTTATCCGGCGGCTGTGGCGATGAGAATCGTGGACGCGCAAACATGCGTGCTTCATGAACGAAGCTTCGCAATATGGACGCGTGACGTCACGCGCTCGTCCAAGATCGGCGTAACGTATATGCCAGTTTACACTGATCTCGTACAGAAGGAAAAGTAGTGCTGCATTATGAGAATGAGTAGATACACACACCAGACTAATCAGAAGATAGGTATGAAATCCTGGATCCTGTCCCTCGCGTCCTGGGCAATACACTCCGCAATCCATGTGATACTCCGGATCTCCTGCTCCTTGAGCTTGAAGTAGCTATAGAAGATGGAGTACTGGAACTGTTGCAAGAAGGACTGCTTGTTTAGATGTACCTCCTGTCGGAAAAAGCGGTCTTCCAAATCCGCAGCTACTGAGGAGTCCTCACTATACAAGTCATGCTGAGCACCGTTCCCGTTCGCCCGGGGTGCACTCTGAGGTCCAGAGTCGAAGAACACTTTGTATTCGGGAATATAATCGCACGCCTGTCGAACTTGCTCAATATCGTCCGCACGGGCAAGAACGTTGTTGCCCTCTGGATAGAGTCGTCCAATAGCAGGGAACAACTTGGCACGCTGCTCCTTGGACAATTCTGTCCCGAAGGAGTTGATTGTGATATTAATTGTCCGTCGGTCAGCCTCAAAAGCGAGAATGCGGTGCATAGCATCGTATGTGGGGTCGCCGAGAGTTTGGCAGAAACGATCGAAGTCTTCTAGGTACGCCTTATAGAGAGTATTCCGGATGATTTCGATGTTGAGGTCGTCAAGGTCGGCGGCGGAAAGACAGTCAATGAAGTATGGTGCTAATAATGACCGTACTTAGTGTATGCCTGATCATAAGAGATGGTAGGACATACCTAACGGTGTCTCAACCAGCACTGTCCGGTACAGGTCCTCCACATTTGTCGCAACGCATAGGGCAGGCATAGTGTCGAACACGCCCAAAGGGTGACAGCGTTGCAATAGCTCATGCGTGTCTCGTTCGTGCAATGTACCAGTAATCAGGAGGACGACGTTATCAATCATGTAGCCATAGCTTAGAGGATCTCAGCAAGTCGCACAAGGTCTAGTCAAGTAGTATGAACGTACGTGATATACTCCAAGAAGGTACTTAATGGCTCCACTGCATTCGTCCGGATGAAGTTGAACTGATCCACGAGTATTTGTGTCGCCTTGTCTGCTATTGCGGAGGTGGAGATGGGCGAAGGTTCGTTGGCGAGGAAGTTGCCGTAGTCCGTAGCTGACAGTTGCATTCGGAGGTCTATTCACCAAAACACCCATGGATGTTCCTCAGTACTAGGGAATGTAGGCGCAGTCAGTTGCGTACCATCGAGCGTCTCGCATTGCGTCAAATTCGAATAATGGCTCTGAGTGAGGATACCGGCCTTGTACCCCCTGAGGATGCCCTCCAGAAATCCGCTAGAGACCTTGTCATAGTTTACACGTTACTCATAGCTCAAATGACCCAGACAAGGCAGCTTACGTTGAAGAATAGTGCCTCCATAATGACCAGCTCAGTGTAGGTGCGATTGAGAGGTTGACCCACGTAACGTCTGTAACGATGTTGCCGCCGGCATCATTTCGGGCGATACTGCAGCTCTCCGTACGCAGTACTTCGAATAGTACTTATTCCGCTGGCTTTACGCGCGGATTGCCTAATTGGGTAATGATGCGTCGGGAGATCCCGGGATATTCCCACGCCTCCTTCCTCCCGTGTGTGGGCCTCCTCCTGGGAGGCCATTCTCCCTCTCGTTTAGTTGTTGTAGATTAGTTAGGGCCGTTATAAAATTTGTATCTACTCAATCTATGTGTGCATAAGTGCCTTGCATAGTCAGATAGGCTTTAAATGCCTCGGGGAGGTGCCATAAGTGTTCCGAGCACTGGATTTACTGCATAAGTGCTCGAAAGCACTGGATAAGCAGCATAAATCGCTTATGCCGCTGGATTTACGCCGATTTACAAGGATTTACGCGCCACGTGAGGTCCGATTTACGGTCACATGATGTTCCGCTGAAGAATTACATCTAATCGCCGCCATTGTACATAATGATCCTGGGCGCTTCTTCGCCATCAACGCGTGTCGGGCCTGGCGCGCCCTTCTCGGGATACTCGGTTCCTGACCCCCAGATGCGAAAAAACGCGTCCAAACGCAACCGACGCGTCGAGCAGCATCCTGCTCCTCCTCAAAATCTAACATATTTTTGCTTTTCCTTGTCTATACAGCAGTGAAATTTTCTGAGACTTTGGTAACTTCAGTCCCTTAATATGTAGTACAAATATATATATTTTTAGCTCTTGCTGCTCGGGCGGTATCTTGAAAATTCGTGTTTGACTATGTGTCTCGGCCATCAGCTTCCTTGACCCCGGGGTCAGGCAGGGTTAATTTACGCGTAAATCTCGTAAATTAATCCAAATATCTGTACTTAAGTAGTACAGATATTTGGATTAATTTACGAGATTTACGCGTAAATTAACCCTGCCTGACCCCGGGGTCAAGGAAGCTGATGGCCGAGACACATAGTCAAACACGAATTTTCAAGATACCGCCCGAGCAGCAAGAGCTAAAAATATATATATTTGTACTACATATTAAGGGACTGAAGTTACCAAAGTCTCAGAAAATTTCACTGCTGTATAGACAAGGAAAAGCAAAAATATGTTAGATTTTGAGGAGGAGCAGGATGCTGCTCGACGCGTCGGTTGCGTTTGGACGCGTTTTTTCGCATCTGGGGGTCAGGAACCGAGTATCCCGAGAAGGGCGCGCCAGGCCCGACACGCGTTGATGGCGAAGAAGCGCCCAGGATCATTATGTACAATGGCGGCGATTAGATGTAATTCTTCAGCGGAACATCATGTGACCGTAAATCGGACCTCACGTGGCGCGTAAATCCTTGTAAATCGGCGTAAATCCAGCGGCATAAGCGATTTATGCTGCTTATCCAGTGCTTTCGAGCACTTATGCAGTAAATCCAGTGCTCGGAACACTTATGGCACCTCCCCGAGGCATTTAAAGCCTATCTGACTATGCAAGGCACTTATGCACACATAGATTGAGTAGATACAAATTTTATAACGGCCCTAACTAATCTACAACAACTAAACGAGAGGGAGAATGGCCTCCCAGGAGGAGGCCCACACACGGGAGGAAGGAGGCGTGGGAATATCCCGGGATCTCCCGACGCATCATTACCCAATTAGGCAATCCGCGCGTAAAGCCAGCGGAATAAGTATTAGTTCTGTCTGGCAGGGACTCAAATTCTCTATACAAGGATATCTACAGTCTTAGTAACTATTCCTCCAGTAAAAGCGAATTAATGTTGCTAAATGCGTCGAGAGAAAGCAGGTATAGGGATTGCAGGGTATCGTGGGCTTCGTCATTAATATTGTCCGTGAAGTATATGGCCGAAGGAGACTGGAATAAGTGCGAGTCAGAAGAACGGTAACTGACATGAACAGATAAATATAAACCTACGCCGATGGCTTATGATTAAATGTGCCCCTCTCTGTCCCTTGCTCATCCGTACGGCGAGCTTCAGATATGAGCAGCGGCGGTAGAGTCAAAATCAACGAACGCCCGGTACGAATAGATAACAAGAACACATACCCAGGTCCTACTCGGCTTAAACACGCGCCCAGCGAGACCCGGGTGGGCTCAGATCGGACAGAACTGCACCTCTTGATCGGGCCTTCAAGTCCGCCAGTTTAATGTGTAGGACAGGATCGCCTGCGTCTGAGCTTCTCCCGACCACCGTGAAGAGGGCTTCGTCAGCCCAGAGGACACCTTCGTATCGACAATATGGCGCTTCAGCGGGTTCGAGGGTGGACGGTTGGAAATCGAGAAAAGCAGAACCTTCCCCTTCTCGATCGTAGATACTAGCACGAGTGTTGGACTGCCACCAGCTAGAGAAGTATGTGAGCGACATGACAAGATCGTTGATGCGCATCTTTCCGCCACTGAATACTGATTCTGCGACTATGGTTGGGGGGTGCTTGATGGCCGTGGCCATAGCTCCGCCTCGGAATTCCGCGTAATCGATCTTGAACATTATCCTGTCAGAATTGGTTTTCGCCATCATACCACCGGGGCTGGACATTTCCCGAGAGGCGGATAAGCTAAAACAATCAGTGGGAGATTAGGACGGTGCTAGTCATGTAGACAGATGTAGTTGTTCACCGGACGGGCACGTCCCTGGCATAAACCAGGACAGGCAACTGGTTACCTTCTTCCTCCGAATAAAGTCCTCCGTCCACATATTCCACGCCGGGCGGTAGGTTCTCACTAACGACCTCAGACAGCGTGACGATCTTGCGCGCTAGGCCAGCCCACTCCAGTCCTAGCGAGGGCGGCAGTTTCGGCGTCGTAAGCAACCTCTTCAGCCCCATGAGTCCATAGAAATCGGCATCGACAAACAGATTCCTCGTCACGTACCCCGCGTCCATCCTTTCCGAGAGGAACGCGGCAGGCAAGGGCAAAATCTCATACCCGCTGAGGTATTCCACGATTATCGCAAATAGTTGCGGGTTCCTGTCAAGAGCGACGGACTTGGACGAGGATTCTTGGAAAGAACCTAGGAAGCACGCCGTGAAAAAGTTAGGAGAGTCGAATTCGATTTGCCTTTTGCTCAGACGAAATTCTTGGTCCCGAACGGTCACTGTATATTTGGGAGACATCCCGTCAGCTGGGCCGCCCATTGTGCAAGAAGAACGTCGGTATATGAGAAATGAAAGGCGCTCGAAAGACGACAAGTCGATACTAGATACACGTGTACCAGTAAATTGCAGACGCGTAAATACGCGTCCAGGATGGAACAAATAGACGCCTACCCATCCATCAAATGATCAGCGCCTGAAACGCGCCCATAAAGGCAAAGGCCCTCTTCGGGATCACTAGCTTCTGCTCACCCACTGGCATGCACCATGTCCGACTCTGACACCGCGTCCTGCCGCATACTAACCGTCTCGTCGTCGACTGCACAGGCGCGAACGTTCATCGGCCGTATGTCTCGAGTCCCACTGAGGCGTGAGCCTGATTCAGTGACCGTCCCCAGGCCTCAAAGCGCTCTCCGGCGACCCGTCTGCCGTCCCCGATGAGGGGAGCGTGCGGTGGACGATCGCGAACAGGTACTACACTGCGGACGTACATTTTGAGGTGGTGGGGTTCGAGCAGTGGAATGAATATCTTGCGGAGGGTGTGCCTGCTGTGATTTACGTGTGGGCGCAGGAAGAGGTGACTTTTGCCATTGAGAGAGTTCGCTCGATTCTAACGCTAAGAGCTCGATAGCCGTATAAGGACCGACTGCCGCTAGTTGCGAAGGCCTTGAAAGGTCATGACACGGAGGTGTCTTTGGCCGTTCGGATAGCCGGCAAGACTCAGAGCGCTACCGACTCAGATGAAGGCGTGGACGAGTTCATCGCCAGCCATGGCTTCGAATTCATTGATGGAGAATCAAATGTCTCTCAATCCGATGAACACACGAGTGATCATCGGGAATCTGGTGCGTCTCATATGCTCTACGCTACGCAACACTCGAAACTAACGAACACACAGGCATACCTGGATTACCCCGCGTCGTCGACGCTCTCAGCACAATCATGTGGCCTTCCATGGTGCAAACACAAGCCACCCGAAATCGCAAGAGCCGCGCACACGATCTGCTCGGTCTGTCCGATAGGGACGAAGAAGCCGACGGCCTCCGCTCCCTCCTTAACGCTGACGACAGCATCGAAGATCGCGACAGCCGGATGAAGAAGGAGATGGAAGACCTCGCGCAGTGGCTGGAGGAGGATAATCCATGGAGTTCTGGGACTGCCGCCATGCAGGATGCCAATAGCTCGACGTGGGCGCGGTCCGAATCGGTCGAGGGCGAGTTCCTCACCAGTTTCGATACGGGGCCTACGAGTGGTGCGCTCACCCCGACCGTCCAATCTTCCTGGCCGTCTCACGCGACGGAAATCGAGCAGGACCTTGCCCTCGCAGCAGATGGCGGCGAGTTCCTGTCTGGTTTCGACGACGACTTCAGTGCCTTTGTTTCTGTGTCTGCACCAGCCGATTACGACACGAAGGAGTTGCCCGACGCGTCAGCGAGTTTTGAGGCGGAGCGACTCATGCCTATGCACACAGGCGCATCATACCGTTCGCTGGCGTCGGATTTTGACAGCGATGGACCGGACATACCTGACTGGGGCAATGAAGAGGAAGATGAGGATCTCCCGAGCCAGACTGAGATAGAGGCTACGTCAAGGCGGATATTCGGTTCCTTGCCGGATTCAATAAACCCCATACAGAGCGAGGGCGCTCCACAAGCTGGGTCATCTAGCTCGGGGCCTGAGGACGACCGGGACTATGAGATGTCAGCGTTTGATTTGTCGAAAGTGGTGGGTGCTCTGCAAGTCATGAAGGAGGAGATTGCGGAGATGGAAGACGAAGGGGAGAGGAGGCGAGCTGCTGCGAGAGTGGCACTTGGTTTGGTCTATGGACTGGAGGCTGAAAAGTCCAATGATCTCGAGGAGCCTGAGCAGGGCCCGCAGGAAGAGGGGTCCGAGATGCACTAGATTAGCTCACAGATTTAATGGCATTGGATTATATACAGGGGATCGCGTTCTAATTCAGGGTCCGGTACAGACGATAATGCACCATCGATGCAGAAGCGACCTTTCAAGCTTCCCAGCTGGACGAACCCACAGGTCGGACACACTGCGTATCATTGCGATGGATTTGTGGAGGGCACTCATTGCCCGGCATACACACTAAGGCCTGCGCACCGATATCTGAAGCGTTAAAGTTCGGCGATGCATCAAAAATATTCGTAAACGAGCTCAAATAGATCTGATTTCGTATGGACACTGTACCCATAACCAGGAGGGTGACGAGCGGAAGCCTGCAGAGTAACATTATAAATCATCGGAGACGTCGGGGACCTAATAGCTATCGGGGCTATAGAGTTTTAGCTTGTCCGGGATCGACGGCCATAACAAGCTGCCGGTGTACGACCACTGGAAAGGCGGAAAACGGAATCGAACGCACAGAGATATACACACCAGGTTTTGGCTGTGCGGAATGTACAAAAATAACAAACTGGGGATCCACGACTGCATCCAACGTCGAGGCAGCCGCAGTGAACCACGACAATGGACCAGTAACATAAATCGGCGACTCACGCTAGGACGTCTTACGAACTAGCAGCATACGGTTCTGCCGATCCGTTTGATGCGAAATCATAAAAGTTATAGTTCATACATGCATGCGTGAGCAATGGGTGTTGAAGCGTACGCAAACGCCAACAAAGTGGCAGACAAGAAGGGCGATATCTGCAAATGACAGATACGAAATAGTAACTGATGGATTGGCAGAGTCATTAGCAGGGAAAGGCGCTCCCGGCACAATCCGAGAAACTGTAACGTTGCACGTGGCAAAGCTTCAGCCACTACCTACGATCAGTACTACGTGGGCAAACAGCTTCAAGACTTCAAGATGGGTGAGTGGACAACATGCATGCAGCCAGAAATTATGTTACTAACGTAGAGCAGTTCGTTACGCCTCCGCCCCCCTTGCCGCCAACCCGGAAAAGAGTGCGTTGCCCCCTTCAAAGTCGACCGAGAAATGAGCGTACTGAAGTGTGCATTCTGGTTGTGTTAGCCTCCCGTGCCCGCGGGGAATACCTCCGCACCCACTTCAAGAACATGCGGGAGGTCGCTGCTGCTCTCAACGGTGCGTGATTTGCTCTCGAATCGAGGAGAAAGGGCAGGGAATTGATGAGGATCGGATTGTCGGGAACCATATGTAGGCTTGAAGCTTACGAAGGCGTACGCTTACCTCGGTGACGTGAAGGACCACAAGCAGGTCATCCCCTTCCGGAGATTCGCTGGTGGTGTTGGGCGAACGGGTCAGGCGAAGCAGTTTAAGGCTACTCAGGGTACGTCACTTTATATACCCTAGACCTAGTATGCCCAAGTACAACGGTACAACAGGTCGCTGGCCTGAGAAGTCTGTCCGATTCATTCTCCGTCTCCTCAAGAATGCCGAGTCAAATGCTGACGCTAAGAGCATCGACGTGGAGGATTTGTACATTAAGAACATTGTCGTTCAGCAGGCACCCGTACGTCCTTTCCGTACCTAGTCTAGCTACCTGTCACATTCAGACACCCACCATATTAATAGAAAACCCGCCGCCGCACATATCGCGCGCATGGTCGCATCAACCCCTACCTTGGTCACCCCTGCCACATCGAGGTCATTCTCTCCGCAAAGGACGAGGAAGTCGAGCGGAGCAAGGACAAGGAGGTCGCATCATCCCTTGCTGGCCTCAACAGGCGACAGGTTGCCAGGCGGCGGATCGAGGCTGCTCGTGCATGAGCGTGCTGGGGAGTATGCTTGTGATGGGGTGTTGTCTGCTGCTACTACTTACACGATATGCCTGTGTATGCACCATGTCATTGCCATGCCGCAAAAGATATATTTCATCGTGCACCTGTACACCGAGTAGTGAGATGCTTGCATTGTATTGAGGAAATTGTAAGATGTACAGAAAGCAGGGGGGTTATGCTACGACAATACGGAGCGGATGTAAACGTGGAGCTACAGATGGGCAAAACTAGCCCCAAGCTAGGGTACTGGGCCGCAAGGAAATGAAGAGAAGAAAGGAAGAAGAAAACAGCCAGGAAATCGACCTTAACGCGAGGCTGGGTACGGTTAACGTTGATCTTAGCCACAATATTAATTTGTAGGCAACAGCGTCTGGGACCTCCTAATAAGCTTCAAGTTTTCAAGACGTCTCGCACCAAGTCTACTTTAGGGAGGATATCGCATCTTCTGCTCTCCACTGACAGACAGGCTGCTCCTGCAGGTCGAAGGAATGCGATAGACGAGAAAGACGCGTCCAAAACCAGCCATGTCTACGTTCGTCGCGTACCAGACCGACGGCCTTATCCTCTCGACGTTCCCCAAGCATGTCCGCCCCTCCAATGCCCTCTCTACTCAATCTACACCGTCGGTTGAGACCTACCAGCTCAACACCCTATTACTTGCGCTCAAACCGCCTCTGTCTCTTGGAAAGCTCAGAGAGACTGTAGATGCTCTTCAGTCACAGCAGACCAGTCGACCTGACTTAGGGTCACAAGAAGAGGCTGCTGTGAGGGTAGCCGTCTTGGGCCGGCTCACTGTCGGTGTGTATGCCGAAGCCTTGAGCGCCTGTTTGTCCCAAGCGAGCGAGGCTGAGCGTGAGGCTGAGTGGTGGACCGACATTGAAAGGTCTCGGTGGAACGCCGTCTGGTACCTGTTGCAAAGTACGTCCAGTACTGTGTTTCACACTGTACCACAATCTCACAGTTGGAATTGCGCAGCCCTTCCAGTCCGCCTCGTTAATTTGACACAGACTGTATTGCAAACTATCCGCTCTCAGTCTCAATCCCTCGACCTCTCCGCCCGGCAAGTCACTGCCTCGTCCATCCTCCACGCCCTCCAAACGCTCGTACATCACGCACACCCCCTCCGCCCCAATCTCCTCACCACCTCCTTCTTCCCGCACCTTCACACCGACCCGCATCTGCTCACATCCCTTTCCATCCCGCTCCCTGGTTCCGTGTCCACCGCGTCCATCCGCTCTGCCCTGACCACCTGGTGCCAAACCATCCTTCAATGTCTCGCCCTTCCCGTCTCTCTCACGCACCAAGAATGCACCCTCAAACGCCAGCAACTCGAAAGGATCCGCAACGACAAGGCCGAGCGGCTCGGCGCGCTGAGCGGGATGCGCCCGTGGCTCGAGCGCGCCCTGCGGTCCGGTGACGAAGCCGGACTCACGCAGTTCATCTCCATCATGCAGTCCCTCGTCACGAACACCTCCGTAACCGCCTCGCCTGGCCTCCTCGCCTCTCTCTCTGCCCTCACCTCCCACACGCCCCCTCCCATCCCTGCGTCTCTCCGCCGACCGACGCAGCTCACGTTGATGTGGCCTAGGCTGGTATTGGGCCCGCCGCTCGCGCTGTACGCGTGCAAAAGTGTGTGGGCGGAGCGGGAGAGCCTGGACGAGCTGGCGCGGCAGGCGGTGGAAACGATGAGGGGGTTCTGGACCGGGTGGATCGTGGAGCCTGTGCGGGATATCGTGCGGACTGTGCGGGTCGGTGGGGAAGGGGGCGTGATTGTGAGGAAGGAGGGAGTCGAAGCGGATCTGCAGTCCCTGGAGCGAATGGTTCTTTCCCTCGCGCGGGAGAAGCTTTCGTACGACGTTCAGCAGCTCGAGGAACTTGCGAGCAAGGTTAGGGTTGGGGACCTGACGCCTGTGATGGAGATATACGAGCAGGATATCAAGAGCCCGATCAAGAGCGCCGTTGCGGGTTCGCTCGTGAGGAGCTTGTTCGTGCAGGTGCAGAAAGCAAAGGTATTTCTACCGCGTGTCTGCTTTACGTTCTCCTATACTGACACTGCTGAGTCGCGCAGGTGGACATTGACCAGGCGCTCTCGGGCATCGACAAGCTGCTCAAGTCGCAAGAACTCACCTTCGCGTTTGTGGGCGTCGCGCCCGCGCTTGCGATCGTGTACGTCGCCGCGGGTGCGCTCCTACGCCTGTGGACAGGTGGGCGCGGCCGCGGCCGGTTCGGCGGGCGGCGCAGGCGCGAAAGCGTGTTCGCGGACATGCGGAGGATCGAGCGGCTCCTTATATTCCAGCCTAACTCTAAATCCAGGTCCTCTTCACCCCCGTCTCCTGAGAAGGAGAGTGAGGGAGACAGAGATATTCCCCCGTTGACGTCTGGGCTGTTGCTGCTGTCGCTGACGCACCTGCGGCAGTACGCGGAGGCATATTTGCCGCGGGGGCGGGTGAGGGAGGGGTTCCTGGCGGATGTGAGGGACTTGGAGGAGCCTGGGTTGGGGAGGCGGGAGAAGTTGAGGGTGATGGAGAGGATGTGGAGGTGTTGGGGTGGGGTGCTTGGATGGGGGAGTGCGTAGGATATGCTCTCGCAGAACATTTGAACAGGAAAAGGACTGTGTTGAAGATCTTGCAATGAACGCGAACACCCGTTGTATTTTTATCAAAATTCGTTTTAGATGTAAAGTACCATCGACTAATCCTGCACTACCCAAACTACTACATCCGTGTGCTGACCCTTGCAACGGCTCACTGGATTGAACTACAGCTTCATTGGGCACCACAGGATTGTCGGGTTCACAACAACAAGGTATGGGGTATCTAGTCTATACAGCCTGAACGGGTTAATACACTAAAATAGCACAAGATTCAAGAACAGATGGGAAGAAGGTCATAAATAGGACGTAATAGTCATAATGATAAATGATAAATGCGGCTCCAGAGCGTGATAAGAGGAAAGGGTGAAGTGAATAGGTACACGAAACATAATTTTGACAGGGTAGTTGGTGAGAGGAGAAGCGATCAAGGCTTCCATGCGACGAAAACGCGCAACGTCCGACTCAGCCTCTGCGAGGGATCGTCCTCCTGCTCTGGCGGATCATTCGCATTCGCAGGCGCAGCTAGTCGTGCACTGCTCGGCCGCTTCCGTCGATGCGCGTCGCTCTTACTCCGGCGTACGTTGCTGGTATCGGGGGTAGGGTGCGAGGGCGGCGGCGCGACTGCAGACGAATGCACGCGCTGCCGTTGGCGGGATAGTTGGCTCTGGTAGTCGGCCCATGTCTTGCACGCGATGTCAAAGGCCTTGCGGGCCTGCGTCCGTTGCAGAGGCGGGGCGCACCACTCGCAGCGCTGTTCGAGGAGGGAGCCTAGCATGACATAATCCGACATGTCACTGACACAACAGAAAACAGCAGTGTCAGCCTTCAAGCTTCAAGAACAGGCGAGAAAACCGAGCAGCACGTACAGCTCAAACTGCGTCACTAGATTATCAAAGTCCGCTCTCGACAAGCCCAACAACGCCTGCCTCGTCGGAGCGTCCAGCTGCCCCCCGCGCACCGCCGCAGCCGCCTGGTACTCCGCCACCCACGCCCACATCGCCTCGGCGCACGCGACGATCTCCGCGACCCGCGCCGCCAGGTGCAGGTTCAGCGACCGCAAATCAAAGTTGAACGTCTTGTTCGGCATCGTCGAGCGCCGCAGCACGTTCCGCGGCGGCTGCGCGTCGAACGAAAAGGAAAGCGCCGTGCCCAGCCCCAGCGTCGACGACAGGTCGATCGCCGAGTCCGACGGCGTCGAGGCGTCGTCGTCCGCCCGGGTATGAGTATGAGTGTGAGCAGGCGCGGAGAAGAGCGACGGGCGCTCCGGGTCGTCGCTAAACAAGATCGACGCGCGCGTCGCCGGCGCGAGCGCGATCCGCCGCGCGCTGTCGAGGTTCACGTACGGCTGCGTGCGGCGCACGATCTCCTCCGTCGACAGGTACGTCGACAGCCTATTCGCGCTCTCCGACTTGCGTGCGCGGAGAAGGGCTGCCTTTAGCGCCTTGCGGTCTACCTTGTCCAGGACGTCCGAGTCTTCGCCCGAGTCCGACGGCGCGGAAGGATAGTCGTCGTCGTCATCGTGGTACCTCGCCTGGGAGTCCTTCGAGAGAGAGCCTACCGGCGGCGGGAAGGTGACGATTATAGGCGGGTGCGTGCGTACGTCTACGGAAGAAGACAAACGAACCCAGGCAAACAACTCAATCAGCCCCTTCTCCTTCTCCTTCTCTTAGCACGAACAACCCCTGCACTCACCTTTAAAATACAACGACAAATAATTGCCCAACAACGACAACGGCGCGAGGTTCACAAACCGCGCGCCGTGCATCTCCGTGTAGATCGTCTCCAGGAGGCTGTGGTCCCGGGGGTTCGCCGTGCGCACCAGGTCGTCTTGCGCGTGATCCGACGCCGCCCCACCGGCGATCCTAGCACCTAAAACCCGCGCCCGGGTTCAATTTTCCCACGCGTCGCAAGAAGCAGTGCCACTCACCGGAATGGAATGCGGCGCTAGAAGTCGAAGACGGGTGATGCCGCTGGTCGTGTGCGCGGTATGGAGAACCCGGCGCGCGCGTGTGCGTCTGTAATGGAGAACCCGGCGCGTGCGTGTGCGTCTGTAATGAAGAACCCGGCGCGCGCGTGTGCGTCTGTAATGGAGAACCCGGCGTCTGTAATGGAGGTGAAGGTGCAGGCGGGTCGCGCGCCGCGCCGGGGAAGTACAGATCCTCCTCGATCATCTATGTCACTATGCTATTAGTGAGTGGAATGGAGTGGGAGGGATGGGCTGACCTCGAATGCCCCCCCGGGGGTTAGGACGCGTGATATTTCCTTTTGGGCGTGAGCGTCCATTTTGGGGAAGGGAAGAAAGGGAGGAAGTGCGTACCTCGAATAGAGAGTCCCACTGTAAATAACAATAGTCAGTCCTGCGAGGCATGTGATATTGAGGAAGGAGGGGGGAGACGCACCTTGTCCTCCGGCACGCCGCGGGCGATGCGCTTGACACGCCTAATAGAAGGAGTGGAAGGTCAGAGCGGGCCGCGAGGGCGGCGGTGAGGGCGACGTACACAAAGTCGAACTCTTCGTTGGGGAAGGGGAGGCCCTCCAGGCTGCATGCATGTCACAAAACCGATGTATGCAAGTCACAACGTATGAAGTTTGAAAGGGTGAGAAAGAGTGAGGGTGAGTGGGTGGGAAGGGAGAGACGTACAAGTTCGCCTGCACCCAGGTAATCCGCGCCGCGAGGTCCGACGAGCCTACCTGCTGCAGGTCGGGGTGCAGCGGTACGAGGTCCAACCCTGCGCCGAAAAAGATCATATCAGAGTTCTGATCCGGGGGTAATGGTAAGATTGATTACGTACCGATAAAGTGGCACTTCTGCTTGCAGCGACGAGGATTATGTATGGGGTGCATCACAATTATGTATGAGGCGCGGCATTTTAGTTTATGGAGCGGCTGACCTTCCAGAGCTTTGCGCATTCGAGGACCCAGGTGCCCGTTCCTGCAGGGTGTCAGTGGATTGTGGGTGTTGTGGCGGGAATGGCGTACCGCATCCGATGTCGAGCCTGTCAAGTCAGTTTCAGTGAACCTCGAACTTTTGACTTGTAGCATGGATGGACGCACACTTTTGTCGGCGGGGGGTCAAAGACGTGCCAGGTGACGCTGCCGCACACTTGCTGCATGAACTGGCCTTCCCATACGTCGCTAAGTTCCGGTCAATATTATGTTTTACGTGTAGGGGCAGTGGACTGACAAATCGACGACCTGGCGCTCGTAGCTCCGCGGGTACGGGACGAGCGTGGCCGGGTACGGGTGGTGCTTCTTCCCGCCCTTTACGGCAAACTGCGCGTCCCGCGCGGCGATGGAGCGCTTCAGCTCCTGCAGGATGGTCCGATCCGGGGTGGACAGGTTGTTGTTGCTCTTGACGCTGTGTTCGGAGAGGGACGTCGCGTTCGAGCTGCGGCTCTTTGCGCCGGGGTCTGGCGCGCTGACGGACGAGTTCTTCGGGGCCATTTTCCTCTGCGTGATGCGCAGGTCTGTGAATGACTGCACGTTCGGCGTCGGTGACGGGAGCAGGTGATAAATGAGGATGGCTTACGGCAAACGGAGTGATGGCTGCGCCGCCGGGCGATATGGGGTCGGAAACCATGAGAGGGCGCTTTTCGCCGGAGGAGGTGGAGGGCCGCTTCAGCGAGAATGTGCTGTGTGACTGGGGGATGCCCGAGGATGTGGAGGGCCGTTTGGGGGCGGCGGTGCGGGCGGGGTTGCGCGGGGGGCGGGGGGGCGGGATGTTGATGTGGGTTGCGTCGGCATTGGATTGTTTCCTGCGGGGGGTGAGTTTCCTAGCGAGCTGGACGGTGGGGGCGAAGAGGGTGAGTGGGCGGGACTTTTGCTTGGGGGCGGGGGGAGGATTGTCTGGCGGGCGGGGCGTGGCGGGGGACGAGTTGGCGCGGAGGCGGGTGAGGGCGAGGGTGGGATAGGGATTGAGCATGGCTGGCGAGAGGCAACATCAGAGTGGCTAGTACTACTACTAGTGTATTCTCAGGCACCGATCTTTCCATTTCATGACCAACACAGCCATCGGCATTCCCCGGAGGCACTCAGTGCATTCCACTAGGTAGACGATAGCAAAATGTGTTCTCCATCGTAGCGTCAGGAACATATTCACCCAATGTTCACCCACGCCCGCAACGCCACAGCACAGATGCGATGCGTTCCAGAAGTTTCCAGCGAGCGTCTCGACTTACCGCCAACTCTGCATTCATCTTGACATTGACCACCACCATGCCTCTAAACTACTCAAAGTGGGATGCCCTCGAAGTACGCCTCTCTTCCACTCTACAATGACGTACTAACTCTGCTCTAGCTCTCGGACGACTCGGACATCGAGGGCCACCCGAACGTCGATAAGCGATCGCTCATCAGGCGCGTACCCACTCTTTTATTTTCCCGCCCGCATCTTACCTCCAGGCAGATGGAAGCAGCGCGACATCCACGAGAAGCGCGAGCTCCGGAAGCAGCGCATCAACCACATCAAGCCCGAGATCGCCTGCAACCAAGTCCTCCACCCCCGTCTAGTCTCCATCAAAGAGCAGGTCGCCGCGGACGGCCCCGACTACTTTTCCTCCCTCGTCGAACGCCTGCGCACCAACCCCTCGCCCGACGCCCCGCCCACAAATGCGCCGAATCAGCCCACCTACGATGCCATGATCCTCAGCCTGCTCCTCCAGGTGTACGAAGAGGCGAAGAAAAAGGGCGTCACAAAGGGCGACCCGAAGCTCGGGGAGACGCTGGTCGCCGCGCTGGATACGCACGTCAAGCAGCTGGGAGAGCACACAGAGAAGCTGGAAAAGGAGCTGGACGAACTGGAAGAAGAGCAGAAGAAGAAGATTACGAGCGACGACATCAAGGAAGGGTGGGAGAACCATGTACGTCCCGCCATGTTCTGCGACACACACACACCCCTCACCCCCCGCAGTACGTGCCGCCCAAACCCGCGCCCCCACCCGTCAAAGGCGCCATGACCGACAAGCCCAAACCAAAGACCACCACCACCTACGAAGTCCTCAACCCCCAGAGCGTCCCCCCGCCCTCCCCCTCCGACGACGACGACATCGAGCTCCCCGAAATGACGCCCTCGCTCACCGCCTTCTCCCAGCTCCCCCTGCGCGCGTACCAGCGCTCCTTCGAGTTCATCCAGGCGCACCGCGACGTCGTCGTCCCCGGCGCCTCCGACGCGCTGCTCGTCGCCGCCTTCAACGCCGAATCCGCGGGGCAGCGTCTGGCCGCGCAGCAGTGCGTGCACCAGAGCCTGCTCCTGCAGTACTGCGACAAGCTCGGTAAAGACGGCGTGCGGCTGTTCTTCCAAAAGTGCGTGCCCCCCCCCCTTCCCCTTCCCCCCTTCCATCCCTGATTTGACACGCCCCCAGGATGATCGCGGGCGACAAGCGCGCCGAGGCCGTGTTCGCCAAGGACGTCGAGGACACGTACGCGCACCTCGTGCAGCGCGTGCGCCTCGCGCAGGAACAGAGCGCCAGCGAGGGCGGGCAAGAACAAATCCAGCTCGTGCCCGAGCACCCCGGCACGCGCATCTCGTTCAACGTCCCCGCCGGCCCGCCGCCCGCGGACCTGCGCCTCGAGGAGGGGCTCGACATGGACGTCGAGGAGGTGCGCACGGCGCTGCAGATGCGGTGGGACGTGTTCGCGGGGTTCCCCGTGCCCCTGCAGGAGGCCTTGAGGACGAATGAGCTGGAGGCGGTGAATGGGGTGCTCGGGGGGATGCCGGTGGAGGAGGCGGAGCAGGTCGTGCGGTTGTTGGATATGGCGGGGATATTGAACTTTGCGGAGGGGGGGGTGAGGGATGAGACGGGGAAGAATAAGGCGGAGGAGGAGGAGGAGGAGGAGGGGGGGGAGTAGGCGTTGTGATTCGCGGTGTCTGCTCGTCGTAATGTTTTCTTGTGCACGCTTTCCCGCTTTTCACTTCATGACGGATAGTCGACAAGCTTCTTCATGGGATATCAGAATCAAAGCTATATACTGTAGGGAACAACCAAACGCAGCAATTACAATCCGATCTGTGTAGACAAAAAACAAATCGTGACTGGGATCATTAGCAAAACGTTCTATGTAAATCCACAGGTCTGTATGATATAATACACCGTGTTTGAGAGATATCCGGCTAAATCGTGAAAGACATGAATATCATTAGCTAGACGTTCTAAATCCAGAAATCGATTAGGTTATGATACAATACGACAGTCCGGCGACCATAAAGCACCCGCAAGGGCTACCCCGGTCCTCATGACGATCCATGACTAAGCGACCAGAGGTATCTCAACAAGGGGAACAGGATTCGCCGCGTGGGACTGATGATGGGGAAAATGACCATGCCGCCCGCGAGGCCCCGGACATGCCACGCATCAACTGCAAAATAAATTAAGTGGCATATAGCAAGTAAAGCGCGTTCGACCCACTTGCAGGCTGCCCGAGCACGATAATCACAAAGTAGCACCACAGCCGGCCCCACCACCCGCCCACCCTCCTCCCGGTCGCCACCCGCCACACCTTTTCCAGGATCACCATCACGCCCTGCAACGCAAAGAAAATCGTGACTCTGTGGTCCAAGCCCCTCCCCATGGCGTATATCGCGAGCTCGTGGTACAGCCCCGACGCCGCGAACGTCCCGAGGACCATGCCCACTCTCCCTCCAACAAAGTACCCGGGGTAGCCGCCACAGACGAGGAAGATCCGGCGGAAGATCTGGTGCCACCGCTTCGCCCAGAAGCCGTGCAGCGAGTCGGTCGCCCAGGGGTTCTCCATGATAGGCGGCCACGCGGAGGGCGAGTGCCCGAGCAGCCCGACGTCGACGAGCGTGCAGAGGTCGTACACCATCTGGAAGCCGGAGATGAAGGAGTTGCCGGTGAGGACGTGGGCAAAGGTCGAGACGGCGTAGCGCTGCGGGGGGGGGATGGACGCGACGAATATGGACCCGCCGTACGGGCTGGAGAGGCCGGGCACGCATTTGATGAGGGACTCTTGGAGGTCGAGGAGGAGGAAGTGTTTGAAGAAGGAGAGGAGGGTCGCGCGGAGGAAGGGCCCGCGTGCTTGGGGGCGGGTGTCGCGCGGGACGTAGACGTCCTTGCCAAAGTCCCAGCCGAGCCCGCGCGCGGTGAAGAGGATCTCGAGGGCGTCACGGAACCAGAGCGGGAGGAGGGTGGGCGCGGTGGGGGAGCGGTGCGCGGGCTTCTCGGTGCGGTCGAGGGTGGAGTCGTCAGAGTCGGGGGAGGCGCCGCGCGGGACGCCGGGGGCGATTTCGGTGAGCTTCTTGTGCCCTTCTGGAGTAAAGGCAAAGTCGAGGGAGCGGGCGATGAGAAAGAGACCCAAGAGGGCTGGATGACGGGCCGATCAGTCAGTGTGAAAGTGTGATGGAGAGATTGACGCACCTATTGCCCAGTTGTACACATTTAGATGCGGGTTCGTGAACATGTACCCGAATGAGACACGAAGCAGGCACACGACGACCGACGGGAGCAGCAGCAGGCGAATGAGATAGGTATCTGGTCGACGGACGAGATATGCTTGGAAGAGGAGGGGCACGAGGTGCATGAGCATGACTGGGGCATCCTGCCAGGTTACGATCTTCCGGTTCTGAGGTTCGGGGATCATAGTGCGCCAGGCGGCATTGGTCGCGTTCCATACTCTGTGCTGGCGTCAGTACGAACTGAGCACCGCCGCGGAGGACGTACTCGAAGTATATTCTCCGGTAGTCCATGGGCGTCTATGTCGATGACTTGCGACGGCTGCGGAGAGAGCAGACAGAGAACAAGAGCATCGGCGATGATTGACGCCAAGGGGCAGGCAAGGAAGTTGCCGGCGACATCAACTATGGTGTGGTGTCGGCTAGTCACCGCCACTTTTGTACAGCGGCAAAATCGGGTCGGACTCGCAAAAAATTCAATTTTTGCTTTATTTTCCCCTAGATTTCATCGTAAACTATGCCTATCTGGGCACATCCAATAGAACGGCACATCAATTGGCTGTAGATTTTATATAATATATCCAGTGTTGCATAGCACCACACCTCGAAACTGCTTCATGATGGTCTGGGTGGAAAAGATTCTCAGCAGAGGGTAAGACAATTCAGTTCTCATCAATACACATCCCACAGACGGGTTCCGGAGACGCTGCTGCACCAGTTTGACACAGTCTGAAATAATTAGGGTGTTGATTATTTCTATATATGGAAATATATTCCCATGTGGCAAAATACGATCTGGTCCGAAAATGTATCTCGCCCAATTTTGACCCTATCGAAATTCTGTCTGGTAGAATTGTTCTATGCCCCAAATGGAGCATTTCTACTAGAGGAATAAGAAAACGGAAAAAATATGGGGCTCCTACATTCTTTGTACAAAAGTGGTGGTGACTAGCCGACCCGCACCATACATGGTGGTAGTGCCTCAGCCAGTTTACGGGGTCCTGATTTTCACTTTTTGGCTGCTCTTCGCGTCACTTTCACCTAGCGCGTTCCACACATGTCCTCTCTTGACGTAGAAATTTGAATATAATGTATTCTTTATCCAAAGAACACATTGGTGTACATATTTTATATCAAAGTCCCTGCTTGCGCTTGCCAGAGACAACTAGGCTAGCAACGTTGAGTGACCACTTGCCTAATTTGGATGTCTTAGGAACGACCGTGTGAAAAAAGCAGGGCATAGAAAATCTGTGTCTTGCGATAATGGAGGTAAAACATGTTGGAGGAAATGACATGCGTTAAATGTACATCCAGTTCAATATGAGCACAAATCACAGAAGCTGCTAGTATCAGTATGACAGTATGAATCACAAATCTGCTGTGTCCGTGTCCAAGATGGTGCAATTGTGCGCTAACATCCCGATTCTCTGCCACCTTTGTGGCCCTGATCCATTAACTCAGCAATATGATGCAATTTGGAAGTATAACATGGCAGTACACATCCCAATTTATCACACAGATGAGCACGGGTTGCTCCGGGTTCCGGACATGTAATCATGAACATGCATGGAATTGTCTGTAGGATCCCTGAAGATAACACCGAGAATGACTGGGAGCTTTAGAATATTCCTTATTTTATTTACAGTTGAAGAGCTACAAGAGAATATTGCAATGGAGCTGAATTGTATGAAATGAGGCAGAGCTGAGACTTCCGTAGGTGATGAGTCCCGAGGAATAAATGTACTACTTAGCTGCATATTGCTCATGTACAATAGAGCCTATAATATATTTATCTACTTTGAGCATATAGCTTGAAGACCCAATGTCCTGGCAGCGTCCAGAGACTCGAATGTTTTCAGTGTGCCAGCTCGTATCAGCCACAATTTTCCTAATCGGGGTGGTGGTGTGTCTCGCATAATCATTTCGGGGTCCCACTTCACTTTAGGGGGTTGATGTCGTGTATTTCCTGTCACTGTGGGAAACCCAGTCTTTAACAGCCTGCAAAATGTTGATTAATCAAACTCCTCTGTCTCACTGTAGGCGCAGACAGATGAGGGATTACGGGTGCACGACTGCTCCGAGGGTCGGAGCAGCCTGAGAAGGTCTATTGAGGCATCGCGGACCGTACAAACAAATACATAAAAATATGGACATATATGTTAAGTTCAGAACAGAGGGTGGCAGACAGGGAGGGTGCTCGAAAGCCTGAGCTACAGCTATGCTGGGAGGACAGCGGCGGAAACTGAGTCAGTGAGCGTTACCGACTGCGGTACGAAGGCTACTCACCTGGGAGGACAGCGGCGGAAACTGGAGGGAGTGGCGACCGACCGAACTCCAGTTTATAATCTGTCCTCCCAGGAGAGCCCCCCTCTCGTCGATCACATCCGCTGTCTGCTGATGTGATACTTACGAGGGACAAAGGATACGCCGTACAATTGGACGCGCGGAGCGGAGCGGGTTACGCCGTACTAACGTGCGGAGCGGTACGGGATACGCTGCTCGACAGACGCGGCGTCGAGCAGGAAAACGCGCAGAGCGTGTACACGGAGTTGATTAAACTCGTGTAAACCTCAGTTTAAACCCGATTAATCAAACTCCTCTGTCTCACTGTAGGCGCAGACAGATGAGGGATTACGGGTGCACGACTGCTCCGAGGGTCGGAGCAGCCTGAGAAGGTCTATTGAGGCATCGCGGACCGTAAGACGTATATGGAGAGAGAATTATATTTTGAGTTGGGTGCTTATGGTTTGATACAAGATAGTGTAAAAGATTAAATGATATGTAGATGGTGGAGAGATGCCGAGACAGGTAGCGAGCGACGCGGCGAGCAGCAAGGGAATGCACATTTTTATGTTGGGCCTGGTCCGGTAGCTGGCGCGAGGGAGCGGCCAAGGACAAGGGCATGCAGAAGAACCGGGTTCTTGCGAATATAGACTTTGAAAGCGTCTGATTTCCAGCGTCCGATAGCCTGGATCCTGTCATCAGGTATCCCGGCTTCTGCGAGTGCCGTAGCACCGCCGGCACGCATGGAATGGCCCGAGATATTGGACGAGGGAGGGAAGAAGGACTTCAGTCGGTCCTCAAACCATCGGCGCTGGGGGACGGAGCCGTCGGTTTTGATCCAAAGCTGTGGGTTGTGCGGGAACAGCTTGTCGCGAAGTTGGATGTATCGCGTGAAGTGTACGTACGGATCAACGGCGTCGTTCCGCTTTTGAAACATGATCTTGTTGCCTTCCCAGAAACTGTCCGCCTTGTGTCCGGGTAGAAGAAATGTGAAGCCGCCGTCGTACCAAGTTACTGTGTGACGCAGCACAACACGGCGCCAGTCTTGGAGAGATTTCTTGTCAGGCCAACACAATTCGCTGAGTCGCATGAGGCCAAAGAAGCCGCAAAGAAGCTGTGTAAGGAACAGCAGGTCCTCCAGGTTGTCGGAGGACTCGTAGGCGCAGACGACTTTGTGCAAGTCTGAGATAGACAGTGGTGCCTTGCGGGCAACAGGCTTTCCGTAAAGCTTCTTGCAGCCTGTTAAGGTTTTCGACACTAAGGGGCTGTTGCGGGTCTGACGTATGAGCGGATAGTAAGGTTCCAGCTGGCTGCAGATGCCGGATAGGTAAGATTGGACAGAGGAAGGGTTAATATGACGGCACATATACACAATATAAAAACTGAGCGTGTCCTCGGTAGGTTCTACGGGACGACAATGTGACTTGCAGAAAGCGAGATAGGACTTTAAAGCCGAAGAGTAAGAACTATGGGAGCTCTCAGAAAGAGCGCTCCCAAGGGCGATGGCGCGCTCGTGAACGAGGCGCTCTAATGTCCACGGCTCGCGCGTGGGCTGCCGGGACGGTCCAGCTACTGGAATCATTTTTTTTGTTGCCCCCAGCGGCCAACGAGGGGGTTGAAACACTGATACCTTTAATGAAGGTAAGACCGCGGTAGCGGTGTGGTTCTGGAAACGGGAGAGGGCATCGGCAATGACATTCTCTTCCCCTGGTATGTGGTGCACTCGAAGGTTGATGCCGCTGTCCAGAAGAATATCAACGGCGGCACGGAGAATGTTATTATAAGGAGCACTCGCGTGCAGGGAGTTGAACATGTCAACAGTGTTGCTGCTGTCTGAGAATATCACAAGACGCTGCGGTCGTGGTGTCACTGATGCGGCATACTCCAGAGCTGCGAGTACGGCTAATGCCTCAAAGTAGAAAATTCCCTCAACAGGTGCGTCAGAGGGGCGGTGTGCTTGGAATCCCTCCGCCTGAGCTGGTGACCAGAAAGCCAACCCTGCAGAAGTAGCAGCATCAGCGAATAAGTGAAGGTCAGCTTCGTCGCGGGTCCACGTCAGCGCCGTCATCATATAGATGCCGTCGCCATTCTCAAGACGAGTAGCAATCCACTGCAGGTCATCGACAACCGCCTTATTCAGATGAATAGCGGCATTAGGGTGAGATTTCCCTGCCATTTTCATGTATACGCTTGCGAGACCAGGCCGCAAGAGCGGGAACACGTTCAGGGACCAGTTGATCCAACCTGCGAGACGTTGCCATTCTCTGAGAGGGCGCCGCCGACCGTGGGCTGCACAGAAGTCACGAATCGCCAAAACCAGAAGATTCTTAGACTCGGTAGGCATAGTCACGCGCATGAGAGCAGGGTCAACGTCGAACCCGATGATGGTCAAATTAGGTGCGTACTCCTGCTTTGCTTTCTCATGCGGCAGGCCAATCTCATCCCACAACATCAGCAGCTTTGCTTGCTTCTCAGGGTAGTATTGGTTGTACGGCCCATAAAACAAGACTCGTCCCAAGAACTCCCAGCCGAAGGAGTCGTCGACATAAGCCAGAAGATCTAACAACCCCTTGACATTGATAGCAATCCAGAGGACAAGGCTCATGAAGGTGCACCAAAGCTTTCCGCCGGCCCTGCTGCCAAAGTTGTTGCAACGGTCGACGTGGCGGTCTGCGTCAATCGTGACGACCTGTCGAATTTGCCAGAGGGGGTGCATTGGTAACCGACGGTAGGCCTGGGAGACGTCAGACTTGAACATGACCAAGGGGACGTTGCCGTGTTCTTGTCGAGCTTGGCGCAAGGATTTACCGAGGTCGTGAATGTTGTCGAGACGAATGTGAGCGTCGGCCTTAGAAATCATGGAGTTCAGGGCATGCTCGCCAGCGCTGTGGTCCACGACAAGTCTCAATTTGTCAGACCGGGGTTTCGGGACCACCCAAATGGGCGTGCTGGACATGCCCGGGAGCAAATCCGGCCCGAAAGCTTCTGAGAAGCGCCCAAGACGAACCTCTTCGTCACGCTGCTTTTTTACGAACTCGAGGTGAACTGGATCTTTCAGCTGTCTCCCGGCTGCTCCGTCCCAGGTGTCAGGTCGCGTCTCGCTGGATGTGTCGGCGTAAGGCCAGAAACCTTCTCGAAGGCCTTTGCACACGGAGGCGACGAGAGGCTGATTAGGGTGAGCCCGCAGTAGTTGCTCAAAACGATTGATATTGATTGGTGTAATGACCTTGAATAGGTGGGGGTACTTTGCTATGGTGCGCAGCGCGCTTTTATTATAACGCTCGTGTTCAGGGACGTCAGGAACAGGAGGGGCAGTTTCGGAGGCGGTCGCTGACGGAGTGTGGCTGACCTCATGCTCCTCCCAGAGGAAGTCTCGCGTATACCGTGGCTTCTTCGGCGGAGGCAGCGACGCAGTGAACGTGGTGAAATCAATTGTTTCTGGCCCTGCCTGCCGTGCAGAGATCGGCGGTGTGCTCACGCGATCTGCAGTTCGAGCAGGCATGCACGTAGCGGCACCGCGCTGCATCCACCGGGCATCGATTCTCGTTCCAGCGGCGACATGCCTCAGTAATCCTTCCCCCACGCCTACGGGATTCTCCTGATCGTCCCTGCCTCGTTTGCGACCTTTCCTCGTCGATAGCGACTGCACCGGAACTATCGATGTGGAGGAGGTGAAGGTCTGCGAAGCGTCCGACATCGGTGAGTAAGAGGTCTCGTTTAGCGCTAACTCTCCGCCTGACTGCCTTTTCGTACTGCAAGACTCTGTGATGGCGTGAGGGGTGCACAGCTCCGAAGAGCTGTGTGATGTAGCTGCCATACTCCCGCAATTCCTGTTCGCGGTGCGGGAACGCGAAGCGGAGAGCTTCGGAGGCCTTGGTCCAGGCGACAAGCCAGTCCCCGGCAGACTCGACGTGCTTTGATGGTTTCGACTCGCCGAATGTGAGTTGAAGCTCCCCGATCTTTTCTGTCCGCCTACTGTCAAACGAGGTGGAGTAGTGTCCTGTGAAGACAACGTCGAGGTTGACTGGCTTGCCCTCAACGATGTTCGACCACTCGCTGTCGGGGAACTCGGGGCACCTAGCCGCATTAACAAGGGAAGCTTTGTACCTTTTGGAGTTTGTGGACCACAACTCGAGGTACTTGCGGGTGAGCTGCAAGGACCTGGAGAGCTCGACGGGGTGCAACAGCTCGTCCACAACCCACGGCAGGCGCGACTCGTCAATTGACCGCTTTGAGGGCCTCCCGTCATGCTCATCATCCTCGCCTTCGGAGCCACTGTAGGAGCGAGAACGCTTGCTTGCAGTTTCATCCCCATCCGTTCGAGGAGGCTCATTCTGGCCCCCTTCTTCATCGCCGTTGTCCCCGCTTCCAGCGGCTTGGCCTCGTTTGGCGGCGGCGTCACGGGCCCGGTCTGCGCCATCGAGGATCGCAATGTAAGAAGTGAAGGCCGACTTGAACTGGGCGTCGGACTCCGCAGACTTTGGTATTGTCGCCTGGAGCTGAAGGATAGCGTCGACTTTCTCAATTGCACCGGAACGGTATTTCTCGATAACATTGTTGCACTTTCTCGAGACCTCGTTTGTGACTTCGGTGAACCCATCGTTCGATGCGGTGGACATTGATTAGAAGTAATGATATGATATAATTAGATGGGAGTAGGGTACGACAATATATGCTCGAAAGCCTGAGCTACAGCTATGCTGGGAGGACAGCGGCGGAAACTGAGTCAGTGAGCGTTACCGACTGCGGTACGAAGGCTACTCACCTG
>KV425572.1:214565-294299 GCA_001632425.1 Neolentinus lepideus HHB14362 ss-1 | reverse complement strand
ATACGCTGCTCGACAGACGCGGCGTCGAGCAGGAAAACGCGCAGAGCGTGTACACGGAGTTGATTAAACTCGTGTAAACCTCAGTTTAAACCCGAACAAACATACTATCCCACGGTAACTCGGGGGCCATTGACGTTCCCACGGCGCCCAAATTCATGCTCATGGTAAGGAAAGGACTCGTACTAACTTGTACCAGGCGAACTTCCTCAGTCCTGATATCCGTCATCCGGCCTACTGAACATGGAAATACTCTATGTAGACTGAACTCAGCCACTCCACCTGGAAAATGCGTCAACCAGTATCCATCGTCTGGGGTCTCGCTGCAAATATGAACGACAAGTTCTGATCTATAGAACCCTTTGTACAGACCAACTTCAATCAATCACCGAATCATCGACTGATATTGGGCAGTCAAGTAATGCAACCTATAGGCTTGAAATTGTACAATCTGGCTCCTTCCGGCTGCCTCTAAGTTATACTCAAGGCGAATCGCAGATATGTGGCTCACACATCTACTTTCGCATCTGATATTGTACAAGCAAGACGTCTTTCTCCATAATTCCATCCCCAAATGCCCACATAGCTTATCCTCCCGTCTTTTTCTTGTTTCCGAATACCCCCCTGCTTTCCCATCTGCCTTTCGCGTGCCTTCTTTTTGGCGTTCTCAGTGTCCCTGTCTCTGGTCTCGGCGTGCTTTCTCGGAGTCTCAGCATCCTGGCCCTTGCATCTTCCTCGTGTTTCTCTATCTCCCGCGAGACCCGCTTCATGTTAGGATCAGCCCGTATCTCCGCTTCCTTTTTCCCTGAGGTGCTGCTCAACCGTCTCCTTCACCGTCTTTTTGGGACTTTCTTCTTTCCTATACTCCATAGCCTCCTGCTTGTGACGTTTGTGTAAACAATGACATTTTCTCGCGCCTTCTGCTCGGCAGCCGTCTTCCTCTCGGAATCCACTCGAGCCTGCAAGTAGTCCGCCTTGTGATCAAGCCCTTCAACCCGCCCATCTAACTCCGTCTCGCCCTCGCTCTTGTGATCAATGCTACGGTATCCTCGTCATGCACGTATTCCGCATACCGACCGAACTTGTCCTTGATTCGGCTCGCATTGTGCCCTTAGCCAGCTCCCTTAGCTTATTTGTGCCGTCCACCGAGGCCTCCTTTCGTATCTCCTCCACGTGCTTATCCGTCATCTGAGATGGTTCGATGTCCTTCTGGACCAAATAATTGTTTTCTGCGAGATCGACTGCCAGCTCTACATCGCCCTGCATCCTGTCGTAGGGGACACCGGCAGGGTCGAAGGTGTCCCTCTGGTTCCGCAGAAAGCGGACAGTCCACTCTCTTCCCTTCATCACCTCGTCCCTACGCCAAGGCAGGTTGCTTTTGATCCTGTCCACAGAGGCAGGCCACGATCGTTGGAACCAACACCGGATACCGTCGCAATAAATCCGATAATGGGTTGGTCGAGGACGAATCCATTTAGTGATGGCACAATCTGGCATCCAGCAACAGATTTTTTTTCACCTCCTCTGGCGCGGGGTTTGAGAGAGCCCAAGTCATTATATCCGATAAAGGCGACAACATATTCGAATTCCTTATGACTCCAGGAAACTTGCACATCCTTGTCCGTTATATTTCCTGTAGGGGTACCGTCGATGTATATGGCAGAGTTGGTTGGGTTGTCCATCAAGCGTCGGGACTTCTTGTCCTCCCACTCCTTAAGCTCGTAGAGCCCGCCGCACATGCCAAGATAGAAGTCGGGCCCCGGCTGCTTTGCAGCGACAGCATCGTACAAGCCGTCGTAAGTGAGGTTGTACCACTGTTGCTAATGCGATGATAGGACCTAACGAGATCGGAAATGTACTGGTCCCCGTTTAGCAGACGGGGCAGTCTGTAGTAGATATGGCTGAGGTAAGTAAGGTGCAGAGTCTCTGATGAACGGGTTGACAGGACGCAGCACAGACGTCTTCCGTGGACCATACGAAGCTCGGTATGATCGTTTTTCCGACTGAATATAAACACACACGCATTATGAAGGGGGAGAAGCATCGCCTTCGACTCAGCACCAGGACACCAGCCTCCTTGTTTCCCGCGAGGACCCAATATCGTCTCACATGCTGCCACAAAGTTTCCGTGTAGTCGCACTAAATTCGACATATCGATGATGACAAATGATCGCCAGCGTCTATTCGCCTATCAATGTCGCGGAAGGGTGCAGCTCCGTTCATATATCATAGCTTCGAGAACCGGAAACAATTGCGCAGCCCTATCTGGTGAACCATTGAGCGTCTATCAACTAGATCAGTGCCCCCTCAATCCCGACGAGATTCCAGGTCCTAGATTGTGCGGCCAGCATAACTTCAAACATAAAAGGGTCAAATGCAGCACTCATTTTCCGACAATGTGGCCGCTACCGCCTCCTATCGATATGACTGATATCACTCAGACGTCCATGGTCGGTCTAGACGACTATCCGACCCTAGACGAGCTCGTCAACGGCATGAGCGGCTACGAATCTACGGACGGTTGGGACGTCGTCGTCAGCTATTCCCTTGACAAGCTCGACGCGCTTCTCAAGACGCTCTGGAGAAACGACCCCAAGTTCTCACAGAGTTTCGTCTTTACAACTGAGGTCCCCGGCTGGGACGACAACGATAAGTACTACGTCGATTGGACAGTCGAGCTAGAATCACCTTCGCTGCAGTTCACACAGAAGGGGGATGTGACTCTGGTCATGCCTATTAGTGGCTCGAGTGTCAAGCGCAAGAATGGTAAAACAAAACCTGGAGATGATGTCCCGGCGGGTTACAGCCTTCATCTAACGACACCTCTTCTGGCTGTCAAAGCACGTGAAGATGGCAAGATAATGAAGGAAGCGGTACGTTTCATTTCCAGAATGGCCGTTGTCATCCTAATCCGTTCGTATCAAACGCCTCAGGACAAAGGAGTCGTACTCGGTTTCGACAACGATCCCAATGCCAAATTGCACATCGTTTTCAAGTTCGCGGTCAAAGGCTGGGGCGATGCCATCTGCACAATTGATTGGGACGGTCCGGGTACTGAGTCCGCGACTGATTTCAAGGACAAGGGAGTGAAGGATAACATTGTGGACTATTTACACTCCAATCTGAGTGCCGTCAAGTACGCTTTGGCGGTGGTCACCCCTGCACAGATGCAGGATACTGTTCATCTCACCCCAGTGACAATGACGTTTACCGTTGTTACTCGACCCACCGACCAGGGAGATGGCGGACCGAGTTGTCTCAGCGTGTATATGAGAACCAAGGGTGGTTACCAAGACGGACATTCCCACCCGGTGTTCAGAGTCAAATCGGAGTATAATACCGTGGAGACGTACCCTATCCCTTACGGCCACTCCTCCAGCATCATCATCCGCCACAAGCTATTTTACGAGAAATTCTTGCAGAAGGAGCTTCAATCCATTGTTGACTCTAAGGGATCCAAGGCCTTCACTTCCGTCTCAAACATCACATCGGACTCGGACTCGGGATTCCGAGTTCGGATGTATCTGAACAAGGACTATATCGTCCATTCATTGCAGGACCACCACGTCTCCAAACAGGACAGTCCCTGGCGCATCTTCTACAATAACGTCATATCCACATTCGACAACTGCCCGCTCACAATGACGATCAGCGGCTCACAGGCGATCTGGACTCTGTCCTTCCCTGGCGAGAAGGAGATCAAGTGGGAGCATGATTACCTCTCCAAGTGGCACGACACTATGACCGAGCACGGCTTCGTCGAGTACTCCCTCAGCTTCTCGTCTTCAGGAAACTTGCTCTCCACGGACCAGAAACAGATTAGCGCTGTTATAGACGTCCCCACGAGCGCGTGGAAGCCGAAGAGTTATGCGAGACAGCCTGGGTTCTGGGATTTTTTCTCATGTGATTACCCAGGCATCATCAAGGGCGCGATCGAGAGCCTCGCGTACCCCGCCTTCCGGGGCACGTTGCGCCTCGATTTCTTTGCGACAACGAACGTTTTTGCGCCGGGCAAGAGCATTATAGACATCGACACGTGGGTTGGTATCAAGACGCCGCATGACGTTCTGCTTGTGGGCGACGTGCGGCGACTTTGACAGGATGCAGGGTTCTGGGTGACCGCGACGCGCGAAGAGCAAGATGACGGATTTCTTCTATGGATGGACTTTGGTATCGCACTGATGTGGTTTTGCATTTGGATGTAGGGTGGTATACAAAGCCTCAGAATCTTTACAATTCATCAGAGATCCACGGGAGTACGGATCTCGACGACACGAGACGGTCAGGATATGTAAAAGAGACCGTCTATGCGAAAAGACAGTATCGTTTTTGAGTGGCCGGGCGCAATGAAACATCGCTACTCGAATATGGTTCCGTGATAGTCCTCTCCACGTCGAAGTCGATGCCAAAGGAAATTGCGTCGGGTCGCGCTGAAGCCAGCCTGGTCGGCGGACAGCTTGTTGAAGTGTAAATTACAGGAATGGAGAGAGGACAACTACATGCATCGGTGCCCTGGTGCCTTACGATCACGGTTTTCAACAGTCACATCCTATATCGTATCAACATTATCGCCAATCTGCCCATTGAAGCCAAGTAGCGTACCCACAATACAGTGTGACCTGCCCATAAGCCAAGATTCGCTTGACAATTTACACCACAATTTCACGGGAGCGTAGTGGGGACTTACAGTATGCCGTGCTCGCGTCTTACGTGTACAGTTTGTATGTCATAATCTGGGCGGCCGAGAGGGCAGTGACGGCTTGCTTTCTATCAAAGATCGCAGCAGATAGGCCTAGGGAGCTTATGGATAAGAGGTTGTTGAATATTGTTGCCTACCATAGCAAGCCGTGGGGTGCATGCCAGGGCAGGAATCTGTGTTTTCGCAGGAGCCTCTTTAAAGTAACTTTGACTGCCGTTGCTGCGTGCGTGCCTCAAAGACAATCAGCGTTGTGGGTGAATGACTGGGGAAGGAATATCAAGAGAGAATCTTGTGCGTTGCGGAGGTCCAGCTTGACGTCCAACTCAGTTCGAGAAGGACAGGAAGTGTCATCCTTTGAAGTGAGCAGCAAGCCGAGTCTTTGTGTCTCGCAGAATCGTTTGGATGGCGTGACCCGTAACAGATCCACGTGACCGCGTTAATTGTGACGCGTATAGTACACTTCCAAAGTCAGTTTCTGTGGGACATGGTACCGAGTCACTTATTGTGATCTCGAAGGAATAGTGTGCGTGAGGGCCCGTCACACGCGTTAGGGCGTAAACAAATGATTACTGGCATATGGAAGACATGCATACTAACGAATGTGATGCGGAACGAAAGTACTTAATACAACGGTAGTAGATCACTTTGAACAACTGATACCAGGAAACCCTATCAGAACCACAAAGAAAGGAAACGTATCTGCGGCTTAGCAACCCATCTCGACGCCATCATAGGGTCCATCATGATCGCTCTCCTTGCTCTCAAAAATATTAGGCACGTCTCCGACCTCGCACAGATCACTCGTGTTATCCTGGCCTGCAGCACAGTCAGTCGCGCACCCTCTAAGTCGAGGTGCAGGAAAGTTTCCGACACTCACCAGGGCACGCATCCCACGCTCCCGAGTCCTGAATATGGATCTCCCCACTCGGGTGGTGGAATCCCAAGAATCGACCAGGCAGAATCGGAACGGGGTCCTCCTTGTTGTTGATATGCGTTATCCCGCCTATTGCATCAACATAATCGGCGAACGCCTGGTTGCCCACGCGCGGCAAGCCGTACCCGATCATTTTCACCGTTACCGACGAGAGCTGGACCCTGAGATAGACGTAGTCGAGGAGTGCGATGGCGGCGCCGAGGGAGTGCCCGGTGACGGTGATGGTGTTGGTGCTGTACTTGGATATGGCGGTCTTGACCGCTGAGAGAACGTCAGGGGCAGAGCTGGAACGGAGACAGGTTGATTAATGATGTTCTCGTGGACGAGGAAGAGATATAGACTTACCCTGCTTGCGTAGCGGCGAAGCCCGAGTGCACCTCAATTGAGGAGCTCACTCCGGGAAAGAGAGACGGATCCAGTGTCTCCATAACAATATCGGCGTCTTCGAGAAGAGGAACACTAACCAAATCGAGTATAATTATCAGCACGTAGCAGGAGGCCAACATTATACTTACATATCCGACACATCCGTCCCCTGATGCGCGACAATGACTGTCTTCAGGTTGGGATCATACCCAACATACCCTACAAAGAGCGTCAGCTACCTTCTCTATGCCTGGCGTTTTACCGCAGCCCACAGAAAGACCAAGTTCAAAATAAAATTACTCACAGTATTGAATAACAGCGCCATCTCCACCACTCGCAACCGGTTCAAAACCCGCGTTGGCCTCACAATTCGATCCGCACGACCAAGTAATCGTCGTCGATGGCGCGCAATAAGCCGTGCTCGCATACCACGTATATGGCTTGTACGTCTCAATCTGAGTCGTCGAAAGTGTGGTGATGCTCTGCCGCCTCGCCGGGGCTGCGAATACCGTCAAGGCGAGGGACACGAGTAGGAGAGCCTTGAACATGGCTGGACTAGTCCCGGAATTGAGGCAAGCCAGAGAAGGCTGTTGGATTTTCGTCTAGGATGTTGTCGATATATATCTGGTGAAGCAGACCCGTGCGTTTCGGGCACACATGGTGACGAGTTCGACGTCAGAGACATTAGACATGCCAGCGACATCCTGTGCGAAGAATCGGCGGATAATGTGAAATGCAAACGGGTACGGGTGCTTTTAAACAGGATATTGAGTCCGTAGAGTGGTCTTTGCGGGACTTGAGATCTTGAGAAGCAGTGCTGCCCGACTCCTGCATGTGCATTGAGGACGAACGTTCACTGAGGGAAGGACCGAGAAAAACATTTCAATGAGACAATTGTATTCATCGGCGGCCGCGGATGAGAACAACCCTGTGCTGCTCGCATGGCCGGTCAGTCCCACGACACCAGCGGTCCCGAGGACGTTCAAATTGTATTTCATGTATTGCAAGGCTTCATGCAATAATACGAAAGGTCTAACTTGAAGCTCGAAGGCTGACCAAGGCGAAACGTGCGATCGGTGCACCGCAGCTACCAGTGAAAGGGTCTTGCACTATGCACCATCGTTATCACCCTTTCTGGAACAATCACTGCCAAGAGATGTGGCACCTTGGCATGCAGCAGCGAAGAACAAGGGAATCAGCAAGCAGCGGGAACCTTCAGACTTGTGTCGATGGAAATTACAAACGGAGGAAGCTGTAATTGACCCGGGGACAGCAGGGTGAGAGGCGTTTCGACTCTTATTTGAAGTCGCCCTGTCGTCCCCTCTTCCATACATTAATGCCTCCTGATATCTGTCGATCTTAGCTATCAAGTTGTTAAAGTTGAGATTTCCTAACAACTGCAACTGGGGTGATGTGAAGGAGGCAAAATTCGGCGTCGGCCAGAGCCGAAGTAGTAATTTCGCAGAACGTGCTGCTTTCCCACAACACCTTTCCCCCTCTCCGCGGTCTGATTTATCATATTCCTGGCCGTGTACGCTGTCAGCGGCGCTGAGCTGGGCATCGCCCTTGTAACCTATATCCTTATCTGTTGTACCGACTATAATGAACGCTCTACCGATCATACTTGCCCTGGCTCTGCCGGTAGCCGCTCACGAACACCATGATGACCTTACCGAGGTGCAGATGAACGCGCCGGTCGACTCGGTTTTGTGGATACACATGGCACTACAGGCGTTCGTATGGGGAATACTGTTCCCGATGGGCATGGTACTGGGTATGACGAAGAGTAGATGGCATGTACCCCTTCAGGTGAGTCCCGGAAGTCTTGGCGACTTCGGCGGACGACGCCCATGGCTTCTGACAGAGTACAGGTTTTGTTCTGACTTTCGGCGGCTATATCCTTGGACACTCTCACAAAGGACGTCAATTTCCTGCTTCAGCGCATGGAACGCTCGCCACCATCCTGTTCCTCCCTATCCTTACCCAGATTGTACTCGGCATCTATTTGAAGCTCCACATCCACGAACAGTCGTTACGGCCTTGGGCAGTGAAACTCCACGGTGTAGTTGGAAAGGCATACCCTGTACTGGGATGGGTGCAGATGCTGTTTGGCGCGATCACCTTCCGAGGATATTGCCGCGGCGGACACATCAACCAGTGTTTGGCCCACTATATCATGGTGCGCGACATTCGGTCTACTTTGAAATCCGCATCTCTGAAAACATTTGCAGGGTAGTGGTTTCATTGCATATGGCGTCATAATGGCCATTCTATTAATAGTTGGAGAGAACTGGATACGAAGGACCGGTCGCAGTCCGGAATGGTGGGACTCGTGGGTTATCCTGCTCTGGGGCATCGGTACATTTCCTATCTTCATCACAGTTGAGCTGAGTTAACGGTAACTTAGTGAATACTTTCACCGAACACCAGGGCGGCTCGTGGTCTGTGAAGGACATGCAGCATACGTAAGTTTCATTATATTATTGAGTACTTCAGAAGTTGACTCTTTCCTAGTATCATGGGCGTCCTTTGTAAGTACTGTACTTCCAATCTCGTCCGAGTGTCATTGTGACAGTTTCATCAGGGTGGGCAGGTGGTGCAATGGGTGTCTTCCTGTCCCGAAACAACAATGTTGGTCTTACTCACTATTCTCTTCTTACTCGTCTAACGTGACGGCTTTTCGTCCAGCGGAGCGTTGTCCCAGGCTTGATGTAAGTTTGCTCTGTTAGGATCGTGCTAAATTTTACGCTATCCAGTATTGCCTTGACAGGATGGGCCATGTCAGAACATGCGCAGGCTTTAATGATTTCCACGAAGGTGCGTTCACATTTAACATGTTCAATCGTCATTCATGGACTCGATTTATTCTTACCCTTTCTTGGCCAGGTGCACTCTACCTTTGGTTGGACCTTAATACTGGCCGGCATCTCCCGCATCATCGAGATTTGCTTCATCCCATCTAAAGTCTCCAACCCGGCATCGGATTCGGACGGAGATACACATAGCGAACATACACTGGCGGGCGATGAGTCCAACAGCTGGGACTACAGTGGTGGGTTCTTCGCTAAGGGAAGTGGACCTGCGAAAGCTGGAAAAGCGTTCAGGCATTTTCCTCCATTTGTGAGTGAACCCGTCTTCGCACAACTTTCGTTGGACACTGAGTGCTATGTCTTTCAGTTACTTGTCACCGCTGGGTACGTTCTCATTACTGCTAGCCCTAGTACCCGACCCTCCTGACTTCTGCACAGATTATTGTTCATGTCCGCGACAGATGAAGAGCTCGAATTTGTGCATGATAACGGTATGGACCACGTTACGTATATCCTGATCATGTTCAGGTCCGTCGCACATACCTCTGTTCTCTCACCTATCATCACTGATCCTTCAACTCTCAATGCAGCTTTGCCTTCATCTTGTATACCCACATTTTATTCCTCATCCATCTCTATGCTACAAGTGGTCGTAACGCATCAGAGTCCACTTCCGCAAAAACTGTTGAAAACATTGAGATGCTCCCCCACGGGATCAACGGACCGAGATGGTACGCTCCCGTGCCAAATGGCGAAGTCGAGACCCCAATCACGGCGCATATCATCGGAGAGGATGAGGATTAAATTATCTTTAGAGGCGTATTTCCCTCATCATAAGATCTGCTTGCATACTATAGTGCCTTCGACCACTGTAATTTCATGGCTATTTGATATCATTTCCTACGGTCGCGTTTCTCAAATGCTCTCAAATCTCGGTCAGCTTGATCGATCTCCATCATCGTCAAAGTCCGCGAACCGTTGCTGTACCTGTTTTTAGTATCAATCCGATGCGGTCGGACGCGGATCACCTACATACGTCATCAATCCCATCATAACTTATGAGAGTACTACAACCATTTAACAATGAACACCAGTTTAAATACCAGCGTACACTGCTTGGAAGTGGAATGGTGTCAGATAAATTGTCCTCGTGCAATGGTAGAGAACAAGTTCGTTCGATGCTCCGAGAACAACAGTCATGTTTCGGTGTGATGTGTCAGCGAAAGGTGCAGTGACAAACCAATTCGTAAGCAGACGTCAGCTATGTAGCATCTCTCGCGAAACGAACCCTACGCATTTCTTGGACATGGCAGGTAGGCATAATCTTCGGTTTATTTCAGAGCGTCCTCGTAATTTATGTATCTCTGTTAAAACACTTAGCTAGTGGTAAATCTGCACTCATCCTTGGCGCAACCGGTGCGACGGGTAAGCATCTCCTGCGAGAGCTCCTCGGCTCGTCGTACTTCACTCGTGTGGGCGAATATGGACGCAGAGGGACCTCGCTTGATAGCATCACTACTGGCAAGGAGAAGCTGGAGCAGAAGACGATTGATTTCGAGAAGATTGAAGAGGCGGGGTTGGGAGAGGGACGCTGGGATGTTGTCTACATCACGTACGTCCTCAAGCTAATATTATCGAATTGCACTACAATAAGAGGTGATTATCAGTCTGGGGACTTCGAGAGCGAAGGCAGGGAGTGCTGCTGCCTTCGAGAAGATTGACAGAGAGTGAGCCTTTTGAGCCGGCGGTGTAATGCATGATCGGAATAGCTAAAACCGTCGACTTGCTAGATACGTCGTAAATGCCGCCCGAGCAGCGAAGACCGATGATCCCGAGCACAAGCAGCGGCTCGTCTATCTGTCTGTGGGTATCTCCTTGCCTTTCACATGTCACTGTCAATAGTCCTTACTCTTTGTTACTTGTAGAGCACCGGCGCGAACGCTAGTTCACCATTCTTATACCCGAAGTCCGTGATTCTTGTACGACCTGTGTGCACCTACTGATTAATCTGAACTTCCATAAACAGGAGCAAAGGCCTCACTGAGCTAGCGCTTGCCTCGTTAGGGTACCAAGACACCATCATCTTCCGCCCAGGATTCTTGCAGGGCGCCGAGCGTAACGAGCGCAGACTGCTGGAAGGCCTGTTCACGTACGTACTTTGCGTTGCACTTGATTCATTATTTGCCTCTCACGTTTGCGCTCATGTAGTCCTGTCGCTTCGGCGCTCCAGAAGTACGTGAACTCGGGCATCGCCATCGACGTACGTGTCTTGCCACTCGTTGCGCGCAGCTCGTCTTGACACTGCTTTTAGGTGTCCGTACTGGCGAAGAGCATACGGATTGCCGGAGAGCTGGGTAGTAGTGCCATTCCTCCAGAGGTCAAGCCCACCTCTGAAGGTGAGGATGGACACAAGTTCACTGTTATTGGGAACAATGGAGCTATCGCCTTATCCAAGGTCGGTGCAGAAGAGAAGTGATAAGTTGAGATCCGGACGTGGCTTGTATAATTAACTGTATAGTACATGTATTCGGCTCATTAATTATAGAAGTTGATTATCGCGTTCAAGGGATCTATGATCGGCGAGACCTCAAGCTCAAGATGTGGGGAACGTGGGTTAATTAACGTTAGGTCGTGGACGCTATTTGCATGGAGGGACGCCTAGTCCGGCAACTACAAAACTACGCCTCCTTGAATGTCGGGAGAAGACAAGAAAATTAGGGTGCAGCTCCGTCATGTGTATGCGGCGAACTTGAGATACCGCCCACTGCGATGGGTTCTAGATAACGTTGGTCGAAGCATCTATCTTATTCCAGTCTGAGAGCGCGCCCAATTGTCTATGTGCCATTTGTAGAATTGTGGGTGTCTGTGCTAGTGTTGGGCATGCATGCATGATGGACAACGGCATTTCGGTGGTCTCGGTGAGCCACATTTAACCAGCACGACAGGTTTCGGGGTTGTGCGGGAGCCGGTAAAGGAGCCTCGCGTTCTTGATCTTGGAGCGCTGGGCGCATCGATGCTTGAATCCTTCTTATATCCAGAATGTGCTAGCACTGTTGTACAGAGAGAGTGAAACGTCATCGAATGCCACTGTTTGTCCGGGTGAGACCATGTATTCGTATATCTGAATAACCTGAGTAAATTGACTGGAGACGTGTGTGGGTCTGCATGTGGGTACCGGTCGCAATCTGCGTACGTCTTCGTCGTACAGTCGTCTCTCTCATAACCCATCTCTCTAACAACCCATACTCTGTTCTAACCCATACATTTTTGTGTCCACCAAGTTGGTTCCTAATTAATTTACGTGACAACCCATATCTCTGCAATACTCCATAACCCATGGCCTCTAAGCCAATCATAACCCATACATTTATTTCATTTTGGGCAGAATTTACTATATTTGATGCAACAATGGACCAGAAATATTAGATCTACAGCTGAGACTCATATGGTATGATATTCGGAAGGGACCGTATGCTGCTCGCAACCCTTCATGTCACCACATATCAGACGAGGAAGTCACGTGGATGAGCAAATCAGGGAGCTGGAATCAGTTCTCGATGCCAGATTACCGATTACTTTGCTCGAAACACTCATTCATGGTATTATAGAACCTTCTAATAGTATTAATTCCTGTATATATATAATTTGTATTTTAATGATATTTTAATGACCTCTCTCGCAACCCATACTCTGCAATAACCCATACTTTGGGACGTCCACGGACCCGTATGGGTTATGAGAGAGTCGACTGTAACTGATAATCACCTAAGTGAGAGTCTTCGGATTTGCTCGGGAGCGCCCGTGAAGAAGTCCTGATGTATCTGCCAGCATGTGGAAATGGGACTGACATCCAAGTGGAAATAGTACTCGTAGAAGCCAGAGGGGTCGTTCCGAAAGATAGTCTGAGTGGCCTAGAATGCGATAATCCCAGGCCTCCTCCTTGACCGCCGGATGGACAACAGAGTTTGCGTCCCTATTGGCCTCGCGACGGTCGCGGGAGAACGTCAAGCAAGTAACCTCGGGCGCTCAGATAGCACTGTGAGAGTCTCGCAAGGGGCCTTTTCGTTCATCAGGCACGACTTCGGCGACCAGGAATAACTCTTGCAACGTGAGTGGAAAGTACAGTCCTGGCATGGGCGTATCGCTGGAGGATCGGTGAAATAGACGGGCGTACACCGGCGAGCTCGACGTTTCACGTCGACCCGGACAAAAGTGCCTTTGTGCCTGTGCCTTGGAGAATACATATGACTTCGGGTGGGAGTTCCGGTGCACTTAATTGACTTCCGGTGCTTCTTCGGGATGGCGAGCAGGGAATTACGGGAATATACGAGGGCATATTGTGGCCGGCGTATAATAAGACGCCGTACGGGCATCTGCGAAGAGTGAATTCGATCTTGTAAGTATCTAGACTGATTGATTGGTACATAGAATTGTGTATCTGCTGGGTCACAGTAGATGGACGAGATGAGAAGGGTATACAGCGTATACTGTGGCTGCGCCGACGGGCCCGGAATAGCTTGGAACAAAGTTAAGCACGGACGTTTACAGCTAGGGTCGATGAAACAGATTGGAGGCGATGCTGCCAACTATAACATATATTTGGTGGATCTGCCTTGATACAACACGTCTCACTGCATTGCAGCAAAGGGAGATGCGTGGGCGATTAGATCCTGGGGCCACAGCATGATGTTGATGAATAGCGGTATTGAGAAATGGGATTCCCTACGTAGTTATCGTATCGGTGATATCATACCAGTGCAGAGGACAGCTAGTGCCAGATGGAGGAAAGAGTTAGACGCTTAGTAGCCGAGGAGGTCATCTGCTTCCTAGAGTTAGTTATTGGGTAGGTTGAGTCCTACCAGACCCCAAGGAGAGCTTCGTGTCTTGAAGGTATTTGTTTCATTATCCAAGTACTTAGTCTTCCTCACATTGAATGAGGCTTACTGTTATTTTCCATGTTTGTGGCGTCGAGGGAGAAGAGGCGGCAAACAAGTCGTGGGAAGCAGTGTGCCACGTTTTACGATGTGAGATTAGGTTCGAGGTTAATTGAGGACTTTCCTGGTTTGTCGGATTCCCATCAACCATCATTACACAATGTTTCCGAACCTGTTTGTTCGCGACAGGCGCGGCGCTAAGTGGCCTGCTCTGCGCTCCCACCGTCTCCCTCTACCAGCACGGTATGGACTACCCAGCCCCCGACTTCCTTACCCCGTCGTCGGCAACAATGTCCTCGAGCAGCCCTCGTAGTCGCCCACCACTGCCTGGCGGTCCCCGCCTCCGCAAGCCGCCCTCAAAAGCGTCCCTCATCCAGACCGACTCCCCATCCGACTCGTACTGGACTCACAGCCCATCGCCGTCTGCAACTGAGCCGTCGTCGGCATTACTGCCCATCTACGAGGCGCGTGCGGCGCCTTTCGTTCACAGTGCCACTAGCACTGCCGACAAGTCCGTTCAGGTACCTCCGCCGTCAGCACGCAAGGTCCAGGTGACGCCCTTGCCTTTCCCAGCTCCTGTGAGCTTCGATATTCCACCAGTAGCGTTCAAGGGACTGCCTCTGGAGGCAGCGCGATGGACGTTTAGCTCCGATCAGCTGCAGCAGATAGTGTCGCGGGCCATCAAACAGACTGCGCAGGAATCACACCTGCGACTGCTATCACTAGAGACCCTCGATGCTGAGATGCCCAAGCAGAGAGAGCAGTCGGAGTCTACTCGCTTCTCCGCCCAGGCGCAGTACAAGTTCCTCGCACATAGACGTAACATGCTCGTTCAATCTCTCCACTCCCATGCCCATATGCAGGATGACTCCGACTCCGAGAGTACCAAAACCCTCAAGACCCTTGTCTCTCAACTCAGTTCCTTGGTAGGTACCCTTGACGAGCACGCTATCACCATCCTCCGGTCTACAACGCATGAGCATCAAATGTCTTGTCTGCAAGAGATCCACCAGTCCTCCGCACTAGCGGTTGCCCTCCGGAAGCTCAACGCATCGTATAAGAAGCGAACGGAGGAACTTCGCGCTGCGCGAAAACGCGTGGAGGAGCTCGAGGCCGAGCTCGAGGAAGCCTGGCGCTGCGCAGAAGGGATTGCGGAAGAGGCGGACGATGACGAGGAGACGAATTTCACGACCCACTCTGTCTTCGAAGCAGAGGCGATTGAAAACACGATGAACAGCGTCGCCATGGCGCAGGTAATGGGCGTCATCGGGACTGGCCACGTAACGAAAGCTAAACTAACGACCTCACCCACGCAAGAAAAAACTCTAGACGATATGACGAGTAAGGCGAGCAAGCGGCTCAGCAAGGCGAGTATCGCGAGCACTGCGACGAGTGCAAGCCGCCTTGCCCGGGTACGCAGCGCAAGGAAGCGCAGTGTGCAAGTGAGCAAGGCGAGCCTGCGTTTGCCGAAAAATGTCGTGGACGATATTGTCACGACACCGTCGGACGACGAGCTTAGAAGGCAAAGGAGCAGGAGTAGAAGTCGCAGTAGGGCTGGGAGCAGAAATCAAGTGCCGTGGGCGGTGGATGCAGAGGAGATGCCGCCTGTCCCGCGCTTGCGAGTAGATTCTGTGCAGAGCGCTGCTAAGGGTGCGTCGTTCTTGGAGCTGGATAACGGGAGCAGGAACACGCTCGCACCGGGTCAGCGCACGTCGACCATCGAGGTTGGCGATATGTTGAGCGGGCGGGTTGGCGCGCGGGATTTTGACGGTTAGTAGTAACCCGTGCGGTCAAGTGTCTATCGCGCGAAGCTGACCGCTGCTCTGTATACCAGAAGGAGACACGTTTGGAATCCACAACCATCCGTTCTCAGCGCCACACGTCCAGTCGGAGTTCCCGCCCGCGTACAGCAGCGATCAAGACTCGCCTATCGATAACGGGATGTTCGATGCCTCCCCGGCATACAAACGGGGCCGCCCGCTGTCGCACGAGGATCGCGGAATGGCATCCGCGCCTGTCCCCGGGCCAAGTCGGGTGTTCTCCATGCAAGGCCCCTCGCCCGCTGACAGGAGAGAAAGGGACTCGATCGACTCGTCGATCCGCGAGTCCATACCGAGCCCAACGCCCCGCGAGGACAGGAGGAATGGGCTGCTGAAGAGAGGGGCGTCGACGCCGCAGCTGAAGAAGACGATCACGGAGTATTTCAGGATTTCGCGGCCGAAGAGGCATACGTGGGGGAATCGGAGTAGAGATGCGAGTGGGAGCAGTGTAAGTGCTTTGCTATGTGGTCTGGCGGAGGTGTACTTATTTCTTTTGTTAGTCTCTAGACCTCACGTGATGTCCCTTCATTTCCTTCGCTTTTTTTGGACTACGGCCAGTGTGGGTGAGTGATAACTTTCAACGATCTTGTGGAAGAGGCCTGACCATATGAACTCGTGAACAGTGCTCTGGTCCCTCTCGACTCACATTTCTACTCGTCCTTCTCGGCTCTCATTCTCGGTCTGCTCTCACATCATCACACTACTCGTACATACATACATCGCATGCGCTCACGTCTCCATTTCACGATCTCGATTACGTCTACTACAATGCCGCATATAATGAATGACAAGCTAGTCAATAATTGTGAACAGGTTTATGTGCCTGTACCGTAAGACGAATACCTAAACAAAATATATCGTAGGTACTTGCAGTCAGAAGACTCTAAATCGGGGTTGGAATTTGGGGTTCGTATGATTTCGGAGGGGCATCATTCATAGCGTGCTCTTCCGCGAAAGCTTGACATTCTTGCTCGAGAGCCAGTAACTGTACATCCGTACATTTTAAAAAGCCGCTGGTGTGGAGAGGCAGTATCGCCACCCTAATCCACACGTGTGGATTAGGGTAGCGATACCGCCTTGCAGTCGAGTACAGTCTGTCGACCGCCAAGAGCTTTGAGGGTCGCCATCGGGATCGAATGCCGTTCATTTCGTCTACCGTCTTATGGGTAGACTGAAGATTTCATGGAAACATCTCATCAGGGCGACGAAGGAGTCGCAGAAATACCAGTAAGACACCTACCGATCTTTATTAAAACCACCAATGTCTTCGAGTCAAAGAGGGGTCTCTCGCCAAACTCGTAGAACCACAAATCTCCGACTGTGGCACGCGCACACCACAGTCGAAGGTTTATGGTTCTACGAGTTTGGCGAAAGGACCAGTGGAAAGAATTCGGTTGGTTCCTTCGGATTAGGCCGAGATAGATGTCAGACGCGGCATGTTTGAAAGACTTATGTAGCGAATGGATGGGGAGCGAATGCCAACGTACCATCCACTTATATATCCAGCAGATGCCGCACGTATCATTTTTGCCCCAGGAGCGACACTCAGGTTCTGTCTTCTCGTTCATGTTTCGCCTCGTAGGTGACATCCTCGTGGCACTGCAGATAACGGAGAGCCACGTCTTCATTCGATACCCAGTGGTCGAGAGGCCTGAATCAGGAGAATAACGAGGCAACGGGGGAAGAGACTCCGGAGGAAGAACGACAAAATAGGGTGAACAAAAAGGTCCAAGAGGGCGACACCTGGGTAAAGCAAACTGGGATCAAACCCAAAGCGTAGCTGAGCCTCGATCTTTCCGTCCTTCGTTCTGACCCAATTCAGCTGTGAAGTACAGCCACCTCGAGACGGAAAGTTCAGGCAGATTAAAAGCTTCTTTCATTCTTACGGAGGCGCCATAATGGTCTATTGGAGCAGGGGTAGAACACACGAGACAATTCCGAATGAACATCTGGACAATAAGTATTCAAGGAACCGAAGACTGGCAAAAACCTGAGCATATCGGGAAAATATCGAAGTAAGACAATCTCTTCGAGAAGTAGGTGCAGATAAAGATGTTCTCAGACCATAGTCGAGTCATGACAGTACTGATCCGTGGGAGCGTTCGCAGCAGCGTGAAACCGGGCGTTCCCTTCAATAAGGATCGATCTGATCCCACAACGCCACATCAGCTTCCAATTCATCCCTATACTGAGGAAAGGTGCTGTGGAACACGGACACCCATGCTGGATAGCAATTCATCCTTATATAACAGGTTCCGGTATACTCCCAGTATTCCGGAAACTACCCAGAGCTTCCCCAGTCAACGAGACCGGATAAGCGACCATTCGACACGAGAACATTGTAAGGGGTTAAGTCGCCATGAGTGAAGCAGATGCGGTGAGGTTTGCTATAAGACTTCTGCAGAGCCACGGGCTCCACCGACGCCCTGTCCATGGCACAAGATAGGATGTGCTCATGAAGATCGTCCTTGTTGACAAATGGTCCTATCGGATCCGAAGTATCTATTCGCCATTGCATGCTTTCCAGGTCAGTGAAGCTGGACACGGCATCCAAGAGTGGGACGAGACTCCTGAGCTGATATAGACAGTCACGTAGATCGGCCTCAAAGAGAGCCAAACTGTCATGGACCATTTCTGAGAGGGAATTTAGTACTTGATGACCACCAACTCGCGTCATTAGGATAAACAGGTTGTCGTCGGGACCGATGACATCAAGAATCCTTGGAACAGGGATAGTCGTGTTTTCCGCTACAAACATAGTAGCCAGAGCCTCATCTTTGCTGGCTCGCCACCCGAACTTGCAATATAGGCCAAAAGGTAGGCGCTGCACCTCCGGATAACGGGCGTTCCAGTACAATCGTCGGCCCATCCAAAGCAGAAGACGATATACAGTCATTCTGACTGACTGCGGGAACGATCTCCATATAGACCCGAGGAGTGATTTACTCCTGACAGGAAGGGAGGACATCCACAACATAGTTTTTGAATGGAAACTAGGCTCATTCTGCAGTGCTGCAGGAAGAAGGCTAGCCATCACTTCCTCTGCCCAAATGTGTGATGTATTAGAACTGTGTAATCCGTAACAATCGGACATAACTGTACCATTCATCTGAAGATTCTAAGAACAGGCAGAAATCGAGGTGCCACACGTGCGAGACGATGCCCACTTCCAAGTATTGGTGATATACCGGTATGATTGGTCTCGCCTTGATCAAAGCACCTGGACGCGTGTACTTGAGCCAAGAGCTCACCCAAGGCTGTTGGCGGTTCTTTCCAGTTGAGACTATAGCTGCTGGGACAAAGATGACGCGAACTGAGCACGTGTCCGCCATGTGGCGCGCCTCTTGCAATTTCGAGCGCGCCCCCCTCCTTCTGCATTACGCGTCGTCGCTCGCTAGCTGGACTCGACGTTTTTCGTTCTTCGCTCGACCCCTACACTCCCTCTAATTTATTCAGACCTTCAACTTTTTATATACTTCAACTTCGCTTACATCATGAAAACCGATATTCCCAAGGACAAAAACAATAATCGAGAGGTATGGGACAAATCGTCCAGCCAACCCTCTGGGTCGACTCGGCCGACCGGCTTGGACCAGGCACAGCCGCTCTCCCGGGTTTCATCCTGCGCGTCGCTAATCTCTATCCCAGACGACGGCGGGAAAGTAGACGGCTCAACACAGCCACCCCCGCCTCCGCGTACTCCTCCTTTGAAGTCCTTGTCCGCCTTGGACGCAGACTCCAACTGGTCCCCCCACTCTGCTATGGCCATAGCCTTTGCCAAGAACCCTGAGGCCCTCATCACCCTCGTCAAGAGGGCCGCGGAGGACGAGGCAGCGAACACGCGCTCCACCAAAAGGCGGCGCGAGCTTCGGGGTACAGAAGACGAGATCGATATTGAACCTGGCTCGTCTCTGGAACTAGACAAATTCCACGAAGAAATCATGATCTTGTCCTGGAACGACCAATACTTACCAATCTCGCTTTTTACTCACGATGAACTGGCTCGTTTCATGGCGGAAGCTGACCGGATGGCCCGAACAAAGCTCGAGTCGAAAGGGTGCTGGGTAGTCGACATTGCGGGGATCAAGGACGAGCGGTCCCTCACCTCGGGCCAGTGGATGGAAGCTTTCGATAATTACATCCGCTTCTGCGGCGTGATCGGCGACTCGAGTTTCGTCGAGCGGTGGAAAGAACACTTCCGTTGGCTTCGTCAATGCTCCTATTTCGAAGAAAAGTTCCCGGCCATCCTCGAGACTGACATACAGCTCAGAAAGCTCTACCGCCATACGCCCTTCAAGTTCTGCCCGACATTCTACCAAATGAAGTACCTGGATATCTCCAGCCAGCTCAGCATGGCGCGCTATGCCGAGGTCGACGCTCTGTGGGCGCAGACCGAGGCACAGTCCAGCCGGTTCTCTCAAAGCCCATCTGGGAATCGTCTAGGAGGCCTGCACCAAGGTCTCCCTGCCCGTGGCGCAGCTCGGGGTCGGGGTCGCGGCCCTCACGCTCTACCTCAGGTCGACGCTCTCGGAGAGCCTTTGCAGCCATGCGGTGGAGGTGTGTCCTCCCGCTCCATCTGCCTCATCTGCTCGCAGAGGGGACACCGCATGGACGAGTGCATTTCCACCCATTTCCCGGACGGTGGGCAGGTCTTCGCGGAAGCCCGCAACGGTATGTTGTACTCCCGCGCCGGGAACCAAGCGATCTGCCGCCGTTACAACACCTCGGGTACTCACCGCAACAAGTGCCGCGGAAACCACGCCAATCGCCACCATGTCTGCTCGTTCTGTGGCGGTAACCACTGCGCCTTCGCTTGGTCTTGTCGGGCCAAGCCCAACTGATCTCAGCACTCTCGTTTATTGCTCAGCATGTCTTTCTTGCGACTGTACGACTGCTCTCGATCTTAACTGCTGCTCACGAATTAGAAATCGCATTGTTATGTCTTACGACCCCGACACCTTTGATCTTCTGCTCAAACTGCTCAAAGTCTTTGCTCAGCACCTGGACATCGTCCACAAGCTCAAAACTGGCTTCCTGATGGGCAGCTTCGATACCCGATTCTCGAAAACTATTATTTTTGCGAACCACCCATCTGCCTCAAATATGCGACATACATCGAGGAGTCTCTAAACGAAGAGGCGGCAGCCGGTGGGATGAGCGGCCCCTTCCTGTGCTCGCCTCTTACAGTGTCGGAGCAGTCGCAGAGTCAGTGAGCCCTGCAAGCTGCGCCTCTGCCGTAACCTTTCCAAGGGCACGAGACACCAACTGTCGACCAATAACCATATTGACACATACAAATTTCCTACCTGATTTGGGCCCGCCCACGACGTGGCCGAAATAGTGAGTCCCACCACTTCCTACCTCTCTGGGACGTGGCGTATCCCACCCGCGAGCATAGCGCCTCCACCTGTTCATTCTTCATAGCGGTATTCACACGATGTGCAGGCGGACAACCAGGAAGAAGATCGACTGGACCATACATAGGCAAACATCTCCGGCCTTCTCCCTCAATTTCAATCATCCAGTGCTAATTACAGGGACTCAGGTCCACCATGTATCCCGTGAGCTTGCTGACTTTGTAGTTTCAACTTTTAAATGTGCCTTTCGCGGCGTGACCGTAGGAGATGTCGTGCCAGAGCAAATAACTCGCTTTAACTCACGAAGTTCCCTCAATGTGGTCGCTCGCCCAAGGGGATTTTTCTAGACCCCGATCGAAACAATTTACAGTCAGGAAACCCACTACATTCCCTGTTTCTCATGCTATTGAGCCATGTTACGACTGTGGAACAAAAAGTGACGAGCTGGTGCCCTAGTGGAGTCTCTGTTAGATGCGGTACACGACTTCTAAATCACGGCAGGCGCATGGAACTTCGTTCTGATAGACATTTCTCTGTTCTACCGTTCAGTAGGATGTCTGCTCCTTCACTCCAATTTTTCTTTCCTTAGCTCCCATGCTTAGAGTCCAGTACAAACGCAGATAGGCAACGTTGAGTACTCAGTAAACTGCTTCACCAAAGACGACGCCATACAGACGAAGGGGTAGGCATCTGGAGGGCGAGCTGTACCTTGTTCCATAGTATCTTTGCAGAACATCTGCCTGCCTCAGGGACATATTTTTCCAAAGTGATCTCACTGGCCGCAGATGTGTATACCATCCTTTGTTGTCGACACCACGCAATCGTCATGGTTCAGCCCAGTACAACGATAAGGCTACACCATCTAATATTTTATACTAGATACAAACTGTACTAATCCGAAAAATACAAATCTATACTGCCTCAAGGCCGAGAAAATAAATAAAACTCGCGTCCTCAGCTCATCCATTGTCATGAACTCGCGGTAGGCGTGAACATCCACTCGTAGGGGTCGGTACTAACAGGAGTCATCGATGACGACGTCGCACTGTCAGTCACCGTAGGCGTCGGGGTAGCAGCAACAACTTGCACCTCGAGTGATGCAGTAGCGAAGGGATCGTTGACCGTCGAAGTGACCGTAGAGGATGAAGGGCCGGTGGAAGAGGCCGAAGACGTCGAATACGGGTTAGGACTGGAAGTCATCGAGGTAACGTCTTGAGCCGTAGCGCTAACTGTACTAGAATCGGTCGTAGTTGTCGTCGTCGAGCCAGTGCTAGTGGGCGGGACATCTTGAGCAGTCAACGTTGCTGTAGCGCTCGTACAGTCCGTCGAAGTCGTACTTGACCCATCCGTCGCTGTAGTCGAAGTTTCAGAACCGCCACCAGCCGCAATAGGCATCTCCGGCGTAAACACCAACGTCACATTCATCGGCTGCCCAGATCCACCACCAGTCGCGTCACCTGCCTGTGCAGCATACGAATACCCAGGCCTCGTATCATCTCCCGAGGATTGTTCCTCATCGAAGGGGCCACCGGCGCCCTCAGACGTGAAAGACGTCACACTCGCCACCGTCGCACTATTAGGCGTAGGAGGGTCCACGGAGGCGTCGTCGCTCCCGTCCTTGCCTTGGTCATCATCGGAGTCGTCACCGGAATCGTCACCGGAGTCGTCACCGGGATCATCACCGAAATCGTCACCAGGAATGAGAGCTGCTGCTGCTGCGTCCGTCGAGGTAGGAGTAGCGGAGGTGGCAGTTGAGGTAGATGTGACAGTAGTGGTAGAGGGATCTTCCGAATCAGGTGACATTCCGTCAGGCTGACCAGCGTACCACATAGGTCGCACAACACCTGTCAGCTTGTTGTATGCGAACAACTGCGACTTCCCGGGCGCTGTAGCTGTGAAGTCATAAGTTTCAGACAGCTTGACTGAGAAAAGATTAACGGAAGTGAGAAATAGAACATACCTCCGCTCATGCATGACTCAACGCTCATCACGACGGGCTTGACAGGGTCAGGGTCAAAAGTGGCGCAGTAGTTCTCCACAGCAGCTTTCTCCTGGTCGAACACCGGCATCTGGAGGGTGACCAGCATCTCTCCCGACGCAGCTTCCATCGTGAGAGAGGACATGGTGGGTAAGGCCGACGACGTAGAGGTTGGAGATGAGGTCATGGTCGAAGAGCTAGCAGAGGATATGGATGAGTCGGTGGATGTCGTGGTAGTTGAGGACGAGGCATCAGTGGAAGAGACTCCGGAGTTGTCGTTGAATGAGACTAGATAAATCCTGGTCTGCTTCGTATCGGAAACGTTCAGAACGAACGTCGTCCCATTTCCACTGCCTGACGTCCCATCTGTACTTGTAGAGTTCGAGGCATCGTAGGTTCCATAATTACCGTCCGAATCCATCGTAGACATTGTCAAAGAGGCTAGCTTAGAAGGGTAGAGAGAAGTTGCAGAAGCGCTCTATCACATAATTCGTCAGCCACCTACAACCTGCAAAGGGAACAAAGAGAGCTCACCATGATGTCAATTGTTCCTGGCACCCCCGGAATTTCATGATCAGTGTCCAAGAGATTGTCCCTTCTCAAGGGCGAGTTTCCCAGTTTTAATCCAACTCCCATCGCGACGCTCATACCATTCCCGTCAACAAGGTAGTTGTCGCCCTGAGGGTTAGGGAGAAAGATGGACCGGCGATGAGAGTGGTCGTGGTCATGAGAGTGATGACGCCTGCGGCGGTGGACGTGAACATGGTCGTCGTCGCCCTTAACCACCACCTTTTGGCCGTGGGCATGGATATGCGCGTGGTCATCCTTTCCAGCTATCACGATCTCCCTCTTGTGTTCGTGGTCGTGGTCGTGATGGCCGTCATGGTCGTGGTCATGGTCGTGGTCTCGAGCAGTCCTCCTATGTACATGGACGTGATCGTTCTTGCCCTCCACAATCACCTTCTCCGAGTCTCCATGGGCGTGAACGTGCTCGCCTCTTTCCTCCACTATCACGTAACGCTTGTGGTCATGGTCATGGTCGTGGTCGTGGTCGTGGTCGTGGTCGTGGTCGTGATCGTGGTCGTGATCGTGGTCGTGGTCGTGATCAGCGTCGCGACGAGCAAATATTCTATCACCTTTCACAACAGTACCCTCGGAGCCAGTGTCATAGTGGAGGTACGGCGCACGATGAGGATCCCGCTGCTGCACCTTGCGGTTGACAAAGAATCTAGAAGACCGTCTGGGTTCGCTTGACCCATCTGCCGACGCAGAACGCTTAATGAACAAGTCACCCATGCGTAGCAGAGGGTCGAGTAGATCGAATTCCGATGAAGACGCCAAGTTAATACCGCGCTAAACGTCGAGGCGATGGAATGTCAGTCGAGGTGCGTGGCATTCGAGCTTGAGCAATGACCGACCTTGTCTTTGTCTCCTTTCTTTCCCCCCTTCCCCTTCTTGCTCTCATGACCAGAGCTGCTCTTCTCCTTGCTTCCAGACTTCACAGCGTTGCCAGAAACCTTGCGAGTTTCGCTCGTGCTATAAGCGTGCATCGCGTGATCAGAAGGTAGGGGAATTTGTATCCTGGTAGAGGGCGTCTCCGGGTGTGTCGTCCCCGATCTAGAGCGAGAGGACTGGCTAGTCGGCGCGGCAAACGTCAAAGGTGCGGACGTAAGGGCCAAGGAAGAGAGGGCGAGAAGGAAGGTGAAGCGTGACGAGAGGACAACCATAGTGAAGTCGCGAGTGAATGTATGCGAGGGGAAGAGAAAGGGCGCGAGGCGAGCCTGTCGCAAGAAGAGAATGTAATAGTAATGTGTAGTTCGAAAGCAGAACGAAAGCAAGAGCCACCAGGACTCAACAAAGCAACACGAAAGCGAGGGGGGAGATGAGGGGGGGAAGAGAGGGGAGGAAGAATGAACAACGACGGGTGGTGGTTTATATACGCCTCTGGTGACATCGGCGCCGGGTGACTGTGCAAGGGTGTCAGCCACCGTGACACGTGAAGAGCTTCAGAAGACGCGTTCCGGTCACATGACGTCAGTGAATGAGCCGGATTGAATTCGAATTCCTGTCGCATCCTATGAATTTAATGTTGCCGTCGTTAGACTGGAAATATTTGAGAGTCGAGCCAATGCCTACCGGTTACCCTCCGAGAGTTCCGGCGCTCTCCGGAGATCATTAGGATCCAGCCGTAGCACCCCACGCAAGAGCCATGCGCTTAATGTAACAGGCCTTCCTCGGACAAGACATTATAACTGTACAACATGAACAGCAGATCTTTAACATCCGCTACTTTGAGTCGGAACGTGCCTGCACATTCGTTACAAATATCTACGAGGGCAGACAAATCGGCTCACCATCTTCAGTGAATTCTTTGTTATAGTGCTCACCACGCCTGAAGAAGTCGATCCTTTCATAGATATTCTCGAGAGCTACCGGACTCATTTTACCAAAATGATACGCTTCGTGGGACCACGTTAATCCTCCGCAAGGCCTGAATATTAATCTCCACGCGCCAGTCAGGGGTTCGAAAATCTAAGCGATAAGCGGGAATGTGAGCACAGAGGTCAGAGGAAGTAGTTATTATAGAATCACGAAACCGCCAAAATTCCAGATGTCAGGGCGTTCGTTCCGCCCGCATACCTCGGAGAGCTGCACATTGTGTAAGCCTCGCATGGAATTCGTCCTTGAGCGCGGCTACGTCAGGCAAGGAAGGCGCACGTCAGTATCGCTACAAGGTTACGAATAGGCGAAATGCGGACCAAGACTGAAGCTGTTAACTTCACACATATCTTTGACGAGGATAGAACTTCATCAATGAGTGAATAAACGTGTGGGTTGCGAAAATATCGGCTTTATGGGACACTGGGCTTCATTCGCTGCTTTAGACGGATCTTGGGTAGATTCATTATTCAAGGCCTGTTCGACAAGAGTATATTGTCGGGTATGATATCTGGCAGACAACAACATCAGTTTTCGTCTTCACCAATGGTACTTGCATCTGATTATTCTCAAACACTTCCTTGACCCTTTGCAACGAGCTACCAAGAACCTCCGAGTCGGTGGCAAGGCAGAGATGCACCCCATGTAGGCTCTTTCAGCTGGACAACGTAATGGTAACCCGAGTGCTGCAGCCCGATAGCTTGGATCCCCTTCGGAAAACCAGCTCTTAAGACAGCACATCCTGCACTTTGGTCGCGTGCGCAGATAGGATCTTCACTGCAGAACTTGAAAGTGAGCGGAATGGTGCACAAGCTTTTGAAGCGAACAATCTCTGTCGCTTCAAACGAGCCAAACTTTTGAGTACCGGGTCCATCCAAGATTCCTAGCGATCGTATACCGCGAGTATAAGTAAGACCTCGCCGAGATGAGCTGCATAAAAATCCGGTGCCCTCTGAACATAGCGGGTCGTCACAGCAGCTCCGATCTGTAAATCCGTGACTGGTCCAGGGCTGGCTGAAAGCAGCTCTCAGAATGTCGCGATTCGAGATAATGACATTCGATTGGGCGCAATCCCAGTTCAAGACTAGAAATCAAAGCCCTCTACTGCAAAGCCGCTCCGCCTTACTTGTGCGCCTAATTGAAGCACGTGTCTCGATTGGCTGGGGACAGAACCTCCGGATCATGCCGACTTACTTGAGAAGCATCTCACCGAATGATTGAGTTCTCTTCACTTGCAGATAGCAGATGTAACATGTCAATCACACGACCGAAAAGCCTAACTAGAGTAAGCTCAGCTCGTTTTGTCCGATTTGCCTAACCACATTTCAGCGGAGCATGAATGCTAGATGATGGGGAATCCAAAGGTCATATTCAACGCGGAATATGGAAATTAGTGCCCTACAGTTCTAGATACAGTTTTCGCTTTCTGTTGCTTTCTGAGAAAGCTGTATCTGAGAGCGACGCGCCACAGCTGGAGTTGTTTTCTCACTGCACCCGGTCTCCCACGCATGTGACTTGTCACACTCATAGCTTACATAAGATATGTCTGTGTCCTCTACGCGCTGAAAAACATATTTTACTATCTGCGAGACACATACTCCCAATCTGAGACACCCTAACCTCATACAGCAACAGCCTGTGGACGTCAGGTCTCACTCTGAGTTTCTACTGGCATCACCCGTTTGAGCGCACAAGAGTGACGCTGTCACAATCTCGTTCTACACGAGGCTACACGTGGCGAGAAAGCAGGATTCTGGGTGAGGTACACTCAAGTCCGGAGCTGCTTTCTGACTTCAGCTTTCTCAGAAAGCGACACAAAGCGAAAACTGTATCTAGAACTTAGGCTAGTCCACATTTTCGATACGCGTCAGTGAAGTCTCCCCTTGGGCCCCTTTAGGAAATGGCCATTACTTGATTCGGTGCTAGAGGCGCCGTCGTAATGGTAAGCCATGTGCGCGCACTTGCCGGCAACACGGCACCGTACACTATCTGTGTGGCAATTGCTCTAGTCCGCCTCTATTATGTTCGTTTTACTCTAGGCTGCCACTTGGGCCTTTTGACTGACTGACCGTCCTACAGTCTTGATCTGCAATGCCACATCACTCCCGGGGCCTCTTAGTTTCTGCAGAATCTGAGTGTAGCCACCCCCGGCCAAGGATACAATATAGAAGGTGGTTGGCATTACAAGTGGATAGGAGTAGAGTACATGTCACAGTCCGTAGCAAGGAAACAAGATGGTTTCGAAACCTAATATGGGTCATAATACAAAATATACATGCCTGCCTAAGCCTTTGGGTCCCGACGACCCTTCTGCATCTGATCCTTCCTCGTCCTCCTCACCAGTCTCCGAATTCATATTCACTTCACCTTCCTGCCTCTTGCAGTAGTTCCCCCACCCGGATGGCGCCAACCTGACGCCGTTGTGCATTGCTAAGAATGACAGTTGTCGCGATGCACCAGATTGACTTGCCGCAGACGTGCAGCCTTCGTACTGCGAGTCTTTCCCAGGGTAGAGCTATTCTGTGGTCTTGAAAGTGTCTTGGTGAGATGATGGTCGCGAGAAGACACTTGCATGTACGCCGACATGATGAGCAGCGGTGCGAGTCAAAGGCAATTGAGAGGATGTCTGCCGAAGAGCGGCAGGAGTCTCCCAGTATCTCGGTCGCGCACCTGCCGTTTGAGGCAGACGGGCTTGCCTTTTGCGGAAAGTATGCGTGCTTGTGGGAGACTTCTGCGACGCTGATACTAAATATGAACAAGCCTCCATATAAGACAGTTGCTTGTCTACTAAGTCGTATTTAGGAGGCGCCGTATCAAGCCTATCTAGAACTGTAGGGCACTATTCCTGTACCTGTGGAGTGAATCCTTGCGACATCAATTGTTCCGTATGTCTTCTCCACCGTACCGGTCTCGCACCAGCTAGTCCACAGGCAATGCATGATATCTCAACCTCCATCGTATCCGCCCAAGATGTCCCATTGGAGGTTCGGGGCGAAATCGTCGCTGGAACCAATTACAACAGAAGACACAAACACAACGCTTCATGGCCCTGGAACGCCCTCACTGCTCGCCAAATTCAAGATGGACCGGAAGCCCATTCGATGCGGCTTCTAGGCCCGAGTGTCTGAGCCAACATGGACCTTGTTGCATAGACCGTTTAATGTGGTAAGAAGTTAGGTATGGTGTCTTTGATTATAGCAAGTCTGGTTCGCAATGACTTTCCTTCGCTTGTGAGACGTAACGTCCGAGAAATGACTCGCGTGCACATGGACTGATTCTTCTTTTCGTTTCTTCCGCTAGAAGGTACGTTCAACAGCAGAACAATCCATACGATGCATATGGAATTGCCAGTTGAGCTGGGAGAAGAACAACTGTTTATTCATGCGCGGTGGACAAATCGTAAAGTAGACTACCATGTAATTAAGGAATATGAGCTACCTGATTGAGTGGGGATAATCATGGGATGAAAGAACAGGGGGGCTGCGGTCCCTCCTTAGAGGCCTCGCCCTCTACTTAAGGGTGTGCTATGTGTTGTCATCCGCTCAGGATGTCAGCCATTCGTGTTGCAGTAACTGCCTGGCCGTGGCACGGTTGGAAGGGTCAAGTCGCAGCATAAGTCTCAAAAATGCTACGCAAATCTGGAGCTCCTCCTCTTCCAGAACATGGTAATTGCGTAACGCATTCGGAAGATCAACAGCACCCACCAGGGGTATAAGGTGGCGACCTGGCGATGCTAGTAAATTAGGGTCTAGGCGGTAAATAGTTTGTGCTTTCTTACCGTCATCGCGGAAATAGTTATGGAAGTGCTTGCTACGTCTCAAAAATTCTATGTCAAACGCCTCTCCAGCTATTGGTGGCATATTTGCGAGGTGATAGTCTTCGGCCGTCCATGGATCCACTGCACGAGGGCGGAAGAGCCATCGTCCGGTTAAAAATTCGAAGACCTTGGGACGAGTCACCGACGGAGCGCAGTGGAACCTAACGTACCCCTCACCATACATCCCAGATTCCAAATATCAGCACTAGTGCCCCATCCACATCCTAGAATGACCTCAGGGGCTCTAAGAGCCACAGGTTGGATGATCGGCACGTGAAATCCATCCGCCCTGGCGGCTAACAAGCCTGCTCAGATGAGGTAACAGGAGGTGGGAAACATGGTCACTGACCAACACCAAAGTCAGCCAATGTGATTCGTAATTTGCCAGGCGTCAATATCTGCGTAGCGGACAAAGCAACGGTTTGCGAAAGCACGGGCTTAGTGGGAAACTGCGCCACATCAGGTACTGTAGGGAGCTCTCGGCGAGGCTCGTTGGCCAACGCCGTTTCGACATTCTCTATGGCTAAATGAATGTTATCTGGCTTTATATCTGGAACATTGTTAGCTCCTTAATGTCACACTGAAGATTAGGCATCATGACCTGCCTGTATGTACAATACTACAGTCGTTGTGCAAGAAGTCGAGCACTAAAAGCAATTGTCTCGTGATATCTTTCACCAAGTGTACTGGAAATTTGTACTCCTCAAATAGCCGTCTGACAGAGTTCATGGAAGGACCAAGAACCTCCGTCGCAAGGCATAAATGGCGACCGTGTTGACTCTCAAGATAGAAGTCATCTTGGAGCTGGACGACATAAGAGAAACCTTCGTGTCCAGCAGTCCCACCAGCTGATTGTATTTCCTTCAGCAGATCGAGCTCAAACGATATCTTTCCCTGTGCAGACGTCGCATGGGCCGACAATATCTTGATCGCCATATACGTTCCCTGTCTACCAGCGGATATAAGCACTCTAGTTATGGGTCCGAAAGACAGGCGCAAACCTGTTGTCGCGTGTCAACCAGACGTTTGAATGTTGTCCCCATCCAAGTTTTCTGAGAATGATATACTGGGAATTGAGGACTTCGCCTGGTGTGGCGGCGTAATACCCACCACCGTCAGCGGTAGGCAGATTCAGAGGCTCCTCAGGCCAAGGAAGAGCACGTGTTTTCGCCTTATGACTTCGAACGATTGGAGAGAGTATGTACTTGAGAGCGTTCCGAATGCTAGACATGTCACCAAGAATACTAGTCAGAATGACGAACAACCGCGTTCCGACAATAACACACTTTCGAAGCCCAAATTACCATATAATCTCCCACACTTCCGGCACGAATAGTCGGCTGTGAAAATTGTCCGAGAATACACGGTCGCAAACAAAGTGATTCGTTGTGGGTCCACCTTGAAGCCGTCACAAAGTTCCGTATATCCGATCAGTACTGATGTGACTAGTAGCATTAGCACGGAAGATATATGCGAAGCGATGTCCACTGAAGTCCTTCTGCTGGAGAATAATCTACAATGAGTGTGAATCAGCTCAGAAGAGAAAATATGAGAGTTGAATCTACGGACAGCCACTGTTTGCAGTTGTTCTCAGAACGCATCATTTTATGTACAGTCAGCTGGAATATCTAATACTATGGCCCTCAGTGTCCTGCAACATACAAGAGTCGCATTGGGTGGACTCGACTGCAGGGGTAATCAGAGGGGTCGGCTGCGGAAAGCCCAAGGTCGTCTCGTATCAAAGTTGGGCTCAGAACGAGGTCATCGAAGACTTCATACCATAGAAAATGCGAAATAGAAAGCGTAAACAAAAGCTAATACAGGATATTGACAAGATGTGCTATGCAACGATCAGAGCAAATATACACAATACAACAACTGAATGACAAATCCGGCCCACCAAACATTGTCCAAATATGCCATCTCCCAGATGTGAAAGAAGTCGAGGCATGGCCCTGGATGTAATCACCAAAAGCAGCCAGTCGCCGCCGCGCCCTGATCCCGCTTCCACGTTTACCATCGATTATTGACGGGTGTCATCCTTGGACTATGTGGAGGCGAGTTCGATAGCGGTCCATTGGAAGCCGGGAAATAAGCAGAGTTGCTGGGCGAATGCAAGCTTCCAGGCAAGTACAGCGGCACAGTTGGGACCAACTCAAACACATGCTGTGCAATGGCCCTATTGCCTCGTTGCGGACCCATCCCACCAGTCCTCACGGCCTCGGGAGCATTCATAACACCGTGTACACGTGCTTCCTGGTTCAGCCCGTTCTCTGTCCAGCCGTCGCGGCCAGGCGTGACAAGATTCATATTGCTGCTGGAACTGCGACCATCCCAAATGCATCGAACATCATTTCCAGGGATGATTTGGACAAGACGGCCAGTTTCAACATGGCGAACCTCAATGAAACGAGTATCGAAGAGCAAGACGTATGGCGGGTGCCAAGCAGCCTTTTCTGCCGTGCCTTCCCACTCGATGGTCATGGCAGTCCGGGAGGGATCACCATGTCTGTTCACGTAAAGACCAAATTCTGCACACTAGCGTGAATGGACCGATTCAATGCATAGACAAACATCGACCCACCATCGTAGCACAGTAAGAATTCGTCTTCATTGGAACGGAACATTCCTATTGGCTTGCACGATTCGCATCGGCGAGCCAGCCGTTCCATTCGCGGATCATCGCGTTGTGGTACTGTCGCACTCCGGAAACTGCACGACCATTAGCTTGATATCATCACGCCGGGGAATTGTGTGAAGCATACTCTGTCAAATCCATGATCTCGAAACCCTTAGTGCAAAGTATTGCGATCTTGGCCTTCAAAAATATCAGGTCGAAAGTCTCCGAGGGAAGGAAGAAGTCCTAGCCCGAAGTTAACGTTTACGCTTGGACCGGTCAGAGTAGAAAGCAGTCTCACCCTATAGACGCGGAACCATTCTGATCGTTGAGAACGAAATCCGAAGCGCGAGCCCAGAGAGGCTGGTGCTCGATTCCGCTCGTTGATGTTGTCAACCACCGGTTCTAGGACGCGGAAGACATTATCGAGCTTCAAGTTGACATGAGACGCAAGTAGACCCATCAAGACATCAACCCTTACCCTGTTCTTTTTCATGTACACGACCAGGGTCCGCCCGTTAAGGTTACCAACGCTGAAGAAATGCACGTTCTCCGAGTTCTTGCTGAGTTTCTGAGGTGTTTGAGACGCATGCACGACCTGAGGGGACGATGGCACAAGTGCCTCGATGTGGTACGCAAATAAGGACTAACATCACAGGATCAGTAGGGAGATGCTGAAAATTGGATAGATGCACACCCTGTCTGCCAGAACGAGAAATATACCAAAGTCTTCAAGCATGGCGCATTGCGTCACTTGCTTCAGATGTAGTACTCGACGCATAGCTGTAGCAGATAATCAGTTGAGCGACGGGACGTAGATGCAATGTACTTACATCTCGAGTCATGCCGAAATCCGATCCAAACTCCCTCGGCACAACCAATGGCCACGAGAGCGCGACCATCTGCAGTAGCTTGAATATATTGTCAGTTACTGCGAATGCGATTGACAGAAACGATACTCACTGAAGGGTACAGAACATGTGACCTTCCCAGTGAAGGTATTTTCATTGTTCCATGAGGGATTGGTCGGGCCAGCAAGTATAGATGGGACGAGGAAGGTGTCGGTACTAAGGGTGTCGATCTCGAAGACCTTGTTGGATTCCTGCACTACTTTGCGCAAGCCGATGGCTTCCTCTAGCTTCTGCTTCCAGTCGGCGCGTACCTGTGCACTCTCAGCATACAGCATGTACAGGCCACCCATCCGCCCGTTATAGTGGATTGTGAGAGGATACACCAATTTAGCATCTGTCGCAGAATCAGCACTATTGAGTGCCGGAGGAGTTGGCTGGTCAGCGTGCTTGGCGCCACGATTGAATCCAATGAGGCCGGTCCCTCGTTGTGTAGGAGGATCAGTGAAGCTTGCTAGTGTCAACAAGTCCAAAGGAATAGGCTATAGTCGTTATTAGCGCTTTGATGCTTTAACGATCAGGTAGAAAATGCACGCACCCTGCGATTGACATGATATTTGGTGACACTGTCTCTTTCTTTGGGTTTCGTCATGACAACTATGCATACCATGAGAAGAGCAATTATTACCATGAGAGAGGACCTCACCGTAATTATCAAATAGAAGAACGAATAGTTCAGTCCATCCTTCCAGACCCAATCCAGTGTCAGGCTGGCGGAGCAGTTTACCGGTATGTATGAGGGACCGGTTTTCGTCGAGCAGGTCCATGTCCTACATCATTCTTAAGTACCCGCTGGGGTAAGAAAGAACGAGGGGCGTACCACATGCTCTCCGGGTTTGAAGACAAGATTAGCGTTGTAGCGCCAAAGTTCCACCTTTTGCTTAGCAGAAGCAACACCAGGTTCAGTTTCCTTGCCCAATGCTTTGATGACATCCAGAAGTTGGGGTATAGCCTCTTGATCCTCATGATCTGGCTCGGTCTCTTCCAAAACATTCTTCAACAACAACTCGTACCGCAACAACCTGGGGATAGGTCGATTTATGAAGTTCTTAATATCAAGCTTATGGGCATCAGGGTGGCGAACGCATTGATCCACGAAAGCCTTGAACAAAGGATTGTTCGCCATCTCTTCATCTATCCGATATGCCGCAATCGGATAGTTAGGCACATACTCCAAATAGGCCTCCCGGAAATTCAAAAAGGCATCCAATATCGCTTCGGTGATGCTGCGAAGGACGGGATGTTGCTCTCGCTGGATCTCATGCAAGTTTTCCAACAATTTCCGGTGGTGGTACAGCAGCTGTCGGTAGTTGTGGAAAACGTCTTGTATGAAGGACTCCAATCTTGACGGCGGAATGATGGGTGGGTCCGCAGCGCGCAACGGTCGAATGTAAATCTGCGACAGGACGATCAGGGAACGCTGGCTTCTAAATGGCAAGATTATGTACATACCGTTTCGAAGCTCTCTAGATCTTTGACGTACGCCATTTCACCCTTGATGAGCTCAAAAATGATCCTAGACGACGTCAGAAATCAACGCTCCAAACACCTATTATACATGCAGTCTCACATTTGCCGTTTACTCTCCTTCTTGGGTAGACTGTTCCTATACTCATCAGAAACGAGATTATGCCATTCAAACTTCCCTGTCGGACCCTTGCCCATCGCCGATTGGAACGTCAGCAACTGCGCAACGGTTTGCAAATTCTTGATAGCCTGAATGGCCTCCATAAGGAAGTCCGCATCAGGATTACCCTCCGCTGTCTCATGGTGGATGGCTTCCAACAGGACAGGATACTTCTGCAGGTGCTCAGATGGTCTGGTCAAGAAATGTTTCAGATCTATCCGCCGGGAATCGGGGTTCCGGGCACTGAGCTTCAGTCACCAAAACGTCAGTGCTAAGCTTGGAGAGTCGAGCATGTTGGAACAAACCTCGAGGAACATCCTAAACTCGACATTGTTGTCTGTCTCGTCCTTCATGCGCTTCTCTGCAAGAGGAAGGTGACCAACGTATATGGGATACGCTAGACGGAACTCGGTCGCAGCATCCAAAAAGACGTCGCCAATCCGTTGAATGATCGGGGCCTGCTCTCGCTGTCGGACGTACAGGTTCTCTAGAAGTCGCCGGTTGCATTCGCGCAGGTCGAGAATGTTACCAAAGACTTCTTCGATGAAGTCCTCCAAACGATCAGGATGGATGACAGGCGGATCGGCGATCCGCAGTGGTTTGATGAAGAGCTATTGTGACGTCAGGATACGTTGAACAACTGTGGATGGGACACTGACCGATTCAACGAGATCCAAGTCTTCGACGTACTGCTTCTCTTTGCTTATCACCTTGTGGATGATCCTACACAGGAAACGTCTTTAGTTGGCACCATCAATTGTGTAGAAGGCTCACGTTTGTCGACTGATTTCACTTGCGGGGAGAGTTCTGATAACTTCCTCCGGAACTTCCCATCCGTTTTCTTTCCGCTACAATACCAGTCTGTTGAGCGGAGAACACTCCTCATGCGAAACCTCCTTACTTTTCCCAATTCCACTGGTTCAGGTGTCGGTTCGTCTGGCAAGAGTCGTTGCTACGCAGCAGAGACAAACACATGGTCAAACCCAGCGAAGAGTCGTACACACAATACGTACCTTCCTTGGACACAAATAGGCATAGCAAGGCTGATCTTCCGAACAGTCCGAGCTGTAACATTTCGTGAGCATCGTAATGACACCTGTTGGCAGCTCCTCTCTCTCTATTCGCGCTTCCGACGTGCCCTCTTCGTCGTCCAAGAACATGTATACGTCCTCTACACCATCCTCGAGCACTCGCCCGCCCCACTCGACCTCATAGAAGAACAACTGGCTCTGCAGGCTCCGAGCAATCTGCAGAGCGATTCGTCTGTCGTTGGTCGAGATCCCGTGGCTGATCAGGAGTTCTCGTTGGATCTGGCCCTGTATCGTTGACTGGGACAGAGATGAGCATGATTCAAACGTCAAATGCACAGGCCTCAAATAACCAGTGAAGCCCCTACTTACCACGATGTCTTTTCCGGTGAAGGCTCTTGGGTACGGGATCCCACCCTTCACATGCGTCCCGCGAGGGACCTTATCCCTCAAACGCATCGCAATATGACTTAGAAGCGCGAAGTTGACAAACCGATCCTCCGCATCCTCTGAATCCGAATATCCATATACGTCGTCGTCGTCATCGTACTCCTCGAAGTCCTCGGGATTCAAGCCAAGTCTACTCTTGATATCCTTTGGGTAATCGGTGTGAATAGTACGTCCATTCGAGGGCCCAGACTCATTGGCCGACTGCGTGCTGTAAGACCGGTTATGCGAGCTCGATTCTCCTAGTAAGTCAGGCATGGGAGTCGGGTAAGAAGTGCGACCGCTGTATACCGATGTGGGCGCAGACGACATGTCGGCAATACCGGAGAAGTCACCGTTGCTGGCCATCGACGACGTCGTCGACGTCAGCGAGGGGTTGCGGTCGACACTAGGCATAGGGGTTTGCGAGACAGTCGAAGAGCCTGCAGATTGCGATCTACCCAGAACCTTCGACGACGAAGACGCATCCAGAACGGCGCCTGGTGACACCTTCGTTGCTGTAATTCCTGTTAATACCAGTGATAAGCACGCGAGCCAAGAACTTACGCATGACAGCCAGATTCGGGGTTGAGGGTCTGTGTCGCACAGTCTGCCCATCCTTCGCGGGCGGTGGCGGCGCGACATCGCTCTTCGAATGGGTATGACCATACGACTCCAGATTCGGTCGCGAACTCGACCTTGGAGGCGGGTTCTGCAACGCAGGTCCGGGTGAAAGATACGGCGGAGACAGTCTATGTGCATTCGGCGATGGATATGGAGAACCTGAGCCAGTCAGCTTTGCGACGATTTCGGGCGGTGGCGGCGGCGGCGGAACTGGCGGACCTGTGTCGGCAGCCGGGTGCACGACATAGCCAGGAATTTGTGGAGTTTGAGCGTTAGGTGATCGGACGTTCGGTGGGCTGCTCGCCCCGTTGCGTCCGTTCCACTGTGACGTTGGTGGACTACCATACGTACCATTTTCACTGGCAGAGAATTCCGGGACAGGCATAGGATAAGCTGCCGAAGATACATTGGGCGAACGGGAGTAGGAATTGTGAGAGACTGGGCTGTCTGAACTCGAGCCAGATGAGGGACGGTTCGGTGGAACCTGAAACTGACTGTAATAAGGTCGAGGGCTTGGAGGTATGCCCTGAGTGCGGGGCGCCCTTTCGTCTAGATACTCGCCCGATGGACGTTGCCTGACGCCATTCGGAGAGGATCCGCTGGGAGAAAGAACTGCAGGGGAGCTAGCATACATTGCTCAGCGACGAAACGACATGCGATATACGGGACCAATACATACAGTTCGCTAGGATACTTCTGCCGCTGTGAGCTCATGTCCGGAGAATGGTATGGTTTCGCCTCCGGCATGGCGTATGTGCTGGAAGCGCCGGGCACAGGCGGGAGCTTCCTGTACGGTCTAGGTTGGTTCGGGGAAGTCGGTGCGTAAGGGAGGGGTCGATCTCGTGGGGAAGTAGGGAGGCTTGGTGAGGCAGTGGCCGCTTGATGCTGGTCAGGCATCGCGGACAAATCGAACAATCAAACACTCACAAGATGACCGAGAAACACTCGTGCTTGGTTGAGCTGATGCAGACCGTCCTACGGCAGATGGAGACCCATTCGTCGGTCTCGACCTGCGCGCATCAGAGTGAGTTTCGTCGCCGGCGTACGCGCTGTAAAGATCCTCCAAGTCTTCGCGCGGCCTCCCTGACGGCGAGACAGAAGGTTGGGGTTGTTCAGCTACCGATTCTTCGGCAAAGCCAGCCCACACCTGGTTGTACAGGACCTGGAGGTCTTCGTCTCCCGGGGGACCTGCGCGAGCGGTTGCTGTCGACATGGCAATTTATGTGCGATTGGGATTCAAGACCAATCACTAATAGCCCATCCAACTCCAAGTTGTACGTCGATGATAGAGTATAAGCAGAGAGAATAAACGGGATAGAGCACGACCAGGAATGCGTGAAGTTGACCGTTCTGCCCGTGGTGATGCACCGTCCCGGCCGCAGGGTGCCGAGGTCCCGCGTATATAGGCGTGTGGGACAGGTGTGTCGGAGACTCAATGAGTCTCCATAAAGAGGGTACAACGTAACAACCACGAAACTCTCGTCAATTCCACGAGACCTGTAATCCGTGATTAAATGGTGATTATGTGTGGATTAGATAATAAAAATAATTAGGATAAACTCCGTCAGCATATGCCAATATTATACCTAATTAACTCCGTGATATATTCAACATAACCATACCAGACTTCATCTGAAAGTCATCAGAATGAGGTGCTAGATTGCAAGCCAGAGCATAGTATGATAAAATCAAATGCATACTGTAAGAGTGTATTTAATCTATGTTCTCAGATGACCTCAGCTGAGCATATGCTGATCTTATTGTGACTCAGAATATAATCAGCATATAATCAGCATATAATCCGAGAATCAACATATAATCAGAGTAAGGTTGGCAGGGTTATAGTAAGACATATTGTAAATTTCATATTATTGTCATATGTTCTTAATTGCAATCCAACACCCCATTCTAGCTATCTTCCCACTAAGACTGTGGTCTACAAGCAGAATAAATCGCAGAGCCAACTGAGAATAAAATCACCATATCCTCAGGGAGATAATTATAGTTATATAACTTATTCAATCACCATATAATCACCAAATGCACCATGCCCGCAGTGCGAGTAGACTTCGCGCCAACTAAAGAGTATCCAAAAGTTGACACTATTTGATATCTAGCCTCTGGAACCGTCAAGCATACGAGGCTTGTTGACCCAGTCTGCTGGTCGACACCTCACGACAAGGCGCAAAAGAAAACTACACTATGTTAAGGAAATAAAGATTAAGGAACAGTGGGTTTGAGTGGGTGGCAGAAAAGGGCAATATTACTTGGGCTACCTGCATATAGACTCAGAAATGGCATTGCCTCGCAGAGGTTCCCAGACTCCTACATAGACTGATTGCTGAGCTCCGACAATTAGACTTTGTCATCCTAGCCTCTTCCCAAATCTTCTTCACTTGCGCATTACAGTAACCGATCACCGAGCACCCCTCCAAAATACGGTACCACTGACAGAAGCAGGCGGCGATATCAGCTTTCGTTCTGTCGTGTAGAGAAGAGTCCATCCCCAGTGCTAAGACCGAACATGTCTGATACCTCTGCGCCCAAGCCCAAAGTGACATCTTCAGTGCACGATGTCAAGTCGGAGAAGCCCCCTTGGGGATCTAGGTAAATGATCTTCGACTAGCTTCTGCAGTTGACACTGATCAAGATCATATAAGATAGGTTTCTTATAGATGAAGCAGACGTATTCAGCCACAACGCCTGGGATCACGTTCCCCCTCCTGAGGATCAGACCGAGAAGATTGCAGCCTCCTTAGCGAGGCAGCACTCAGCGCCAGTTCCAGACGAGGACAAGTATAAATACAATGATAGGCCAGCGCGTCACTGGTGCGAACCTTGGCATGATCTCGGCCAAGACCAATAAATGTAACTCGTAAGTAGGGATAATTTCTACAAGAGTAACGAAAGCAATTTCTTCAAGAACCGTAAATGGTATGCGCGAAAGATATGATGTACAATTAGACCTCACGTCATGGAAGGCTACACACAGAGTTCCCAGAACTCGTGGAAGCTACCAAACCCGAGGTACCCGGCATCTATTGCCACTTGGATAAATATTCATGCTACCTTCAAAGGCAGGACCGGTCACCATTGTGGAGATCGGCTGCGGTAAGCATGCAATCAATTCGAAGACTTCGCTCCTTGACAAGTATATTCAGGCGCAGGGAATGCCGTCTTTCCTCTGCTCACATCCAACCAAAACCCCCAGCTCAGCCTCCGTGCTCATGACTATTCCTCGCATGCAGTGAAGCTCGTGCAGGTACGGCTTTCGCGTATGGCACCTTCCGCTACTTACTCTGGCCGTCTACAGCACAACCCCCTCTACCTCGATCCTCCAGTAGGAAGTATAACTGCTTCGAAATGGGACTTGACCTCTGAAGACCTTCCGGAAGGCACGGAACCGGGCAGCGTTGATATCGCCATTCTCGTCTTCGTTCTGAGTGCGTTGCACCCCGAGGAATGGGGTCGTGCCGTCGCCAATATTCATAAGGTAGTATCCGGTACATGCCACCTGCCTCCGTGCTGAGCTTGAAGCTTTAGATGTTAAAGCCTGGCGGGTTACTGCTGCTTCGCGATTACGGCAGGTATGATCTTGCCCAGCTGCGGTTTCGGAGCAACCGGTTGCTGGAAGAGAACTTGTACATCCGCGGCGACAAAACCCGAGTGTATTTCTTTGAGATCGGTAAGTATACTTTCTACGGACTACGGACTTTGCTGACACAAGGCAGACGAACTGGCACTTATGTTCACTGGCTCACGAGCGTCGAGCGAGAACACGATGGAAACCACCAAGGTCGAGGAAGACAGCGAGGCACCGTCGAAAGACGTTTCTACTATAGATCTGACTGCCACTCCATCGTCCCCCGCTGGAGATGACGTCAACACACTCGGCTCTCCTGATGGACCTACAGACGCGGCCTCAGTGCCAACTCTTACCAGTGCGCCGACAACTTGGGCGGATATGTCACCGCCCGTTATTCATCCCAGCCTCTTGTCATCTCCCCTGCAGCTCCCGCACTGTCCACCTCATCCCTTGTTCTCCGCAGAGCAGTTGGGTGTAGACCGACGTCTGCTAGTCAACAGGAAGCGACAGCTGAAGATGTATCGGATATGGATGCAAGGAAAGTTTAAGAAATTGTAGAGAACATGTTGTCCAGTTGTAGCATACATCATGCTTTCAAACATGTTGATTATGTGAGTGTTGTCCACTCCCTTTTGCTTCATATGCTTGATATCTATCCTGCTATATCAGCAGGAAGCATTTCTTTGATCACTGCGTGACATCCGTCCATTGTGACAGGAAGCGTGACATATCGTGTTGTTTGTGCATTGTTTGGTGATCCACGTGCCCTTGTGGCATAAAGGCCGCGAGTTCGAATGGCGCTTGCCACATTCCCTATCTTTCTCCTTGACTACCACCTTGCTCCCACACAGCGAATTTCAGCTTCGACCATGAATTCAGCTGACTTAAACTGGGAGGTACGTGAGCCGATCTCCTTGTGTTCTAGAGATTGCTGAGTGGCGATCACAATGCTCTCACCACAATCTGCAGGTCCTCTACTCCGAGGCCGAGGGTGGATCCATCGACGCATTCCATACCATTGTCAACAGCAGTATGGACGGACCGCTTCTAGGTCCCGAGAAGCTCAATGCTCTGCTAGACCTGATGGAGAACCTCTTCGAGAGATATTCGGACGTCCCGATCCGTTCAGTCGAGCACGACGCGTCACTGTTTCAAGCAGCGAACCTTTGTCTGGATCTTCACGTGAATGAGAGTATGGAGTTGTACGAGGAGTCGCGCGGTTTGTTGTGGTCTTGGCCTTCCGCATGGAAGTTCACGCTCCTGGCTGTTTTCCCTCTTCTCAACAATCCTTCACTGGGAACACCCGTCGCTCGCTTCCAAGCTTTCTCGTCCGCGATAGATCTGCTCCATCACTTCAAAGATGCCGAACCCCACACGCTTCGTGCCATGTTCGAGACGAGTGGCTTCTTCGACCTTGTGTCGAGGCTGTGGCTGGTGGAGATTACCGATGCCGAGTTTAGTGACTGGGCAGGACACACATTCCATGCAACCGCTTTGATGAGCATGCTTCTAGAGGACGCTCATTATCATCATCAGGTGTTGGGCTTCTTTCTGGATTTCACCGCGCCTGTAAGCATTCGTCGCAAGCAAGTCGCAGAGGCCACCGTGAAGTTCTTGCGAGATATCTACTCCAATGTACCTCATGATCTCACACCTGTTTCACGCAATATTCAAATCATCACTCACTTATCGGTGCACGACGAACCTCTACGACACGCTTTTCTATCGGAAAACTGCGTGCCTATTGTTACCAAGTTTTTGGTGAAACTTTCAGCTAGACACCCGTCAGAAATCACCAAGGGAGTTGAGCGTCATGGCGCTGCAATTCATACTGCTCTATGGAACCTGCATTCGATGCTCAACTTTGGTGACGGAACCACCTGGGTAATACAGGCGTTGGATACGAGATTGCTCCTGGGTTTGCTCCGATGCGAGCCTTGGCTGCCATATCTTGGGGGAAATGGGGAGGATTGCTTCTATTGGTTCCTCAGCGATATGCTGCCAAGTTACGCAATTTTCCACTCTGTCCTTTCGGTTATGGGCACATCCTTTGCTTCAATAATGCAGTCACAGTTGCACCTGAGTAGATTCAGCGATGATTTCGTATGGACGGACTCCTGGGAAGTCTTCGTATCTCGGCTAGACGCTCAGTGGGAGCTACTGTCCTCGGTATCAGGGCTGATGCCGCGCCGCGAAAAGTGTAGTAATCCAGAGGTGAGGCGTACCCTACGATCCGTTGTGAAAACTGGCTTACCCTTCGGGTTCAGTGTCAGAGAGAGCGACTTCGGAGCGATCTCCACAAGTGTAGTCGATGTCTTGTAGCGCACTATTGCAGTAAGGCATGCCAAGAAGCGGACTGGAATCCATGGCACAAGATCACCTGTAGCCTCATTCGAAACCGTCGTTTTGGTGCGTGGGCCAAGCGTTTATCACGACAAACTGATGACACCTGTATTGATGATTGTAGAAGGACAACGTCAGGAGTTATCGGCAGATGACCTTGAATTCATCTCGGTAATGCTGGACGCGGAGCTGCAAAAAATCAAAGACGTCATTCCGAATATATTTCGAGAACGACAAACCAAGCTGCTCGTATTGAAGCTGGATATGCACGCCTGCCCGACTAAGAGGGAGATCAAGGTCCCGGAAGATGTTATATTTTGCCTGACACATGAGGCATTTCTCCTACCTTGGTGGGACGACCTTCGTGCGACAAAGTTCAAGGAGCCTACCCTAGCCATCGTTGCTCCGGTCCGCCGAGGGCAGTTTGTGGAGCAATTTATCCGGCTGGCTCCTGCCGGACCAGGCATCGATAGTAGGACCGATATTATCCAAGAGGTCTCTCATGCACCAAGTTGCGGTTGTAATCATTGATTGGCCCAGTTTTGCTATGTATGAAAGACTTATCTTCATCTATCAAAGGACTCATAACTGTCCACCCAATTGCCTGTTGTGCCTCGGAGGTCTTGTATCATATTCACGGAAATCAAGGACGTAACAAAGTTATGTCAGTATCAATCATATTCATAGTGCTCTTCCATAGAAATAGACCGTAACCATTTCATTGTCGTGGTGAAGGTCTCATCAATGCGTGATACAAGAAATACGAGAGGCGTTGCGCTCGTGGCGTTGGTGAAGATCGGGAAAGGATGTAGTCGTGAACACTGTTAGAGATTGCTAGTTTTGGCCTTCGCCCAGGTGACATGGACAAAACATACGGAGAGATCGAGGGTATGCAGCCATCTTGGAGGACGTCCACGTAGCCAATCCAAAAGAAGAGGCGTACACTCTTGAACTGCATCATCTGACTTCGAGTGGCTATTCGCAGCCTGAACGAGGACAGCTTCGTTTCCTGCCTTGATACTGTGACATTGGACAAGGGATTTCAATAATCTTCCAAAGGGCATCATTCGAAAGTCTTGCAAGGTGAGGGGGGATTAACGGTCAGGCCACTGATGTAAGGCCATAGCGACTTGCAGTGCAACTGCATAGTATCAATAAACTAACGATGAAGTTTTAACTCTGTACAACTGTTTCGAAAACGCGGAGAGTTTCATTTTCGTTCCCCCCATCAGCTGTACTCCATAGCAAGTGTCCAACTAGGCATGGGCAACCAGAGTTTCACCAGTAGCAACAGAGTGTTCCAGATCGTCTCTCCCTGGGTTCGTCACCAAGGAGGTGATGTCCTCGACAGATCACGCAGACTCTTCACTCCGAGTCATAATCAAAGGCTGCGGCGCTTCATGCCTAATGAATTATCAGCGATATATGATGCGGGATAGAACGACTCATTCATCGCGTATACAGCCTCCGGGTAGCAAAAACCGGAATTTCACTTGATTCTGCAAGATATATAGTGGCACGTGTACGGCCGAAGGCGATCTACCGCAATGCATCAGCATCGCATAATGAATTGATCTTGCGAGACCGAGATGCTTACGGGTCTTTGTTCATCAAGGTAAAAAGGTCCTTGTACTAGGTGTGCGCAGCACGTTGCATATTAGTTCGCTCATTGACTTCGTTGAAGAACGGTACGACTGACACGAAATGCTTCTGGCAGCATACCGAAGATATCACCTCCGGAACAAACGATGTTTTGTATCCGACCAGGATCCAACAAGGACTTATCAGTCACTCTGTCTGCATGCGAATAACCTGATAGGAGACGTCAGTATTCTACTTGCAGACCTGTGCCAGCTTAAGACAACCTGTCATTTTGGTCATAAACTCGTGGATACTCCTGAAGCAGAACGTGCAGTGCCAGCCCGCATCCGCCAACATGTGGTCAGCGACTTGTGAGTGCCCATAGCCATAGCCATCGTCATCGTTCCAGAGATGTACTTGGGCTCTCCAGCTCCCCTTACCCGCAGGCCACTCGAACGAGTACAGATACTCCGACATTTGTAGGTGGAGGGGTGATGGAGCGATGCAGTGGCGCAAGAGCCCCATGGTGTGCGAGTAGGGTATCTCGTCGACGTCGGAGTAGACGACTAGCAGGGGACCTTCAGGTTTCGCGTGCGATCTCAGCAGTGCGTCCATGTGCCTTCTCTGCTCGATCTCGTTCATGAAAGGCGACTCGCCACGCGCGAGCTGCCGTCCATGGAAGACTGAATAAACAATTTTATCCTCGAAGGCTTTGAAACGAGCTCTGTTCTCTTGGAACACCATTGGCTTCGGCAGGCCAGTGAACGTCAGAGCCGACTCGACAATGAAAAACTTCGAGACGACCGAGTCGAGTTCGTGCATTCGCACTTCGAGAAGATCGACCTCAGTGCTCACGAGGATGGCATCCCACACCTCCGCTGCTTGCTCTCGACTTCTCCATCCATGCAAAGAACAAAGACGCTCATCGAACACTACTCCTTCGGCGTAGTAATGTGGAAGGATACCACGAGGTCCGATAGGCGTGTCCCACAGAGGTCTTGTGGAATATGACAAAAAGTTGCGTATACGTGAGCTGAGGACAGACATCAATTGGACGCCTATTAGATAGCCTTTTCCACTCACCTGTTTATAAACGAAAGGCCAAGTAGCAAAAATAAGAAGACTAAAGAAAATATGAAAGCAAACCGTCGGCGAGTATACATGACAAGAGTGAATGAGGAGCGACGTGGGAGCTCTCCCCATGCATCTCGAGTGCCATCAACGGAGGAATCGCTGCGCTGGATCATCCGAATGGAGATCTGTACGTGGCGGTACACCGCGTAAGTCGGGCTTCGCTTCCACTGATCCTGATAATTGAGATCACTGCTCAGTTGCACTGGCATCACGCGATCAAGAATCCCGTTCAGTCGTCGGGCGTCAAAGACCGTCACGAAGTGACTGGTCTCCGGTCAGAGGAAAAGAACTGAATCGGGTAAACATTGAGGATTCAGAGAAATGCAGGGAGCAGAGAGTATATCCATCTATCCAGTGTTCAAAGTAGTGTAACCTTGTGTAAACCCAAAAGATTTCGTCTCCTGAAGACTACCTCCGATTCCTACGGAGAGGGCAGTCTGAGTGAGCGCACCCTCGTGTCTTCCACCGGTAATGAAATGGCACGACGCAGCTCAGGAAATACGCCGCAAGGAAGTTCGCTACCGGCTTGGGCTCTTCAGTAGTAGAAGTGCAACCGGGAACAAGAGCTATGAGATTACCGGGGCAATACAGGGAAGAGCGGAATTACCCGCATGCCGATGGCCAATCCAACATATTCCTGAGGTGGGTAATGACGGAAAACTCGTGGCTAGGCCGATAGGTGACTACGCGGTATGGATGCCCGCGCATGTTGAGCGTGGAGAAGTCGAGGTGCTGAGACGGTAATTGAGCTAAGACAACAGTGCCATAGATATCACGAGTCTCGAGAGCAACGAATTGAGATGAGGTTTCGACGAATTCGAGAGTGAAGTATACCCAACTGTCTTGGTGAGCTGCCAGATGGAAAGACTGCGCAGAGTCTTAGGAGCGTGACGGACGGACTGAAGTTATTCGTCCAGGAGTTGTTGTGGTGGAAGAGAGTATATTTCATCGAAAGGATCTTCAGCTGTGAAGCGGATGTCATTCTCGACGTCACCAATTCAGCGTGCTGGTCATTCAAGGTGGTCTTCAACAAACAACTTGAGTATTCGGTGCCACAGTGGGATAGAACAGTGCGATCCGAACATCAGCTATGATGGCGAGCAACAATTGTAATGCGATGGTAGCCGAAGTCCGCGAAGATGCTAATGAGATCGTGCGGAGAGCCGGTTCGATGAATAACAATGCTACCATCAAGATAGGATTCTCCCAGGGAAGATGACGATCAGATCAAGAACCAAATGTGCTTTGTCACTTCATAGTCCAAACATCTTTGTTCGGGAGCATTGGAATAAACGTGCCAGTGGTCTTCTCTACAGCGGTAGCAGTGGTTATTTGACCATCAGTACGGACATATAACGTGCACTTCTCAGCAGACAGCCAAAGCCGGTTCGACAAATATGTCTTGCAAGTTAATGCCATCAACAGGACCGAGTAGATTTCTTCGCAGAGCATTCAGACGCTTCAGACGTGCCTAGTTCATGTAGATCTCATGAGCTTCAGGACTTCAAGCAGGCTGGGTGATCGAAGACACCGACTCGGAGGGCTACCACGTGGCGACACAATTATTTAAAGGCTCAATTTATTTAATTATTCATGTAAACACGCAATATTTGCTTCCTGACGGACCATCTTCGAAGTTCTGAAGCTTATCAGTGGCTGTCGCTATGGAAATCTCTTGGTCAGTGGGAGATCCCGGAAATCCCAGGCACTTCACACTTCTTTAACGGCCAAGAGGGATCTCCAGTAGGGTTCGGGGAATTTGGGAAGTGTAAATTACCTCCGCTATTTAACACCTGTAATTTACAGGAAATTTACTGGTAAATTTGGTTAGGCCCGTATGGAGGGTGTAAATTTGGGTTAATTTGGGAATACTGGTCTGGGAACGATGCAAGCTCATGATACAGTGATCCATGGTGTGTAGTAGTTATAACTTATAATAGACCTCCTTGTCATGTATAATACACATCTTGGGCCACTTGCATGATACAAGAAGACTCTAGGTAGCTATGCCACGTGCGTATTTGAGCACGAGCAAGACAGCCCGTTGCAAATTTGAACGCACTCGGTCGCCATGACCGCGAACCGAGAATCATACAGCTCGGCATAGAGAGACAAATTCACTCTAGATCCAAGGATTGGCGGCGTGAACCTCCGGGACCATATAATTACACTGTGGGAAACCCAGTCTTTAACAGCCTGCAAAATGTTGATCAAAAGGTATTATCAGCCAATCAGAGGGCGAGAAATACCTTTTAATCAACATTTTGCAGGTCCTCAAAGAGTGGGACTCCCGCAGTGTAAGTATACTGACACTAGATCTCACTTCTTGCAGGATGTCTTATCAGATTTTCATTAAGCACCAAGACTATCGGTGTCGGGAAATACCAGCAAAGCCTCACACTGTCACAGTGGAGGAACCGCTCCGTTGAGACGTATGGTAGAGCTTACCAGCCTGTAATTTACATGTAAAATAGCCCTATTTTACCGATTAATTAGCGTTAATTAACGCGGTCCGCTCCGGGGCTCCGCCCCGGACCCCGTTGATAAATAACAGTTAATTACACCCGTTAATTAGGCCTACGGCCTGCTGGCTGGTAAATTCCAACGGTCAATTAGGTCCTGTCCCAATTTCCCCGAACCCTAATCTCCAGGTTCTTCCTGATGACTTTCTGGAGACTCAATTCCACAATTACTCAAGACGTATTCGCTACCTTTAAGTGGGTGACATGGCTTTTGAGAACCCCTCGATTCATGGAGTGCCGAATTGCGTCCACAAATTGCTGGGCGCAGTGATCGAGCCTCTACGAATGCATCCGAATCTCCAATGACGACTTTTTACCGAGGGTCAAGGCTCTTACAGTCGGATATCACACTCGCGGAGCTTTGGCCGGGAGGCACGCTCATCTCACAGGCAATATCGGTGGCTGCTCGGGCATTTGGCTACGCCGCTTGAGCATTACTCCAGAAATATACTGGAGCCAGGACGAGATATACTGGAGCCAGGACGAGAATGTCCGGGCGCTGGTGCGTACGTTCAGGAATCGGATATGTCCGATATCCCTCGTCTTCAGCGCCTTCGGAAACCGTGCTTCCTGACTGGATCTCACGCGGCCATGATCTGTTTCTCGTCATAGCTTGCTTCCTCGACTATTGAAGTTTTAGAATTTCGGTTCTCAAGGCGCAAGAATCCTGTCTTCTATCGCACTTGCTCTCCTATACTATGCTGCCGAAAACATTTCCTGCCCTCAATCGTTGAAGATTGCATTGAGAGAGGAGGATTTGCAGTTTGGCATGTTCCTATCGCGCCTGGTCTCGAACTATACCCTCATCCGTTGCAGCAATCCTTCGTCAAGTGGTTCAATTCACTGTGCCACCTACACAAGATGCTGCGCAGCATTTCTGTGTCCTAGGAAAGGAATGGCATTAGCCATACCGCCAATGCGTTCTCCCCGGAAGTCCGTATCAAGCTCAGAGCCTTTTTCTCAAAGTCTGTTAGGTCTGTGTTGGGTCATCGTGTTTTGCGTATCGTGCGTCCAAAGCGGGGTCGGAGTCTCCGGTCCGGCTGAACAGGGTTAAGGTCACCTCTGACTTGGATCAGGACCACGCGCCCAGCGCATGTTTTCTCTGTGTCTGTCTCGTAAGTCTGATCTAGAATGGAGCTACAACTCTCTTGCAGCTATAAATACGGTGCGGCCGTCTCTGCCGATTCCCATTCCCAACAATCTATTTTTGCCTCCGCCAATCCAAATGATTCACCGCCTGACATTCGAGAAACGAGAAACCCCGTAATGCGTTATAAACCAGCATCGGCGATGCTATATAAGACTCCCCATGGCTAGCGGCTCTCTGCACCCATCTCTGAGCCGATAGACCCGCCTTCGCCGCATAGACTCATAGAACGATAGAGCTTATAGACCTCTCTCTTCGTCTTCATCTTCGTCTTTCGCCAGTACTCGTTTCCCAGGACTCGAAAAGAAGTCGACGAACATGCAAAGCTACCTTGCCTACCGCCGTTTTGCCTCCCACCCCGACGTCCTCAGAGCCCGTGACCGCGAACAAAACCGCGCTGCGGCGTCCCCGTCCAACTCGATGTCCGCAGGCCCGACCCGCGTCCCATCCAGAGACGAGGAGATCGCCGACCTCGAGGAGGATGCAGAGAGGCAGAGCATACCAGGCGCGTCAAGGGAGCCCGTCGAGACCTCGGAGCTGGAGAAGGAGGACCCGTATCTCGTCGCGTGGACGCATGGGGATCCCGAGGTGCGTCACTCTCCACAATATCCGCGTCCGACCTCTAACATCACGCCTTTACAGAACCCACACAAGTGCGCTCTCCTGCTTACTTAATCCTCCTTGCTCTTCACGCATTAACATTTTCCTTCCAGCTGGTCCGACACGCGCCGGTGGCTCGTCACCTTCCTCATCGGCCAGATCGCCCTCGTCGCTGGCGTGGCACCGTCTATCGACCAGGCCGCTGCTGGTGACGCCGCCCCGAAACTCGGGGTATCGACAGAGGTGCTATCGCTCGAGACGGCCGTGTTTTTGTTTGGGTTCGGGATTGCGGGCCCGCTCTTTGCGCCATTAAGTGAGATTGGAGGGAGAAATCCGGTGTATATTGTGAGTGGTAGATTTGTTTCTGTTCCTTTATTTTCAAACAAAGGGTGCTTGCCATGCTTACCGGCTGATTATTGTACCTCATTTCACTTTTCTTATTTCCGCTGTTATTCTCCAATTATTTGGGATTATGAAGAGGTGATTTCGGTGATGACAATTTGTCGAGCGCGCGCATTTTCTCAGAGTTAGTTGGACTCGATCGCCTGACAGCGTTCCCGCACAAGTTGCTCCTCACCGAAATTCACCTTTCGCATCCCGTGCTACTTCTTCATGAATAGCAGACGAGGGTGTATGCGGTCTGTAGAGTTCACTTGTGGATAAATACCCTCAATATACTCCTACGCTCCAGGACTGCCGGAGTGTATCCTCCTCTCGGCATGTTCTGGTGCATACCTCCCTGATGGAATTTGCCTTTGAAGGCGAGTCCATGGATGGGATGTCACTCGATATATAGGAATGCCCGCTCTCTGCTTCTTTGCACTCGAAACTTCCTATATATGCGCCCTCCTTTGCATAGATATCCTTAATCCTAGACTGTATATGCTTCCAACCTCTAATTGCCTCTACTCGCCCCGGAATAAAAACGCGTGACTAACGCCGCTCCTCCGCAGATCACCCTCCTCATGTTCGTCCTCTTCGAAGGCGGCATCGCTCTCTCGAACACCATCCAGGCGCGCGTCATCTTGCGGTTCTTCGCGGGCGTGACTGGGTCGCCTGTTTTGAGCAATGCGGTGAGTCCGCGGTACCTTGTCTCGTGCACTAATTTCTAACGTACTTGTCGCTTTCCCCTCATCTTAGGGCGGGACCCTCTCGGACATGTGGTCCCCGCTCGAGCGGACTTTCTCTTTTCCATGTAAGTGTTTCTCCACATCCGACCGCCCAATCTTTTTTCTTTCCTTCGTCCTTGACTCGATCCACCGCTAACGCGCCCCAGTCTTCGCCTTCTGCGGCTTCCTCGGCCCCTCCCTGGGCCCCGTCCTCGGCGGGTTCATCGGGCAGTCCCGCCTCGGGTACAAGTACGCATCATCCTAAGTCCCCTTCCTATCGAACCCAACCCTCCTCTCCCATCTCCGCCCGCCACCACACCCAGGTCGATCTGTCATTATATGCTGCCCCACGGATGCTCAATACGGTTTCGTTTACAGGTGGGCTGACTGGATCACGGCGATATGGGCGCTCGCGCTGCTGGTGGTGATGATCCTGTGGCTGCCGGAGACGTTCGCGCCGGCTCTGCTCAAAGTGCGTTGTCTGTCCCCTCATCTCCGTTTCCATCGCCGCTGTCTCACGATTTAACGGCAGATGAAATCCGCCGCGATCCGCCGCGCGACGAATAACCCCGCGTACCTCTCCCCCACCGAGCGACACCGCATGCAAGTCTCCTTCGCGCACGACTTTTGGCGGACGATGGCGCGGCCGTTCATCTTGCCCGTGCTTGAGCCGATCGTCCTGCTCTTTTCGCTGTACATGACGGTGGTATATATAGTGCTGTTTGGGAGCTTTGAGGCGTACCCGTTGGTTTTCGCGCCGTGCGTATCTACTCCATTTCTCGTGTCTTCACAGAGTCGAATGGATTGTGTAGGTATAACTTCAACGCGGGCCAGACCGGCTTGACATTCATCCCGATCTCCGTCGGCCTCGCCGCTGTCCTCGCGGTCACGCCCGCGACGTACAAGCATTACAGGAAGTTGTGGGATCGCTCGCTCGAGACGTTCGAGGCGGAGAAGGCGAAGCTCGAGAAGACTGCAGAGGAGGTGATGTTTAATCCGCCCCCGCCCGAGACGAGGCTGCTCCTGGCGATATATGGGACGTGGCTGTTCCCGATCAGTTTGTTTTGGTTGTGAGTATTTTTTCTTGGGTGGGGTTAGTATGTGCTGATGATGGGGCGGGGCTTGATAGCGCGTGGACGTGTTACAAGTCCGTGGGGCCGTGGCCTGCGATAATGAGCGGCACGTTCTTCGGGGCTGGTGTGTACTTCGTTGTTCCGCTCGTGCGTGTGCTGATTTTATACCAGGCATTTTGTGCTGTTTCATCTCGAGTTATCAGTACATCATCGGTGCGTCGGTTTTACTGTATTCAAGGGCGAGTCGAGGCTAATGTTAGTGCGGCGCGCAGATGCATACGAATCGTACGCCGCCTCGGCGCTCTCGTCGCTCACGCTTATCCGGTACAATGTTAGCGGAGGGGCCGTGCTGTGGACGACGCCGATGTTCAAGCGACTCGGTACGGCTACACCTTCGCGCGATTTTAACCGTGTTCATTCGTTGCGTTTCAGGCAACCATTGGGCGCTGAGTCTTCTTGGCTTCCTGTCGATACTCCTGTCGTTTGTTCCGTGGATTTTTTATGTGTGGGGAGCGAAGATTCGGTCGTGGAGTCGGTATGCGAAGCATACGGGTGATTATTGATCGGTGGGGATGGCGTGCGATGGATAGATACTGTAATGGGTGTGTATATGCTCTAATGATATGTAGGAGTTAATTGAGGCCGGCTGGGTCTCTACGGGTGGCAGGATTTGTATATACAACTGAAAATACGCTCAGTCAAATCTGACTTGCTCATTCGTCCCACTTCGCGCCAAATTCACTTCATAATGTTTGGCCCTCTGCCACAGTTTGACTATTACAAAGAAGTGAGCACGATAAAGGGCGCTGTATGCGTGATGTCTGAAAACACTGTAAGGAGATATTTGCTTCATCTCATCTCCGTGGGTGCATATCAACCACCCTCGAGGCCCGACGTAGCCTAGTCACGGCTTCTGTCGCTTCATCCTTTTGATGTATTCAATCTCAGGAGACGGTCATACGAGGTTGACTCATACGGTGTTGATGTGATAGCAAAAGCAGGATTAGAAGGAAGAATGTAGCAAGGACGATCATCAAGGGATGGAATATATGCACTGTAATATATGTGGTATCAGCGATCGACGATAACTTGAAGTCAGGCTGCACAGACTGTCTCCTGGCAGATATCAAGGTTTGTACTTTGTCCTGTGGCTGCTTCGTAGGCTCGTGACCAGCCTGTCGTACTGTCATTGGGGCAGAATGTCGGTAGACAGGCTGGTCGATTTGGCGTGGGAATCCGGTTCACAGAAATTAAGTCCTTGGCCGAGCAATGCCGGCTGACATAAGCCAATGTGGCAAGCTAGGCGACTAAGTCCAACGCTGTAGCTCTCGTTCCTTCTCCTGCTCTATTCTATGGCCGCAAATAATGGAAGAATTCTATAAATCAGACAATAATTTTCATACTCTAGCCTCTAGACCTCCTTGAATTTTTTTCTCGCTTGCTAAATCAATAATACCCTTGCACTCGACGCCTTCTAATGCTTTCCTGGCTCCTCTTGCAGATAATGAGAAACTCTATATTTGGCACATTTGCTTGCTCTGCTATCTCCTAACGGAGTGGACGTAGAGGCCAAATCGTGCAAAGTCAACACCGACGCGACGCTAAGTCAACGCCGACAGCGATCTCGATCTTGAATCTCCGACCGACTCAGCTCAGCTCCGCTGTCAAAACGTAAGCAAAGATGGAGTTAATTTCTGTGAACCTGATTCCCACACCAAATCGACCAGCCTGTCTACCGACATTCTGCCCCAATGACGGTACGACAGGCTGGTCACGAGCCTAGCTGCTTCGCATCATTATGTCTCCTGAGAATGTAGCAAACCAAAGGAGATGCGTGTCACATGTGCCACAGACTCGGGGATCGATCGATCAGGTTCACGTTCCGGTCTCGTGCGTGGAACGTGTCACGCGTCCTTGTTTTCAAGGGCGGTGAGCCTCCTACCTTTACCATTGCTTTTCTCCTCTCTACCTGACCTAACAACTCATTAAACCGTGACGAACTTTGACGAGTGAGCTATCCTTCTGTACGGTATACCACGCCGATGCATGCTAATCTCCAGACTCGAGCACGGCATTATTTTTGTCATAATGCTACAGGTATATCAGTTACATTTGATACAAGTGTTTCGGGGCATATTCCACGAGCAAGAAAATTCTAGATCAATTGTTCGTCAATTCTTATTATTTGCAACTTCATCCAGGCAGACACAGACAGCGGCCATCATTGCCGCATCGACTAATGGACGAAAAATTCAGAGAGAATACCATGTTGCATCAGATGGAGTAAGCGTACCTTCAGGTGCGACTGTCAAGTAATATGTTTGCATGTCGAAGAATATCTGCCCAACGTTCAAGAATTTCCTATGAATCCGGGCGACCATGAGGTCGCCCGCGTAGATCTCGGCGTGTCTGTCCAAAATCGAGCCTTTCACTAGGAGCTCAACCTCTCGGCCATCGAAATTTTTGAAATGCACAGAGAGCTTGTCTCCTAGCACGGCGAAATGCTGCTTAACATGGCAGATTTTGGGCCCTTCGCTCTCACCAGGATATATCTCAATGACGTGATTAAGTACCTATGACGCGACTAAATCGATGTTGGTAGACACGTACCCGGAACTGCTTGAACAATGTCATGATCTTGTCTTGAATGTTCAAAATCGGTTGTCCCTGCGCATCGCAAAGCAACTTCCTACTTCGCAGCGAGAACACCTTGCCCCTCATAATGAAGAATGGGCGCCCGTCTGGCGTAGTGATCTGGTAGTCGTTTCCCGTAAAGGACAGCTTCTTCTCGCGGAGCTTCAACGTGAATTCACTCTGATGCTGAGCGAAGGCTTGGATCACTCCCAATGGAGCGCCGATGCTAGGATGTACATGAGTGGATCGATTGAAGGCACCAGCATTCACAGTGTGGGCGTACCCTGACAATGGTGCGAGCTGTTCATAATCGCTAGACCCAAAGCGACCCATCCTGTTGGAATGCCAATATTTCCAGTACGATGATCGTCAGAGACCGGAAGTGCCCGTCTGGAGGTTAGTGAGTGTACTGTATACCTCTCTGGGCTGCAGCTCGCTTATATACGAGTGCGATTGCAGCATAGCCATTGAATATTGCGCCCCTGAAGCAACAAGCGATCAGGCGCACAGCACTGCATAATCACGATCGGCGATTATCATGACGGACTACCTACAATGCCAAGTACTAATAGATGCTAGAAAGGTAAGGCAACCACACCCTGGGTGGCAGGTCCGACGATTCCAAACACTGAGCCACCGGGGGTGAGGGAGACGCTTTAGGGTGAAACTTTGAAGTCCGACTTTTGCGCAATAATGTAGAGATATTAATGTCGATACCTCCCCAGCCGTGAAAAAGATATGCCTTTATTTGAAGAAAGGGTCACTTTTTTGGCCAGCAATCATTGCCATTATGATATTTAGTCGACTCAGTAGCAGCCAAACTTGTAGTTCCAAGTGCGGCGAGCAAATATTCTCCCTGGACATCTTTACCATGACCCTTCCCCTTTTCACCTAACCTACCAACTCATCGAACCTTGCGCGAGTTAGCTATCCTTCTGTACCAGGCCGTCGATGCATGGTAATTTCGAGCAAGAGATTATTCATGTCATAATATTCTGCAGGCACGGGAATGTCCAGATAACAAGTTATATTTGATACAAACGATTTGGAGCATATTCCACGAGCAAGAAAATTCCAGATCAGTAGTTCGTCAATTCTTGTCATTTGCAACTTCATCCAGGCAGACACAGACGGCGACCATCATTGCTGCATCGACTGAGGGATAAAAGATTTAAAGAGAATACTATATTGCACCAGATGTAGCAAACGTACCTCCAGGTGCGACTGTCAAGTAATATGTCTGCTGGTCGAAGAATACTTGCCCAACGTTCAAGAATTTCCTATGAATCCGAGCGACCACGAGGTCGCCTGCATAGATCTCGGCGTGTCTGTCTAAAATCGAGCCTTTCACAAGGAGCTCAACCTCTCGGCCATCGAAGTTTTTGAAATGCACAGAGAGCTTGTCTCCTAGTACGGAGAAATGGTGCTTGACGTGGCAGATTTCGGGCCCGTCGCTCTCACCAGGATACATCTAGAGGTCGTAATTAAGTACCTATGACGCGACTAAGTCGATGTTGGCAGACACGTACCCGGAACTGTTTGAACAATGTCAGTATCTTGTCCTGGATGTTCAGAATCGGTTGTCCCTGAGCATCGCAAAGCAGCTTCCTACTCCGTAACGAGAGCACCTTGCCCCTCATAATGAAGAATGGACGCCCGTCTGGCGTAGTAATCTGGTAGTCGTCGCCCGTAAAGGACAGCTTCTTCTCGCGGAGCTTCAACGTGAATTCACTCTGATGCTGGGTGAAGGCTTGGATCACTCCCAATGGAGCGCCGATGCTAGGATGCACATGAGTGGATCAATTTGAAGGCACTAGCATTCATAGTAACGAGATGGGCGTACCCTGACAATGCTACAATCTGTTCATAATCGCTAGACCCAAAGAGACCCATTTCACTGGAGTGCCGTCAGAGACCGAAAGCGCCCGTCTGGGGATTAGTGAGTGTATCGTGTACCTCTCTGGGTTTCGGCTCCCTTATATACGAGTGCATCGATGATTGCAGCATAGCCATTGAGGCGGGGTCCACGGGGATAGAGCCCCTGAAGCAACAAGAGATCAGGCGCCCAGCACTGCATATCGGCAATTGCCATTTGCGAGTGACCTACAATGCCACTATAGATCCCAGAAAGGTAGGGAAACCAACTACGGGAATTACAATATCCTGGACGGAAAAGAATCACAAAGCCTATTATTTAGTCGATGAGGAGGCACCGTAGCTCAGGCTTGTAACAATCTCGCACAGGAGTACACAGTGCGCTTGTTATCATAGCGTCAACAGACTTGATATAGATATAAATTAGAACAACCGGTCCATCGAATATAAAACGAAGAAGTCCACAAAATAAGAAGATCCTGCCCGTTAACAAAACCCAACACCCCGTATAACACCCAGTAGAAGAGAGAAGCCTCGACGGACAATTTCTAAAAAGGACAGGCCTTCGAGCTCAACGAGATATTCTGGAAGTAAGGACCTAGAAGACATTCTCAAATCGATGCACGAGAAAAGCGAGTCGGACGACGCACCAAGGTGGTTAGCAACGTCAACGTGCAGCAACGAATTCCCGTCGGAGCAATTCTAGGAATGGTGATCAATATCTCTTCTCACACGTAATATTGCTAGTCTAACACAAACATCGTTCTCAGTCCCCGGGCACGCAACCGTCTGCGTCGCGCCGGTCGCATTCGCGCTGACAATGTGCACCTCGCCTTGCGGGTGTTGGTAGCCCAGAAACTCCGGGGGCACCGTGGGGACCGGGTCGTTTTGGTTCGTGATGTGAGTGAATGACGTCCCCAGCTAGAGGATAAGGTGTGAGTTGGCCATCACGGCAGGGGGAGATGGTTGACGGACATTGCTGTTCACGAGATCGGCCCATGATTGGTCGCCTCCTCTGGGCAACCCGAAGACGGTCGACGTAAGAGAAATAGAGGGGTCCAGGTTCATCTTTAACATGACTGCGTCCATGGTTGCTATTGCTGCTCCTGTGAAACAAATACAGTGATGTCTTAGTTCGATGGTGTTGGGAGAGACCGCAGTTTGGGCATCGACGCGATGGCCTTTGGACGCACCAAGACTGTGGCCAGTGACGAGCACCTTTGTCGCGCCAGTCGAGCTGAGAGCATTCTGGACTCCGGAGAGAACACCGTCGGCGGTACGCTCGAAGGTCTTCTGGAACCCATCATGCACTTGCACGCCCTCTATCAAAGCGTGCGCGGTAGAAGGCTGCAGCTCGTGATGGTCAGAACTAAACTACGTACGTCCGGCTTGCGGGAACAAAGTCGTGTTCAGGTCCGTCAGTAAGAACTGAGCATCGTTGGCAATCGATAGGCTATAGAGCTATCGTCAGAAATAGCGTGACCAGGCAGTTGCGATGAGTTCGAACGTACATGTTCTCCGGGTCGGTGCCCTGATGGGCAACGACAATGGTCTGAGTGTCTTGGTCGTGGGCGATGAAATCTGCAACAACAGAGTCGGATTGCGCGAAGGGAGTGCTAGTTTAGGATTACTCACACATAGGGATCAAGCCATCATCTTCGAAGTAACTCACAATTAGCTTATAATACTGATGCGACATCCGACCACTCACCCCCTCCAGCTTGCAGGAACGTGACATTACCGACGGCTGCGCAAGGTTCGCCACATTGCCAACTCGTCACCGCCTGGGTCGAGCAATACGCTATCCTGCTGAACTGCGCGGGTCTCACAAAGTCCCCGTCAATGGTAGCGTCGGAGACTGCCGTCGTTGCTTGCGAGTTGTCTCTCTTGGTTAAAATGGGTGCGGGGGCAGCGAAAACGGTCGACAGCAGACAGGAAAGGATAACGGGCAGTAATAGTGATATCATGATGTATTTCGTTCTTTATACCGGACCTTGCTGTTTGTTTGTGGGCGTGAAAGAGCGACGCGAATGGAAAGAATGACGACCTGCGAAGGAATAAAATAACCAGCCCTGCTGGGATCTACCAAGAGGGAGGGAAAAGGGGAAGAGGAAGGGATGAAAGCGATGAGACCCATTTGGTGTCTTTAAGTTGAGCACGTTGACGCGATCTTCGAATTTTGAATTCAGTGATGGCGGTTGCTTGGGAGGCGGTGGCGGTGCAGCATCGTTTCTCGACCGGGTGCAATCGATTATTTAGGCAACTTCTCCCAATGAACTCTGCAGTGTAAACGACAGTCATTCGACGGGTTTTGAAGTCCACATTTCTTACATTGCCTACCATGCAGGAGGTATGCGACAGGCTGTGTTAAATACCTACTAGTAATCTCGTCGATCGTATTATATACCGGTGGGTCATGAACTTCTCATGATCGCAGATGATGTCGCATCTGCCAAAGATCGTTCGCAGCTGCTGTAAACGAACAGAACGGATACGAAAGCCTTGTCAGCCTGCGAACTTTCACCTCGTCTCACACTAATGAAAACGGACCGCGGCCGCGTGTTGTGAACGACAAGCATCAGCCAAACTTTACCGAGCACCCAGGGATACATCATCAGCCTTGCCATCAATGTACCATACGCGGGGAAGCGCCTGATCATCCATCACTCGGTGGGCCGTTCAACCCACATGGATTTACAGTCGACTCTCTCATAACCCATCTCTCTAACAACCCATACTCTGTTCTAACCCATACATTTTTGCGTCCACCAAGTTGGTTCCTAATTAATTTACGTGACAACCCATATCTCTGTAATACATACTCCATAACCCATGGCTTCTCAGCCAATTATAACCCATACATTTATTTCATTTTGGGTAGAATTTACTACTGTACGGTTCAGCACCCACTGTGACACGTGACACATCCGGTTATTTCGTCATCTCGTCAGTTACTATCACTAGGGGAGTTCTTCTCCAGGATTCAGTGTTTCCCCAATTCCTCCGTCAGTAATTCACTTTCAGGGAATATTTTGACATAGACCTTTGCAATACAGTATATCCTATCACCCATCCTAAGAGCAAACTAGCCAAATGTGAGCACAGAGCTCATCGGCATCAAAATACTGAGGTGAGCAGCGTTCTTCTCCATTTGTCACATCCAGGTCACAGTGGCGAGTTGGGACTCCGCTTCGGCAAGACAGACACGTCAGCCACTGTATTTGGAGCGGAGACTCAATACTTGGCAAGAGGGCCACTGCTCTGCATGGCATTGGTACGAGTCCTGAGGTCACTTGTTACATTTTCTGAGCATATTAATTGTTGGAAATTTTTGTACTGCTTATAATTGAAAAATGGTCTAAAAGGGGTTTTAATCATAGTTAAAAAATGAATTTAGGTGAGTCTAATCGAGGAGCCTCCTCGATACCAGACCACCTCGCGCGGCATCCTCATGCCATCGCCGTATCTGGTGCTGGCCCCGCTGCATATCTCAGACTGAGACACTCTCAATAGGAGGGATACATACCTGGGAGACACTGCGTCGAGAAAGGGGCGCCGCCTTTCTCTCCTCGATGTTCAGTTGCTGTCCTCCCAGGTATGTCGAGCTGCACTCATGCCACGTCCCCTCCTAGGTCTGACGTATCTGCCGCTGTCCTCCCAGCGGCGCATATTTGCGGTTACCCGCCCTTCCCTCCCTTTTCTGCTTGACATTTCACTGTATATCATTAGATCCTTTATGTACTATAAATCCTGCTAATCGGGAAAAAATCACGAAAAAATCTGGGTGGCCTCGTCTTCGAGGCCGCTGCTTTCCGGCTAATCATCCATGTGTGCCTCTACAAGGCGACGAGGATTAGATCACATTTTAATCTTATTTTAATCCATGTTTGACTATTTTTCAATTATGATGGGATACAGAAATTTCTGACAACCTCAGGACTCATAATAATTACCATATTTAGAAGGTACAAACAATCACCCAATCAAATGTGCCAGCCACCCTGGGCTGTACAAATATTTCTGATATTTTTAGCAATTTTCCGATTTTTCTGAGCAGAAATAACAGCTGTTGGTGACCAATGATGTAAACAGCATGTAGAATCTCACAGGACTTTCATGCCATCTATGTCATGCTCTTTCTGGTATCCCATGTTCACTCAATGAGCCAACTAATAAAGCCAGTAGACCAGTATAAGGTAAGAAAGATACATATAACATCAATAATTACCATATTTGGAAGGTGTAAACAAACAAATGGGTGGGCACCAGCCACCTTAGGTTGTACAAATTTTTCTGATATTTTTAGCAACTTTTCCGATTGTTCTCAGTGGAAATACCAGTCATTGATGACCAATGATGTAAACAGTGTGTAAAATCTTGCGGGACTTTCATGCTGTCATTCTCTTACTGGTATCTCAATGAACCGACTGGTGAAGTCTGTAGACAATTACAAGCTAAGATTATACTTGAAGCCCGTGACCCGCGCGAGAGAGCATCTAGCCAATCAGAAGTCGGCATTTGGAATCGACGCGGCACGCCACCGCGCCACCCACTGCAAACCGTCGTTGAAGTCCAATTCCCACGGTAAGAAGTCACTCTGAGAGTGTAGCGGGTATCCCAACCGCAAAGAAAACACTAAAAACACAGCAATATTCACAATAACTCGAAAATATACTAAGAGCTTATATTGAGAAGCAGGAAGAAAATGGAGCATGTCTATGAAAGTGAGGAAGAAAATATCGATAAATGAGACTACAAACCGAGTTTGTAGTGATTTTGTAGTGATGACTACGAACGGACTATCAATCGGGGATTAGAGTTTGTGATTGGTACTACAAATATTTGAAACACAGATTACTCGGCACAAATTCCCACGAGGTTAATGTTCGGCACAGCGCTCCTTCTGAGCGTACAAACTCATCTTCGTTCCTCAGGACTCATAACTGTCACACTTGGTGGCGGACGTGGAGAAGGACACTCTGTATTTCTGCAATTAAAACCCTTTCATATTGATGTTCACCAATCGGAAGACATATGTCTATCAGTGTGCATACAAATGTCTTAAATCCTGTAATTTGGGCTGATTGGTGAAGTGGCTAGCTTAGGATCTGCCGGATACATGATTTTTGTGTGACACATAAACAAATGTTCTGGCATCCCATCTTAAAATGGGACCCGTTTTCGCAATTTTGAATTGATGGATACCACAGATATGTACCAAAGATTGTATATACCAAGTTCCAAGTTATTCCATTCAGTGTTGAAGGCACAGGAAGTGACTTTGTGTGTAAAGAACATTCATACCCCCGGAGAAGAACTCCCCTAGTGATAGTATCCATGTGGCCTGTGACAGCTCACAAATTTTGTCAATCTTCAATTTCATCACAGCTAGGTACCCAGTCTGCAAGAGCTGGCAGGTTACCGAGCATGTAGCAGAAGTGTACAAACTACATAGAAATATAATTCACATGGAATGAAGTTAGCAATGGAAAAAAGCCCCAAAATTGTCATTTTTGCAACCAAAAAATAATTTCGTCAACAGCCAATGTGACCAGTGAGACCTGCCGAATTTCATCTCATCAGGTAGGGCCTGTGACCCGTGACTGCCGAACAGATCGAAACCATACAGTATACTTGATGACAATAGACCAGAAATATTAGTTCTACAGCCGAGACTCATATGATATGATACTCGGAAGGGACTGCTTGCCACCCTTCATGTCACCATTCCACTCCTCATATCAGATGAGGAAGTCATGTGGATGAGCAAATCGGGGAGCTGGAATCAGTTCTCGACGCCAGATTACCGATTACTTTGCTCGAAACACTCATTCATGATATTATAGAACCTTCTAATAGTATTATTCTTGTATATATATAATTTGTATTTTAATGATATTTTAATGACCTCTCTCGCAACCCATACTCTGCAATAACCCATACTTGGGGACATCCACGGACCCGTATGGGTTATGAGAGAGTCGACTGTATATTAATCTCAGATATGTATACATGCCTGTCTCTCGTTCAAATCCTCTCCGAAGAATTCAAGTGCTCGTACATCCTGAGGTGGAGAAACTCGATCTGGGCACGATTCTCATATTATTCTCGACAGTCCAGCGGTATGTTTCAGCATCATGAACCGATTGCAACCAATTTTATCTGGAATATCCTGGCCTATATAATTCTGGAGAAATCCTGACCCATGGACGACATACTTTTCAGTGAGACTGAGTAGGTCTGCGAGTTGTGGGCATTTATATATATATGGTGCTGCGATTCATTAACGCACGTCTAATGCGATACCCTACAATCTCGGTCAGGACTGCGATATAAATACATATTTTACTGCCCGCCTAAAGCTACTCCGTGGCTGCGACGCCAAAAATGTCGGAAGCCAGTGGTGGCGGGTTTAAATATTTGTGGCAAGGAGGGTAAATCGATCAGGTCAAGTCACGTGGCTCTGTTAATACATCCCTCCATGCAGATAAGCGCCAGGGACAAACAAACAGCTGGTAATTGGATACACAGCGCGCGTCCCGGTTTGCTTTGGCTTTCTCATTTTGAAAATCTCATACAAAACATATCGCGACGATGGAAGTGAGCACAGTCACAGTCCAACCGGATGCATCAATATTACATTTTCCTGTTCAAAGTATCGCCCGAGTGCAGAAACTCACTTTACCCGTCCTAGCGCTCCCCCCCCCCCGCCCCCCACCTGTTCTCCGAGAGCCCATCCATTTCCTCTCACCGCTACTAGATGCGGGTCCGACTCATACTAGTACATAACTTACCAAATGATAGAGAGATCGCGTACATTACCTGCCAATTTGGTTAGAGGCGTTCCTGGCCTATTTATGTAAACGCGACAGTATGGATGTGCGGAGACGTTCGTCTGGGAGGATGGATGCGATCGAACCTGTGATGTAGTTGGTCGACTTCTGGAGGGAGGCTGTCAGCATGTAATAGATAAAGCTAAGCCTCGCGGTTCGAATCCATCTCAGAATGTGGCGGGCGCTCCATAGAATCAGACGTGGGTCTATTCAACTGCTGTACAGCGTAAGTCGGTTATCTGTGCACTTACGATTAATGACATAAAGGGGGTGCGGGGTTGCATTTGACAGGCCCGCCATTGACAAACGGATGTGGATTCGCTGGGGGCCGGCGGAGATGTTCTCCACGTTGCGTCAGTCGAATCCTGCACTCTTGCACTGAGAGAAGGCAATGGGAATCATCTAGTGCACTGAAAGCGCAGCGGTTTCATTGTCAGAGCTGCGACCCTGCGAGCAGGAAGAACGGAAGATACTGGATTTGTATTTGTATAGCAGTAACATGGTGAAACATAGGCTGCATAGGGGGACTGGACAGATATAGCGATCGTGTGGGGTATATATAGAGAGCTGTATCCTCCGGGGGGGGGGAGTGCCGCGCCAAGTGATCCATCATCCTACTGCGCGGTAATGATGGAAACTGAACTGCTCACTGTTGCCTTGGATCCCCACGTGCACGTCAAGTGAAGTTTGCATGCTCCGTGGGCCGGTGATTGTGTTGATGAGATGTCACGGAGCCCAGCTGGTTTGAAATGACTGGACTCGTCTGGTGCGCACTCATCGTCGCGCCATCGATGGTGGAACGTATAGAGGCGCTTGAATTACTGATCCTGGGGCCTCCATCCGCAAATTTCCAGCGAAGAAAAATTGACGGCTAGTGTTTCGCCGGCGTACGCATCAACTTCCGGGTTAAAAATGACACGGCATTTTTCGATAGCGAGACGGGGCGAGACAGCGGGGGTCTTCATCTCCAGAACATATGCAGAGCTAAAGGTAGTTAGTAGTTAAGGATGCTCACACGACCGCAAGTCATGTTGAAAGCCGGACTGATCAGAAATGTATCGGAGAGTGCCACGTGACCCGCGACGGCCTACACCTTCATCCCACAAAACTTCCTGCTTGCTATTAAATTAAATCAATGATGGTCCATGCTGGTCGGCTAGGAACGCAACCAATACTGGTCGAATGCTACTAGACTGTAACGAGACCAATAGAGGTCTACCGAGACTTTGCGGCGACCTTATCAAGGGCAGTGCCGTTATCGTGCTCAAGCTGGAGCCACAGCACGTCAAGCGAATCATCTTCACATGGCTGGTGCCTTGCCCGGTACGCGCCTCTCGCCCTTAAATAACGTCCGCGCCTCTTCTTTCTTTTCCCATCCCCTTCTCAGCTCTTAACACAGCTTCGAGGCTTTTCCTTCCGTCAGCAGTCCTTCCGCCTGCTGCTCCCTACCACCATGGACCCCTCCCATGAACTCGAAAAGCAGGACAGCGGTTCCTTTGACAAGTCCGCTCTCGAAAAGGGTCCCGAGACAGACGACATCCGCGTCCTCGAGGCCCGCGAGCAGTATCACTTTGACGCCCATGACCTCGACCGCGTTCAGCGCAGGCTGCACCAGCGCCATGTTCAAATGATCGCCATCGCAGGTACCCTCGGTACTGGTCTCTTCCTCGGTTCAGGTCATGCTTTGCAGGAGGCGGGTCCCGCAGGTGCTCTCATCGGTTACGCCCTCGTCGGCACCGTCGCGTACTCGTCCCTTTGCGCTGTCGGTGAGATGACCAGTCTCGCTCCCATCTCCGGTACATTCCCCCACTTTGCCGCACGATGGGTCGACCCGGCCTTTGGTTTCGCTGTCGGCTGGAATTACTTCTATACCAACCTGATGTCCGTCCCCGTCGAGATCTCCGCCGCCGCTATCCTTATCACATTTTGGGATGATAAGGTTTGTGATCATCATGTACTCACGTCACTCTTGTTTTGACGTTCATTCCAGCAATCCCACCAATGGATCTACACCCTCGTCGTTTGCATCGTCGTCTGCGCCATCAACATCTTTGGTGTGCGATGGTTCGGCGAGGCAGAGTTTTTCTTTTCCATCATCAAAAGTACGTCATCCGTGTCATATTCCCATCAAACTGATCTCAAGCTCCCCTCCCTTCAGTTTGCCTCATTTGCGGTCTAATCATAGTCGGCCTGGTCATTGACCTCGGCGGAGGACCCAACCATGACCGTATCGGCTTCCGCTACTGGCGCAAACCCGGTGCCTTTGCACCTGCCGGTCTCGTGCCCAACCCAACCACGGACAAGTTCCTGGGCTTTGTCTCCGTCATCGTCCAGGCCGCCTTCTCCTTCCAGGGCATGGAGCTCGTCGCCATGTACGCATCCCCCAACACGTCTCATCATCTCATCCTTACTAACCATATTCCACCCCCGCAGCGCCGCCTCTGAGACCCGCAGCCCGCGGCGCAACATCGCGAAAGCCGTCCGCCGCGTCTTCTACCGCATCCTCGTTTTCTACATCTTCGGCATCCTCATCACGGGCATGCTCGTCCCGTACAACGACCCCGACCTCCTCTCCACGACGAACAACGCCGCCGAGTCGCCGTACGTCATCGCCATCCGGCGCGCCGGCATCAAGGCCCTCCCGTCGATCATTAACGCCGCGGTCTTCACCTCCGCTTTCTCCGCGGGCAATTCCTTCCTCTTCTGCTCGAGTCGCATCCTGTACGGCCTCGCGCTGCGTGGGCAGGCGCCGCGCATCTTCGCGCGGTGCACGAAGGCGGGGCTGCCGTTCATCTCGGTGATCGCGTGCTCGGCGGTGTCGCTGCTGAGCTTCATGAGCGTGTCGAGCGGGGCGGCGACGGTGTTCAACTGGTTCGTGTCGCTGTCGACGGTGGGCGGGTTCTTTGGGTGGTGGGGGATCAACATCACCTACGGGTTTTTCTACCGCGGGATGCGCGCGCAAGGGCGGGACAGGAAGCAGCTCATTTATTTCAGCTCGCTGCAGCCGTGGCTGAGCTATTGGGGTGTGTTTTGGACGACGCTGTTTATTTTGATTAATGGGTTTGAGGTGTTTTGGCATTTCAATGCGAGTGGGTTCTTGACGGCTTGTGAGTGTTTTCTCGTCAGTTTCGTGCGAGGCGGTTTTAGCTCATGTGATATGTGTGCGATAGACATCAACGTCCCGCTGTTCTTCGGTCTCTGGATATTCTGGAAGGTGTTCAAGCGCACGCACATGTGGCGGCCGCACCAGATGGACTTTACGACGGTTAGTGGCGCTTGCTATTTATCTGTATACTGCTCACGTGGCTGCTTTCCGCAGGGTATCCCGTCGGAGGAGGAGACTGAGGAGCCAGAGGTGCCACCAACGACGTTCTGGGGCAAGGTCGGGAGTATCTTGTTCTAGGAGGGCGCCTATGTGCTTGGTGTCGCTATACGATAGACAGGAGTAATTATTTGAATAAAATACAAAAAGTATTTATCTCTGATGAACATACTTGGATGGTGGGTGTGACGCATGGAAGTAAGGTTTTTCTGAAAGACGAGGACATGCTCATCTTTTATTCTGACATGTGCCGCAGAAAACAGTGAGGCGGAGTTGAGTATACATTGATCGATCTTTTTGAAGAAAGTGACTGACATGAACGTATGTGCGTGAATGATCAATGAGGGATGGACTGGGATATTATGCACCAAAGTGTGTATCATATAGCATAGCACAATCCCTACCGACTAGAACACGATAACCAGCTTGCCACATGCACAGATCTACTAGAATGACCAACACAAAATATTTTTACCAACATATGATATTCCTATACCTAGGAAATCATAATTAATGTTATTGGTGAGACATCCATCTCCTGAGACTACATAGGACAAAAGACCCGCTATATGGTAACCCCACCATCAGTACTCGCCAGTCCAATATATGTAATTGTGTCGATCGCATCCCTTTTTCGGCATCATCCACCTGGCACAACACACAACTCGATAACGGGCACTGGTGCTGATCAGTGCCCAGGAGTGCCGGGCAGTGACGAGCAGTCAGGTAGTAGTGCTGATTGATGCCCTTGAGTGCTAATCAATGCAGAACAGTGCTATATAGTGTGATCAGCAACGTTTTGGCAATTTCGTATTTCTGTCTAATACGGTCTGTCATATAGATCAGTTATAGGACATCAGGGCTGCTCCAATACTCCGAAGATACAAGAATTGGGGGTTGTACCATCCCGCCATAAACGGCGTGAGCCAAAACCAAAGTTTAGGCTCCGGCCCGCGTTTGTAACTATGCGCCATCATCGATGCATATTCAAGCCATTGCGGATAAACACCAGAAAAACCCCAATCAATCAGCCATAACCGCCCATCCTTCCCGAGGATGAGATTCCGAAGCGAAATGTCACCATGGGTGAGGACCAATGGCACCGAGTCGTCGAAGTGTAACTTTTCTCGTGATAATGAAGGTGCCTCGCCCAGGTATGCAGACCGCTCGCAATGTAAGTACACTGCAAGATCAGCTTTCTTGGAATACCAGGCAGACAGCTCATCATACGATGAAAATGGTCCTGTACCTATGTCCGTGAAGAAGTGTCCTTCGCATCGCCTAGGATTCTCCGTGCCATCTTTTGGGCCAGGGATGTGAGGCACAGGTAGGGACGGTGTAAGACGACGGAGCTGCGATATGTAACTTCGCACTTTCCAAGCCACCCAGAGTTTCATCCAGATACTGAGGGTCGGCCAGGCTTCCGCGAGAGTAGGGCCGTCGACATACTCCATGAAAGTCCATACATCACCCTTCCTGAATACGCACTTCCGTACTTTCGGGACAGGTATTGATGTAGAGGATGCAACGACCATCATGGTGTATGTCTCGCACGGCCAGGACTGCGTCCGCTTGAGAACGGTGTTAGGTGAAATGTGCCACACCGGCGCATGGAAATATTCGCCAGGATTGTAGCCTAACCGGTTCTTCGAGTAGTTCAAGGAATCAATTATTGAGAATGCTTCATCGTCAGGAAATTCATTTGGATTCAATTCGGGATCCTTTGGACAACACCAGACCACTGGGCGGCCTGATACGTATTAGACCCACCTGTACGTCGACGACTACGCGCCGAGGAGTTGTATGACTCCTACATGTACGCAGATGGAATGAGTACTTACATCATGTAAAGACTTGATCTAAGTACCGTAGTACACTCACAAGTACGAGCCCATGTCGTTTGGCTCAGCTGGGTAATGGAAGCTATCGGCTCAATCAACGGTTTCCGAGCCTCCGAGCTGACTAAAGCGCCCGAACGACTCACTTCACTATTTCAACCGTGACATGTCACAACGGTCGAACTTGAGTCGAACATCGAATATCGTACCGTGGTGTACTCAGCGTGTCTCGCACTTGATACTAGTATGTCTCCCTCGTCCGACGCTCAAGCCTTTCGCGACGCTTTTGCCAATTCCAAACGCGTCGTCATACTTGCAGGAGCAGGTCTGTCGGCAGCATCAGGTACATTTATCTAAGCAAACGCCACATCTGTACTGACAGCATGTCGTCGCAGGTATACCCACCTTCCGGGGTCCCAACGGATTGTGGAAAACTAAGGTAAGGCTAACCACTTTGTTTGGTGTAGGCGTTGACTGCAGGATCCATAACGGCAGAGCTCCAAATTGTTCGCTACTCCCGAAGGGTTCAAAGAAGATCCAAGTGGAGTGTGGCAATTTTATCATTACAAGCGCGAAGGGCAAGTGTTATTTGATACATTTAAATAGAGATGTTTAGGTTAAGTGTCAATTCCTATCGTATAGATGTTTGAGTGCACAGCCAAACGCTGCTCATCGCGCCATCGCTTCATTTGCTGTGCCTGCAGTACGGTCGCGCCTCATGCCATCTTTGCAAGAAGACAAGCTACCTCTATTCGTAACACAAAACTTTGATGGCTTATCCTTACGAGCTCTTGACGAGCTATCCGACCAACTGACGCCAGCGGAAATTAAACTCGCGCGGGAGCGTGTGATCGAGACACATGGTTCTGCGTTCAAAACCATTTGTTTGCAATGCAAACACATCAATCACACCTTTGACTCTCCCCTTAGCCCTGCACTAGCAGGTATAACAGAGCAGAATGCTGGAGAACGAGACATACCAATCGACCAGCTGCCGCGCTGTGGCGGTCCCGACTGGAAAGGGTCCAACCGATGGGGTCGGTGCGGAGGACTTCTCCGGCCTGCAGTGGTCTGGTTCGGAGAAGTCCCAGAAGGAATGGGCGAGATAGCCAAGGAGCTAAACTGGACTGACCTTCTCATCGTTGTCGGGACTTCATCACTGGTACGGACGGCTTCATTCAAATGTTCTAATTGGGCCTAGCTGACAACCAGTAACTAGGTTCACCCAGCTGCAGGGTTTGCCAAAACCATCAAATCTAGAGGCGGAAAGGTGGCAATAGTCAACCTGGAGCGCTCTGAGGGCGATAGCGATGCTGATTTTTTATTCATCGGGCCATGTGAAGAGACACTGCCTTTACTGCTGAAGTAGGCTTCGTGCATTGTTTCTGCTTCAAGACGATATTTGCACGTTTATGTAAACTCCTATGCCTGTGCTTATCGCTGTGGACAAGATGTGTGGAATTGTGGCAATGCTCTTTATTTCTTATTGATTCTGCAGTTGTCTACAACCAGCTCGCCGGCCCTCTATCGCACCCAATACTTATTCCCCGTCGAGCAAAGTCTGACACTGTCAAAGGACGGTAACTGTATACCAAATCAACTTACTTGTGGTAAAGGGCCACTGCTCTGCATGGCATGGGTACGAGTCCTGAGGTCACTTGTTACATTTTCTGAGCATATTATAATAATTGTCAGAAATTCTGTATAATGATTCAGAGACAGAGAGACAGCCCAATGGCATATGCTACTGCTACCAGACTCATTCTTGATATGGTTGGAGTCAATTAATCTGCTAACGGCTCTCGGCAGTATATCACAGAAGACCCCTACAGGAATGGTAATATTATGACATGCATGGATCTGACGAGTCATCATTGGGCGTGTGTGTGAGACATGTGGTGAATGAAGTAATGCTTTCTGGATCCTTCCCAGGCGTGTGATAATCAATCAGAAGTACTCTGAGTTTGAAAGATGGAGTGTGGAGAAGTACTGCAGTTGGAACAATTGAAATCAAGAGCACTCATTTTACACAATGCAGCTGGAAAAAGGTTCGAGCACCAGAATGTACAAATGCAGCTGTTCTTGATGGGGAGAGAGAGAAGATTTAGCACTATATAATGAATCAGTAGGGTCAATATAATATGAGTCAAGTCAGACCAGCATGAGAGAAGAGCACACTTTGAACACATGCAGGTGGGTCATTGGTACTACTCTAATGGCCAAGGCTGTGAACTGATGAGAAGCGGTCCAGAAGCCAGGGCCCCTACGGTAAATTATTGAAGATGCAGACACAAGTCTAGGAAGTGCATTTGATTGATTATTTGATTATTGAAAATAAAAAGAGTATTTTTTTCTGATAAATGTGGGCTTGTCTCTGCTGAGATGCATGGATGGAAGGCTTTTTTTGAAAATGAGGATATATTTGTCCTCTGTTTTGACATGTGCTGCAGAATATGGGTCTATGTGGCTGAGTGGCATGGCAAACAGTGGGGCAGGTCGTTCACTGCTCCTGGTACAGTTGGGTGCACATGCAATGATCAGTATATGTTAAATCGGGATTTCTTTGTGGAAAATAGATGAGGTAAATGAGGAGCAGATGTTACATGACACGGGGCAGCACACAAGTTAAACCAGGATGGCATGCAGTGAGTCAACAATCCTGCAACTTTGAATGGACTTGTCGGAGCACAAAAGGATAGATACAGTGTTCCAAGGTACTGGAGTTCTGATGCTATCACTGCAGGCCAGGGAATGCCTCCACACCAGCTGTATTGATTGGATCCTTTCCAGTCGGGGCTGCCACAGCACAGCAGTTGGTCGATTGGTATGTCTCAGTATCTGGCAATTCACTCTGTCATACCCGCTAGTGCAGGGCTGGGGTAAGAATCAAAGGTGCCATTTATGTGTCTGAATTGCAGACAGATGGTTTTGAATGCAGATTCAGAGCCATGTGCCTCAATCATGTGCTCCTGTGTGAGCTTCAGTTCTGCTGGCATGAGATAATCAAGTAACTTTTCAAGGTTTCCTAAGGACAAGTCATCCAGTTTTTGTGCCATGAATAGAGGTGGCTTATCTTTTTGAAAACATGGCATGCAGTGTGACCAAACTGTCAAATGAGGCAATGGTGTGATGAGAAGCATTTGGCTGTGCTCTTAAACATCTATTACAAGTCCTGAGTTTATGAAGGAGGCATTTCTTTAGCCTGGAAACTGAGCTGAAATTTGATAGATGTGGGAAACTTTGTGCTGAGAAGACGTGCAGATTTATTTTGTAGTTATGCTTCAAAATGTGTAACAAATTTTGGAACTCCATCTGTAGTGCTGACTACAAAAATGGTTTGTAGTCTCATTTTAATGTATTCCGCATGAGGCTCAGTTGAATGCTGTCCATTCTTCCTGAGACTTCAACTATATTATATACACATATGACAGAATGTATGTAAATATTTTTGTTAATTTAGGACCCCAGTGTGGGTCCTTGTGGATTTGTTTCTGCTGGGTGGATCAGTAATGTGTTTTTCTTCTCCATCCATCACACTCAGGTCACAGTGGCAAGTTGGAACTCTGCTTTGGCAGGAGACAGTTGGACTTCACCTTCAAACAGAACAAACTAGAGTAGACTATTGAAACTGAAGGCACACCGAGAAATAAAAGAGATTTAGAGTATCAACACTAGATCAAACTAGATACACAAATAATACCATGACAAGTAAACATTACAAGTAGTCAAGATGAGGAGGATACAGAGAAGAATGCCACGGATACTGAGAATCAGAATTGGGAGGATGTAGTGATGGTGGAGCAGGCTGAGGGATGAGAGGGTGCGGGAGATTATAGAAAAGAATGGGATCTATTGGTGTTCTAATGTGCAGTGAGATGCACGGCCCTCGAAAGTTTGAAAGATTGGTGGCGGGAGGGGGGATGTTTTTGGCTCCACAATTAGTGACATTGCGAGAGGTGGATGCTTTGTAGGTTGGTTGGGGATGAGATCTAGCTGCGGAAGGTTGACAGGGTGAGAGGACAGACTCTGATGGTCAGCTGAGAGGAGCCATTTGTTCATGTGGCAGCAGTTCTTGATCATGCAGTGTTTAAGCTATGGTAGTTGAGATGGAAGGAGGAGACACCGGGTATAAGATTTGCTGCACAGATTGAGGTGAGATCAGGATGATGAAGGTCTGCATAGCAGGGACTATTTGCAAGGAGAACATTGCTCTTCAGCTTCTCAACAATATCCTCAATGAGCTTCAGAACTGTTGTGTCAAATGATAATGAAAGAGAGAATGCAATATTTTGCAGATATGGCTTCCTGAGGCCACTCTTGGGATTCCTGACAAAGCAGAAGCTCAGGTCGCTAGTGATCTGCGCTCATTCATCTGCTATCTGCTTCTCAAGAATTGCCTTTGCCACACTCTTCTCAGTGTCAATCTGTGCTTTATTCCTCTTCTCTTTGGCAATGGCTTTGAAATGTGCATCACATTCTGCACCCGTCAAAAACTTTGACTCAGTCTGGAATTGATTCGACTTCCTTCCTACCACTTTCTCCTTCTTCAGGTTGATATTCATCTTCAGCTTTTGGATCCCCTGGCCAGCCATCTTACAATGCATCTCCAGGGTCTGACATCGATGAAACTCATTGAGATAGAGACCCTCAGCATGCCAGAGGTCACTTTTTAGGATTTCAAGCTGACATGAAGCTGACATGTGCTTGTCCATTGGTGTGCACTGGAACTGGGGTAGCTTTGGTCCCCATGAAGGTTCGAGCAATTGAGCATCCAGGCCAATGGTGCAGCCAGCATCATTGCCAGCAGACATGAGAGGGGAATGCTCAACCTCCATTTCATCATCAATCTCCAAGTTGGAGTTGTTGTCATCACTGTCATGGATGGTGTCGCTATCATGGTTGTGGTCACCAAAAGGGTGTGGTTCTTCAGGTGTGTTGACATCCATGTGATCGGATTCATTTGCCAAATGGGATTGAGCTGATGAAAAGGGAAAGGATAGTGGTAAATGGGCTTTTGTTGAGGTGGTATGACTGGGGGCAAAGTTGGCCACTGTGTAGATCTCCGCATTAAATGGGGTGACACCTGTTTTGCGAAAGGCCACCCTCACAGTTTTGGGTTTGATTGTGACCCTCCGTATTGCCATGTACTCATCAACAAATTCATGCTTTGGCATACCAGCATCGGTATCCACTACTATCTTCTCAATTCAATCGATCCAAGCCTTCTTCAGGGGCCCAAAACATCCCACATCACACAGTGATAGGCCTCAGGTGCCACTAGCCTCCAAAAATGCATTTTCAGTGTTTTTAACAACTCCTCAGAGCACTCCACCACTTCCACTCACCTCCGACACATCTCCATGCTCTGACGTTGATACGCACAGACTCACGACGAAACCCGCGGAAATGAGACCTAAAGTGTAGACACAACCACAAAGCAAAACACCAAAGCCCTTGGTGTCAGATGGCTGCGAGGCCCAGGGTAGCGAAGGGTAATATAGTTCGGAGGGGATGGGTGGAGGTGAGACGTATAGTTGGGGCTAAAGGAAGGTTGGCGCCAAGTCGCTACTCAGCGGCAGTCTGTGGAGTGAAGGTGATGCTATGCGCTATGTAGCGCTATATGCACGGCGTTGTATGGGTGCTGTACGATAGTCCTCCTGTTCGGCGCTATGTGGTCTTTGACGCTCTATAGTGGAGCACTACTGGTAGTCGCTATTTGAACAGCGATGCTACGCTGGTGTACTCTGTCGCTATCTCTGGGTGAAGTTGGAGGTATGCAAGAGTACCTAAATGCGAGTCACAAGACGGACTTAGAAAGAAAACTCTGACGCAATACTGAGATCTGAAGAGTGTGGTGAAGATGACTTGTTGTACAGACAGTAAAGTAATGGCTTAAATACATAAGAACGACTACTCCGTGTCTGATCCTATCTACCTACTACCGTGAATTGTGCCTCTGCTCAGCCTCACATCCATATGACCTGTACTGCCTTGCTCCTAATCCACATGTGCCCTGCGACCAATAACCTGCGCGACCAACTCTAGCACGCGCGCCGCTCCGCGGATGGGAGCCAGTCGGGTTCATCTTGACTTTGCGTTAGGGCGCGCCTCTTCGATGATCCGGGGGTGGGCTATGCTGCCGATGCTAGTGCGATGCTGCCGAAAGAGGGATAAAGGGCGGGGCCGCTCTGTGGTGCGGCGGTGTCGTGATAGCCGTGGTCGCGCCATGTGTCAATGTCAATGCGCACTGCACGCATAAGGAAAGTCGCGCCAATAGAACTTGCGCTGATCCGAGGCGACGGCGGGCTGTATGCCATATGGAAAGGCACCTTGAGACACCGCCTCAGTTCGGACCGCAGTAAGAATGCTGGCCGACGCATGCCGAAATGCCGATGACTCGACTGAATGACGCTCAACGTCTGAGCTACCGAGGAGCCGTCCTAAGTCTGCCGAGGAGCTGAGAGCCTTGTTGCTGGTGCGTAGGGTCGCTAGTGCGCAGAGTACCGACAGTGCGCTATTGAGTCGCTAAGTCGCCGTTCCCACAAAGCGCGCGGAATCGCCCTAAGTCGCGTTTTCTGGGGTCAGAAGCCAACGGGGCCTATCACCCTCCCCTGGACTTTAAAAACGAACTGTCCTCAGTTCGCTAGCCATCGCTCTATTCGCTCCCTTCGTCGCTAATTGCCTTTCGCTATGTCTGCATCTTCTATTGCTCCCAGCCCCTCGCTCCGCGCCGCTATCCAAGAAGTGGCTGACGCTCTTGCGCGTCACGATTTTGAAGAACTGGCAGCGGCCTACGCTTTGGTCGGTCTGGTAGTAAGTCGTGCTCGCACCTGTTGTCTTTGCTTTTAGCGCTAATGGTTTTCTCTAGCCTATTGACGGTAGCGCGGCGGTGTGCGCGGCGTGGGAGTGGGAGTACTCTGCGCTATGCTTGGAGCTCCTTCCTGCGTCCCTCGTGTTGGAACTGCGCCGGCGACTCCCTTCTCTTCCATGGGCCCTAGCTGTGGTGCTGCCTCCGACTGAGGAGGTGCCGCCGTCGACTGAGGAGTTGCTGCTCGCCGAGGAGGAGGAAGAAGTCGTGGCTCCGGCCGCCACTCGTATGACGAAAGGGAAGGGTAAGGCAAAAGCCATCGAGGAGTCCCGCCCAGAGAAGGTGCCGCGCCTTCGCGCCAAAAGGTCTTCACAGCAGATAGAGGTGGGGCCACGCAATGAACGGCCAGTAAGTTCTTCGATACCCATCTTCGCTTTTCCAATGCTGACCCTTGTTTCTGTGCTAGTGCAACCACTGTGTCGCCAAAGGCCACTCGTGCTACTCGCGCCTTGACGCGATGCCGGCCACCGCTTGCTTTTCTTGCAAGCTCTCACAAAAGGGATGCTCGCTCTCCGCGGGCGTTGTCTCCAATGCTGAGCGCCTGCGGGTGGATGTGGAGCGCCATTCGGCACCGTCTGGATCGAGAGCACGCGTTCGAAGGACGCGCGTTGAGATTGGTAAGTGTTGCCTGTTTCTATCCGCGCTTGCTGTTCTAATCCTTTTGTTTGCAGTTGATGAGGGGGAGAATGCGCCTCCCTCGTTGCTTGAGGTAGCGCCGCAGTCACCAAGCGGGTTGTCGGGCGGTGGACTGCCGGCGCTGGATACCGCTGCGACCGTTATGCGGACTCGTTCTCGGCGGATGGCGCCAACAGTGGATAACGCGGAGGCGGGCCCATCAAACAGTATGCCAGTTGGAGAGAAAAGACCGCACGACGAAACAGAAGGGATACCACCCTTCAAACGTGTGCGCTTCCAGGTCCCAGGTAAGTCTCGATAGTTCTCGTCGCTACTTGCTTCTGGCTGACTAGGTGTCCTAGAATTTGGCAGTCAGGTGTTTGACGCCAACAATCCTTCTCAACTCCTCGGCGTGGTGGCCTCAATACTGACCCAGCCTCCTCCTCCTCCCTCCGCTCCTTCTGCGTCTGAAGATCGCTCTCTGCAGGAGCGCGTTACGGCCATGGAGGCACGCCAAGCGCATCTGGAAGCGCGCATCGGCGCGCTGGAACACAACGGCCAAGTTTTCCAGGCGTGGGTCGCTGCGCAACAGTACGAGAACCAGGCCTTCCATCGCGCACTCGATGCGCAAGCCTCGGAGTTCAAGGAGATGGTGGCAGCGCTAACGCGCACTATTGACCAAGGTACGCAGCTTTGTGTCTCTTGCTTGTAATAAACTGACGCTTGGTTTTTAGACCGCTCCTCCACTGCTCGGGAGCTCCAGCGCAGATGCTTGTTTCGGTCCACGGCGTATCCGACGCTTCACCTGGCGGAGCGCTATTTCCTGGACCATCCTTCGGCGTGCGCATCGCCGCTCGAGGATTATCCGGTCTATGGTCGCGCCGGGGAGACTGAAGAGTGACTGAAGCAGCGCACGACCACGAGCCAGCTGGTGAAGATGGCGGGGAAGACTTTGGCGAGCGGTGCGTGGAGGAGGAGACAGAGGAGGGTTGGGGGCTGAATGACGACGAGCGCGAGTACGTGCGCTCGTTAGCTCGACTGGGTCTGACTGACGCAATTCGGCATCCTCAAAGTAGTAGCGTGGAGAGTACCAACCGCGGCTCTTATGGCAAGCCTGAAGATGCAGAGCGGGAGGATAGCGGGGATGAGTGCAATCGCGCACTGGAGGTTGACGGGGATGAGAGTGACAACTCGTCATCGTCGGTGGATTCATCGGAGGAGGAGGCTAATGCGCTCATAGCCAAATATGCGCCCCCTCCTGTAGTACCTTCAACCTTGTAGAATAGAAATCTTGTTTTATAAATAAAATCGCTCGGCCTTGCGCGCGCGCTCGTTCTTGCGTGAATCTTGACTTTCGGTGTCTTTGATCGGGTAGCGCTGTTGTGGTAAAATGGGTAATAGCGCATATGAAGGAACAAAGATAAAGTAAAAAAAAATGAAAAAGTGTGTGCACACACTGGTTGAATGGTGTTCCCTCCTCCCCCAGACTTTAAAATGGGGACTGTCCTCAGTCCTTCGTGAGAGGAGGGGTTGCACTGGAAAATGAATGGCAGAGTTGCGTCTGGTTTGAAATATAAGGAAGTAATAAATGATCAAACTGAATAATAAGCTTGTAATGAAAGGGACTATAAGAAATTAAATGAACTTAATCATCCGCGGCCAGGGCGTCCTCGTCGCCATGGTCGTCGCGCTCTTCCATGCGATGGACTTGGTCGTCGCCAACATCTGTGAAGTCGTCGGGTAGCGGAATTGTTTTGAGCGCTAGATAGGGAATAACATGAAAGGCCGCTGTAGGTCTGTCGAATAGAGTACCGTCCAGTTCTGCGAGGATGTAGGCACCGCTGTGATTGCGCGACACAACAATAAGCGGTCCGAGATAGCGCGGGCGCATTTTGCGGTTCAGCGACTTTTCGATGGCGGTATTGCGCATGAGTACTAGGTCGCCTCGCTTGAAGTCGAAATCGCGTATCGTATGCATGTGTTCTTTTTCGAAATGCCTTGCTGCTTCTATGTGATGTTGGAGAACGTGGTGATGTAGGCGCTCGACTTGTTCGTCCCGTTTCTGTAGCGCAATAGTGCGTCGCGCTATGAGGTCGGTAGTGGATAGGATGGAATCGGGTGGCGGTTGGAGGTAGGTCGCTTCGACGATATCGAGAGGAATGAGGGGGTGCGTGCCGGTTACCACGAAGTAGGGCGAACATCCCATGCGTCGCCTGATTGTGATGCGCTCTGACCAGATGACCGAATGGAATACCTGCGACCACTTCTTAGAGTCGCCATCTGCCGCCTTGAATAGCGCCTGGCACACGTCGAAGTGGGGGCGCTCCACCACACCGTTTGCCCTCGAGTTGTAACTGCTAATCCGGATGTGTCGTATCCTGAACTTCTTGCTCAAATATTCCATAGCCGCGACGAAGGGCTTGCCGTTGTCTGTGACTATTTCTGCAAGTCCGCCCCATCTACAGAGAATGTCTTCATAGATCCAATCGCCTATTGATTGCGCATTCTCTGATCGCAACTTCTTGGCTTCTGGATAGAATGTCAAGACGCATCGTGCTTGGACGATGTAATGAAAACCGCCTGAGACTGGAAGGTGCATAGTGTCGATATGGACTTTGGAGAATAGCGGCGCCGGAGTAGCGACGGTGGGCGGGATGAGCACTAGTCGGGACTGTCGCGTCTGGCACAAGTGACAACTCTTGACATACCATGCAGCATCTTGGACACAGAACGGCCACCAGAATCGCTCGAGTAGCAGCGCTTTGGTTGCGTAGATACCGCGGTGGCCTACACAATCGTGGCAGGCATGGAGGGCCTCGAGTCATGCTTCGCCTAAGAGAACCAGCTGGTGCGCGCCTTGTGCATCCTTCTTCCAAAGTTTACCTCCACTAACAAAGAACTGCGTCGCGTACTTGATGAAGCCAATGTACTTGTCTTCCGCTATTTCGTCTGGCCTTGTAAGCATCTCTAACCAGTCTGGTATAAGCGCCAATCGCTGGTCGAGTCACCGTGCGCTATCCGTTCTTGGGAAGTCTGCATAGACAAAGCGCGTCACGTCGCTATCTTGTTCTTCGTCGCTATCGGCGTTTGACTGTTCGTCGACTTCTTCTACAAGGTCTTGCGCAAATACCGCTAGGTTTGAGGGTGATTCGAGATAGGCGACAGGGTTGATGAAGTGGACGAAGCTGTGAAGGCGGTCTATCCAGTTGTCAAACTCTGAGTCTTCATCCTGCGGCGGGTCATCTGGTTGGAGCGGACGACACGACAAACCATCGGGTCCGTGCTTGACTCCTGGCACATGAATGAGTTTGAAGTGGAACGTAAGGATGGAGACTATCCACCGATTGATGCTCGCGGATGGCACTATGTCGGGGTTCTGTAGCATGCCTTTGATATATCGCGCGTCAACCTCGATGACTAGATTACGGATGCCAAGCAGGTAGAGCCGTAGCGTGTGTAGACTCCTGAATAGACCGTAGATTTCGAGCTTTGGTTGTGAGAAGCGGCGCTCGCGGTCGTTGAGCGTGATAGAGCCGAACCGACTATAGTTGCGATTCTTGGTGTCCGCCGCTGCTTGTTGGCAGAGGTAGTAACCTACCGCAATATAGGAGGTGTCCACGGCTAAGATGACGGGTAAGGAGGATGTGTAGTTGATGGGACATAGCGCTGGTGACTCTAATAGCGCCTGCTTGAGATCTGCTTGTGCTAGCTCTTGTTTGGGGCCCCACTCAAAAGGAACGTCCTTGCGCGTTAGTCTAGTGAGCGCGTCTGCGCGATGTCCGAAGTTCTTGATAAAGATCCTTAGCATGCCGACCGTCCCTAAGAAGGCGCGTACTTCGGATAGCGTTTTGCAAGGACCCCAATTCCTAATGACCGCGACCTTTGACTTGTCTGGTATCCGACCTTCGTAGGTGCAGCGATGCCCTATAACGACGATCTCTGGGCCGCATACTGTCAACTTCAAGCCGGAGAAGGTGCCGCCGCAATAGCGCATGCGCTGTACGACTCTATTGAGCATCTGAAAGTGCTCCCATACAAACCGACGGATGTTGGGGTTCTCCGTGATAGTCTCGTATGAGCCGTCTGGCTGCTCATAGCGCGTTGGCGGCCCCTTCACCGGGACGTCGTCGATGTAAGGAATTGTGTGCTCCGGTATCTCAGGCTGTAGGATAGCGGTAACGTCATCGTGGAATATGGGTACTGAATTGCTCCAGCCCATGGGAAGAGTGACTAGTCGCATAGCGCCGAAGGGTGTCTGGAAGGTGGTCAGGTC